>OU452234.1:17281497-17311497 GCA_911728455.2 Marthasterias glacialis | reverse complement strand
TCAGGTGACTCGTTGAGTTTCCATAATAACCATCAGTTCTCTACTAAAGACCGAGACAACGGTGCAGACAGCCGTGTCCGTGCCCAGAGATTCCACGGCGCCTGGTGGTACAGTGTGGGCTGCCACCATTCTAATCTTAACGGGGCGTATCTCCGTGGGTCCACGACTGAACGTTCTCGGGGAGTTGTTTGGTATCACTGGAAGGGGTATGGATACTCACTCAAAACCTCAGAGATGAAAATACGAGCCACTCTGTAATAATGATCTGTAAGCGACATTTTCAACAGGAGAAAACTGACGCAAGGAAACTCAAGATGCAGTGGCTGAACTTTAATAGAAATGCACGTTTCTATCGGAAAAATAAACCCTGTAATACAAATACAGAATTACAGATTAATACATCGTCAAATATTTGCAAAAACCACCTCAGCAGTCTTATTGATTTATTTATTCATTTTTTTTTTCTTTCTGGTAATAAAACCTATGGATCCTCACAACGCGGCTATATCACTGTGACACGTAGGCCATTATAAACCTGTGATGAGAAATTGCTTAAGAAATGTGACTTTTAGATTTTGGAGGGGAAAAAAAACACACAACTAGGTGGGGACTGAAAATCAAATTCACATGTTAGTAGCCAGTGCAGGATTCGAACCGGGGGTCCACAGAGGTGAAAGAGATGGGGGAACTTTGAGCCAATTTGAGTGGCACAGTGGCAAGCCTAAGTATGGTTAATACAAAGTAGTCTTCATGATAAAAACAACTTGGATGTTTTCATCAGTGTGCTCCTTGTGAGTCATTTTCATCAACACATAGGCCTATACAATAACATGACATTCTGGTGAGCTGCTCTTGCTAAGCAAGATTACTAAGCAAGTATTCTGCTTTAATTTGTCATTATATCTATGATGATCTACATGATTTATTTATTCTTTTTTCTTTTTTTTTTGGAGTGATTTAGCTTAGCTGGGAGGGATATTTTATGGGACGTCTGAGCTTCTCCTGAACTATTAATTTCACAGTTACAGTTGTTTATATATCCGGCTAATATCCGGAGCTGATTCGAGGATGATGCTCTCTCCGTTTCCGGATTCAGTCTCTTTTCCGTTTCTGGGGATAGACTCTTAAAGGTAGAATACAGGATTGGTATTCATCCAAATTTAGTTTGTATTAGTATCAGTCTGAAAGCTAACTGCTTATAAAGTTCATACCAGTACCAATCTTACACAAAACTATTTCTCTTTGAATTACTGTCAAAGTCGAGGAAATAGAATTTGAAGACCCCGACAAGTAGCGGTTGTAACCATCGCAATTAAGGACAATGCGTTTACATGCTGAAAAGTGTGCACGGATTTTCACTATTTTCTCCTGAATCGGACGACAGATTGAGCCCAAACTCATACCGGTTTGTTTATTTATTTATTTATTCATTATTATTATTTTTTAACGTATATTTTGAATCAACCAAAGTAAGAAAACTGTACTGTCAGCTTTACCAATCCTAAATTTTACCTTTAATGCAGGTCAGCTTATTGCGTGACAGGAAGAATAACAAAGCTTGATTCGTTTGGACACTTTGTTTAAAATGTATTATATAATGGTTTTACAAACAGGTTATATTGTTCATTACTCTATAATTTTGAGCGCAATGGGGCTGTTAATCCATCTGCTTGTGATCGTTATGTTCGTGAAGTCTCAAGCTGAACTACAGGTTGCATCCTCTGGCAATCAGAAAACGCTTTCTACTGAGCAAGATACGTGTAGTAAGGTAGACGAGTTGAAGGTTATAGTATCAATCAATCAAATTAAGGTTAACACTGAACTAAGAGACACAAAACATCAGGTGGAAGAAACAAGACGTGAGATGGAAGAATTGAAAGTAACGGTCAATGGTAATCAAGAAATGGTTACCTCTGAGGTACGGGGTATAAGACGACAGTTGGAAGAGCTGCAAGACTCAGTATCTGCCTTAGTGCAACTCCTTCATGGTAAGTTTAATTTGTATTACAGTCACAATCCAAACATTCGACTACTTGTCAAAACAACATGACCAGCTAAATGTAGGCCAACATTTTCCCTTACATAAAAACTTGTTTATCTTCTTTACAAAGTTACAAATTATGTTTGTTATTGTTTTATTTATTGACTGATTTATTTGTTGTTCTTTTTTTAAGCTACGATGGAAATGACCAAGAAGCCATTATTGTTTCCATATTACGGAATTGTTTTCATCCTGCAAAGGACATTTGGATACTAAGTCGTTATTACTTTTCCCCCAAACATTTTATTCATTTCAATTTGTTTTTGAATAAGTTAAAGAAAATGGATTAAATTTTCTGTAAAAAGCTTAATGACTTAAAGTTTTATTTTTTGGGTTGATTTAAAGATACCTCTCAGACGGACGAGGCTCGCACGGGGGATACGATTGTGGGAGACGAGTTAGCCGATACGACCGAAGCTGGTAAGCGTATTAAGGATTTATAAAATGTGAAGACAGGGGTATGGTAGCTTGAGTTGGAGAATGCAGGTCAAGTCAATCCTGAGGTCGGGGGTTCATATCCGGCTCTTATGCAATTCAGAGAAGGCAGTTTTTATCACTTGTGGCACAAATCTTGTGGCACGAAACTAGGGGAACGAAACTTATGGCTCAACATTTTTGGCACGAAACTTGTGGCACAAAACGTGGGGCTCGAAAGTTGTGGCACAAACTTGATTGCATTTACGGAAATAAAAGGCTATATGTTTTGTTTTCTACGTACTTGTACAGTTACCTTTCCAAAGGATTGTTCGGAGATTCTTGCGAGGGGTGTGTCCATGAGTGGCGTGTACACGGTTCAACCTCTAGACTCCGGTGAGGCTTTCCAGGTGTATTGTGATATGGAGACAGACGGTGGTGGATGGACGGTAGGAAAATATGTTAGGAATTAGTACGACTACATGTGACTCATTTAAGAAAAAGCCGCTCGTCATCAATTATTGCATACTTACAAATTCAAAATAATGTGTGTTCCTTTAGGTATTCCAACGTCGAAAAGACGGCACTGTCGATTTCTATTTGGACTTTGCCAACTACAGCCGGGGCTTTGGGGATCCAACGTGGGAGTTTTGGCTCGGTAACGACAACTTGCACCGTCTGACCGCTCAGGGCGAGTACGAACTTCGCGTTGATCTCTCAGATTTCGAAAGCAGAACAGCACTGGCCATCTATGACTCGTTCAGCATCTCCGATGCCAGTGACAACTACAGGCTGACGGTGGGGGCTTATTCGGGAACGGCGGGTAAGAAAAGAATAAACACTGTACACAAATTATAATACCTGCGGCAAATAATGTAAGAACCAAATTCCTCTTAGCAGTTTCCCCTGCCTACACCACCTTTATTCGTATGACTATGACCGTTTGTCTTATCTTTCAGGAGACTCGTTAAGATACCACAATAGACAGGCCTTCTCGACCAAAGACCGAGACAACGATTTTGATGGTGACCATTGTGCCGAGTCTCACCACGGAGCCTGGTGGTACAGAAGCTGCTACCAGTCCAATTTGAACGGAAGATACTTCAATGAGGCCGCTAGCGATCGACGTGGAATTATGTGGTATCCCTTTTCGGGTTACCGCTCTCTAAAAGCCACCGAGATGAAAATTAGAAGTAAAGTTTAGACCTATTGTGGAGAGCAAACTCATAGCTTACGGCATGCAGTAAACATCTCCCTGGTAAAGCTTTCAATTTGTCACATTCCTGAATTAAATTTAATAATTTTACAGTAATTGAAACTTTAATATAAAAATTTAAAAATGAAATTTGAAATTATTTTTTTTTTGTGTGTGTAATGAATGGAACTAGCCGTCATTGATACACTCTAGAACCTCCCAGGTAAGAATTGACACGGGTTTTGGGTCTCGGGTGGAACCATTTCCGGGTCAGGCTGACTCGGAAATGGTTTTTACAAAATGGGATTTGGACTCAGGTTCTGCTAGACTTGATGACAAGTCGTTTGACAGTCGAGTTTTGTTGCTGAAATCCAGTCGAAATCCATCGCTGTGGTAATAATAGTACAAGAGTAATTGCCCGAGTTGTGACATAATTATCTAATTGGAATGATCGATCTCCGCAAAATGGGGACGAGGCAACAGACGTCCCCGCGAAAGACAGAAATAGCGCGCGCAGTGACTTTTGCGCGTGGAGCCAATTACCGACTTGGCACCAAGTCTAAGATTCTGCGTCAGTTTGACACAGATTCAGGGTCATTTTGATCCAGAAATCAGTCCAGCCCGATAGGATCCTGAGTCCGTTTCAATTCTTACCCGAGGGGATTTTAGAGTGATTCATAATGTCTCTGTTTAGGCACGGTATACACGAGCTGGCGAGTATAACGATCTTTCACCCGACGCTTAAACAAATTGCCATTGCCACAATTTAACCAACAAGAATGTGTGGAGACTACTCAGTTCAAATTTGCTTCATGAATACTAAATGAGTAACCAGCGAGCCACGTAAGACATCATTATGTTCCTCAAACCTTTAAGTTGCAAGATTACGTCTAAGAGTCATTCATACTTTTTCTATGGCCTCATCATTTCATAGACAGCAATGTAGACTCATTTTTTTTTCTTTTTCTGTTTACTATTGAATTAAATGAACAAAATGTAAAGTTTTTCCATATGAACATGTAGTATTTCGCCTGCCAGAAAGGCCCTGGAAAGGAAGGTCACTCTTTTTACAAAAATAAAATGTGACATGGTCTATAGCACTCGTGACGTTGAGAAACAAAACATTTGAAGAGATTGGTGTGATTGTCAATTTTAAATGAAACACAATTCGACCGTTACGGTATAAGAACGATGTAACGTTCAAGTTACATTAAATACTTATATGCTACTAGAAAGTTCGCGCTTTGGTTTTAGAGGCTTATTTGACTGTTGTCTTTTAATCTAATATAATGTTGCTGTTAACTGTTTGTTTGTTTGTTTTTTGTTTTGTTTTGTTTTTTGGGGGGGGGGGGGGTATTTGTAAAGTGGCTGACTTTTGTAAAATTCAAGCTAGACTTCGTTGATTGTCCTAATATTATTCTGTTCTTATGAAAATTCAAGTAAAAATAAATAAATAAACGATTGGTAATTATAAACTTTCAAAGACTACCGCATACTTATTAGACTGATCCACTGATAAGTTCCAATGGCCTTCCCTAAGGTCCTAACCTCCATGATTGATTGGAAACAGGAAATCAAAGGGCAAATTAAAGTACGGCTTCGAAGGCTAATGTTAACCCAGAAGCATCTGATTAAACCACCAGTAGTCTTTTACAACCCTTCTTTCACACAGGACATCCAGGTCGAGACTGGTACTGCATGGTAACCCCCCCCCCCCCCCCGGAAGTGGTGATTGCAAACTTCATGCAAATACATGTAGTTGTCCCTGTTAGTTTTATTTGGCGAACTAGTTTCCAAGTTAGAAAAACAAAAAACGGGCAATCGGAAAATTTAGATAGACACAAGATAGACAACGTTTTTCTGCAAAGTTGATAAATATTGACTTGAAAAATGTTGGGCTGTCATTTTTGAATAACTATACAACTCCAATGACAAATCACTTGTTAAGTCGTTGCTAAACAGATCAAGCAATAGACCGATTGCGCGACCAATGTTTACATGTCATCACGTGATGTATTGTGGGTAATACGTCATCAGAGCTAACGGCAAACTACGTGCAAATACAGGCCGTGACTGACAAAGTCACATCAACAGTCGGCTTTTGGTAATAATAACATAGATACTAAGCCCTTTCATTAAAGTTGTATGTTGTGATACTGTTTCATAAACTACTAGTATTCTACTACAAAAGAGGTTTATTTTTTAGTTATGTGTCGGAGTCGGACGACGATGTAGCCACCCGCCTGATATTGTGTTTGTACTTTTAATTACATATAAATAACACCAAACATGAATCATAAGGTTTTACTTGACTACTGTGGTGTAAAATAAACGTGACACAGTGCCTATACATTGATGAAACGGGGATACCATAGTTGTGACATTGATGTCCCCGTTACATTGTGACATACATCCTTAATTTTCTCAGCCATTGTTTTAAGGATTTGGCATCAAGTTTCTGTTGAAGAGAGTAAATTTCTTTATTACTTCCATTAATATTGAAAAAAAAAAAAAGCATAGTGTCCCTGTTAATCGTTACCATGAATGTTTTAAGAATATTAGCAAAAATATCAGGTTAGATGGTGTGGGAAACATTTTTCAACATTTTCTCTAGCCAAAATTAAAACAGTAAAAAATGCCACAAAATTGTGTCCCACTTTCATGGAATGACCCATATGCCTTTAGGCAAATTGAACTAACATGTCAATGTGTGTTGCGAAGGATGTGCTACATGCAAGGTGCCAGTGGGGGATTCGAACCGGGTTCCATGGAGGTGAGAGGAAGGAGAGAAAAGAAACCTACTGAGACAATTTGAGTGGCACAATGACAAGCAGCCCGAAGTAAAAAATAAACTCGAAGTTTCAATCAGTATGCTCAGTAAAATACATTAACATCATTTTACAGTAGCTTGGAAGTTAGGTTGATAACGTTTTTCTGCTTAGCAAAATGATTGATACTTAGCAAATTCTGTGGTTTAAATTGTGAAGATGTACGTGTTTTTCTTTTGGAGTGATTTGGCTGGGAAGGATATTTTTCCAGACCTCAAACTTCTTCTGCTGAACTATATTTGACTCCATGTCACGACTCTGTAGTTGTATCTGGAGCTACGAGGACGGTGCTCTTTCCGTTTCCAGGGATTCACCCTTGAGAATCCAGGTAAACTTAAATCGTGACAGGAAGAAAAACAGCCTGGAATCGTTTGTATCATTTGTTTGAAATATATAATGTTTTATCAAACTTACTCTCGTTCATTGCTCAATACTCATTTCTACGTGAAATATCAACGACAAGAAGTCGTGATCTAGTGTAGTTGAATTTTGAGCACAATGGGGCTGTTAATCCATCTACTCCTGATCGTTATGATCGTGAAGTCTCAAGCTGATACATGTAGTCAGGTAGACGAGTTGAAGGTTATAGTATCAATCAATCTAAATAACGTTAACACTGAACTAAGAGACACAAAACATCAGGTGGAAGAACTGAAAGGTACAGTCTCAAGTAATCAAGAAATGGTTACCTCTGAGGTACGGGGTATAAGACGACAGTTGGAAGAGCTGCAAGACTCAGTCTCTGCCTTAGTGCAACTCCTTCATGGTAAGTTTAAAAGCATCGTCACAACGTTAGACTACTTAGCGATACACCTTGATCAGCTTCATTCTCCTCTTAAATAAAATCGTTTTTTGTTTCCCTCTACAAAATTAGAGGTATAAATCATTATGTTTTCATAATAACATTACACCAGGAATAAAGTGTTTGTTTTCTTTATATAAAAGCCATTTTCCAAAACTCTATTTTCCAGCTCGAAAGGACATGTGAATACTTTTCCAATATTTATTAAAGTTCACATAAATCAACCAGAATTGTTTTCGTATCCCACTCTTGATTTGATATAAAGATACCTCTTCCAAGGACGAGGCTAGTGCAAGTGTTGCGACCGAGGGAAGCCAGTTAGTCACAACGACCGAGTCCGGTAAGCGAATTGAGGATTTATAAAATGTGAATATCAGAGTTAAGTAGCTTGGGATAGACTGGTTAACATCAATCCTGATATCGCGGGTTCATATCCTGCTATTATGAAACTTACATAAAGTATAAACGTTCAGATATAACTTTGGTTATAAAAAAGTGTATTCCTAATGATGAACTCGGAACTGATCCATCTTTTGAGTTTCAGAGTAAGGGACTGTAAATATCAAACATAGGGTGACAATAATCGAAAACAAAATGTTCCTCGTACTTTCATATTTGATGAACCTTTATCCCAAACTAACTAACATTTTAGGGTGGTTTTGAAATTTTTTCAATTTTGGAAAAAAAATCTGACTCTGTTCAATGCCGCATTACCATTAAAGAGGATACAGGAAATTATTTCACTTTAACAAAACAACAATTCCTTCCGATCCAGAATAACTCAAATCTAAAAGTTACCTAAAAAGTTGGAAGTTTAGAAAAGATAGCTGTGACAAAACAACAACCACTAAAAAAAGAACTTTCTTTGTTAAAAAAAAACAGGTTTCCTCCTTTAAAACCAACACAGTGCCACTTGCAAGTTACTTAAAAAACCTTCTGGCATTAAACCTGAAAGTTCAAGAAGAAAGATCCATACTGCACACATGTGTATGAAATAAAATAAAATATAATGTCACCAATCATAAAATCCTTTAAAAGTTAGTGACATTAGCACTTGCAGGAAACTTACAGTCATGCAAGTACCATGATACTGTTTAAAGGAAATAACATAGCCACCGACTGTGTATAAATTGTACATGCAGGGTCATGATCGTAAACGCGCCCATTATGCTGAGTGGCCTCATCTCTCCTTGGGGGAAAAACACGCGAACCGTGCCCCTCTCCTGTCCTGATAGGGTTAAGAGTCTAGAACAGCTACCAGCCCAACAGGAAGACAAAACTAAACCTTCAATTGTAATATAACCAGTTATTACAAGCATATATTGGTTGTACAGACAGGCTCTTCTTCATTTCACTGCATTAATTTCTACGCCAAATACCAACGACATTGTGTATACTTGAATGTTGAGCACAATGGGGCTGTCCTCCCGTTTACGCGTGGCCGTTATGATCGTTATGTCTCAAGCTGAACTACAAGTTGCATCTTCTGGCAATCAGAAAATGTTTTACGCTGAGCAAGATACAAGTAGTAAGGTAGACGAGTTAAAGAGTATAGTATTTTAAAACTATACTCTTTTAAAAGAGTATAGTTAAGAACTTTTACTCTGTACAGAACTTTTACTCTGTTAAATCTACAAATGTTTAACATTGAACTGAGAAAACACAAAACGTGAGGTGGGAGAGCTAAAACTTACAGTATTTGATAATCAAGAGACGGTTTCCTCCAAGCTGGAAGATACAAGACGTATAATGGTAGATGAGTTGCAGTTTGCAGTTTCTGGTGGTCAAGAAACGGTTTCCTCTGAGCAAGAATATACAAGGCGTAGGGTGGATGAGTTGCAGTTTGCAGTCTCCGGCAATCAAGGAACGGTTTCTCCTGAGAAAGAGGATACAAGACGTAAGGTAGATGATTGGCAGGTTGCAGTCTCTGGTAATCAAGAAACGGTTTCCTCTGAGCTGGAAGACACAAGACGAACATGAACGATGAATGAGTCGCGGTTCCAGTCCTTGACATTAAAGAGACGGTTTCTTCTGAGCTAGAAGATACAAGACGTATAATGGTGGATCAGTTGCAGTTTGCAGTTTCTGGCAGTCAAGAAACGGTTTCCTCTGAGCTAGAAGATACAAGACATGATGTAGATGCGTTGCAGGTTGCAGTCTCTGGCATTCAAGAAACGGTTTCCTCTGAGCTAGAAGATTCAAGACATGATGTAGATGCGTTGCAGGTTGCAGTCTCTGGCATTCAAGAAACGGTTTCCTCTGAGCTAAAAGATTCAAGACGTAAGGTAGATGAGTTGAAGGTTGCTGTCTCTAAAATTAAAGAAACGGTTGCCTCTGAGCTAGAAGATTCAAGACGTAAGAGGGATGAGTTGGAGGTTGCAGTCTCTGGTAATCAAGAAACGGTTTCTTCTGAGCTGGAGGATACAAGACGTAAGATGGATGAGTTGCAGGTTGCAGTCTCTGGCATTCAAGAAACGGTTTCCTCTGAGCTAAAAGATTCAAGACGTAAGGTAGATGAGTTGAAGGTTGCAGTCTTTGGTAATCAAGAAACGGTTTCCTCTGAGCTGGAGGATACAAGACGTAAGATGGATGAGTTGCAGGTTGCAGTCTCTGGCATTCAAGAAACGGTTTCCTCTGAGCTAAAAGATTCAAGACGTAAGGTAGATGAGTTGAAGGTTGCAGTCTTTGGTAATCAAGAAACGGTTTTCTTCTGAGCTGGAGGATACAAGACGTAAGGTGGATGAGTTGCAGGTTCAGTCTCTGGCATTCAAGAAACGGTTTCCTCTGAGCTAAAAGATTCAAGACGTAAGGTAGATGAGTTGAAGGTTGCAGTCTTTGGTAATCAAGAAACGGTTTTCTTCTGAGCTGGAGGATACAAGACGTAAGGTGGATGAGTTGCAGGTTACACTCTCTGGTAATCAAGAAACAGTTTCCTCAAAGCTACATGTATATGACATGAAGCGACAGTTAGAAGTGCTGCAAGCCGCAGTTAATTCAATAGTTGGATTGTTAAAAGGTAACGCAACTGACAACTAAAAAGGCTTGCAGCCATAATTTTTGAAACTTCATGCTTGTACGTTACGGAACATGATGTCCGACAATCGAATTGAATATTAATATGCCTATCATGTCTCAGACAAGCCTCGTATAGTCCGTGACAGACATAATGGTGAGCATACCTCGATTTACTTGGAAAGACATGTGTAATAAGTAACTATTTTACGGCGCTTTTGCTTTTGCCGTGGCTCTTTTGCTTTTGCTGTGGCCATTTTACTGTTGCCGTGACAGATGTGGGCCACCGTAATTTATACCTTGCCTTGCGAAATTTCAAATAGACAAGAGGAATCACACAGTTTTGAAAAAGCCTTTCTTTGGATAGTTTTAGCTTCGAAGTTGAGAAATTCTTGTGTTGAAAAGTGTGCAACCACATCGTGACCATAACGTTTCTTGTATAAACTTTCCATGACTTGCTGGAGCTGACCTTACTGGCTTCATTCAGCCACTCAAAATTCTCTGGTATTTTTTTTTTTTTTTTTTTGCAGATTTCGAGAAAGAAAAGCCTCGATCGAATTTATGTTTAATACCCACTACAGGTCACGTGACTTGGAGAACGAAATCGGTCTATAAAAATATGTTGGTTTTGTTTGATTTACTTGATCTTGAACGATATCGACTGACGGCAAATCGTATTTTGCTAAGAGTCTTTGGAGTATACTGTTGCAATGTCCATCCCTATGGCACGAGCCTTGGAAAAGCCCTCTGCCTTTCTAGGGACAATTCTAGGATGGCGTTTTAGAAAACATGTCATCAAGAATCGACCTGTTTTGTGAGTCCTTTCGTTGAAGTCATGTTCAATGTTGTTGCTTTCCGCGAACTCAAATGCTATTCTGCAGACGTCCGCGGGATTCCATTTCTCTGTTTCGTCGACAGCGCCCAGTGTTGGTTTCCTGCCTAGACTACGCGGTTAAGCAGAGAAGCAGAGAAATCAGCGGCATATTACTAGCACTAGATTTCACATGTTCTGAAAGCCTTGACTTTGGTATGTTAAGCTAGCCGCACTCTTAGGGATGTTAAGAAGATCACTTTCAGCTTGTAGCAGTAGTTAAGGCCAAAGCTTACCTCTCCTTATAGTAAGACTGCAATACGGAAGCGATGTCAGATGTGTAGCGCCTTGAAAACATCAAGCGCCAGGCCGCCCGTTTCGACTTCCAAAACTTCCACACGGCCACTTCTGTCTCACCAATGATCCAAAAGCTTGAATGGGAAAACCTTCAGATTAGATATCTTCTTAACCAGTCAGTTATGTTCTATAAAATTCAACGCCAACTAGTCAGCTTTCTACCACACTTTCAGCACATCTCATCCTCCACATGTCAAAACCACCCTCTTTGCTTCCAGCAACCAAGCATAATGGTCGATGTCAATGGCTTCTTCAAGAACCCTCCGTGTTTGGAATCACCTGTCAGAAACAGCGGTCATACACACCCTTCAAGCTCATAGCACTAAATTCAATCAGTGCCAGCTTGAAGACTCTTTAAAACCAATTCGCACAATTTGTACTTGCACCTTAAAATATCTGATGTATGGCACCATGTTGTTGTTTTTTTGTTCTGCACCACGCCGACCGTGAGGTCACAGTTACCACCTCCCAGTTTTAGCTCAGAGAGCTGCTTATTGGAGTAACCTACTGAATAATCTACTGTTTGAACGGCATCTGTATTTCACAAACAAAACAGATAAAATTGTATTTAAAACATGAGCTACCCATTCCCAAATTGTCAAATAGTTTGATTAATAAATACTTGATTGTGCATGTTAGTAATTATCTGACTAAAAATAACCACTTATATAATACCCATAACACTCCAACTGCTTGGCACCTAAACCCGGAAGTATAGAAGCCGTCGGCCATTTTGGGCGTCCGGTATTCCCTACACGCATATTATATAACGACTAGCTGTATGCAATGCACTACACTGTGCACACTTAGCTTACACATGTTAGGCCAACCGTTGAAACATGCCAATAATGCATCAAATACAGCTTCCCAAAAAATTGTTTTTATCAACCTTCATAGTCTATGAGATCTCCATTTTTACATCAGACTCTCTTTAAGGTTGCAACTTGTCCTACCTTGTCAGGTTGTGGTGGCTTTCTCGGAGAGTTTTCGCTCGAATCTTTCATTTGTGAACAGGAATGTTGCTAGTCTGGTGCCCTGACCAAAGATTCACTGACGACTCTTATGTCAGGCATCATCCAAAGCTAAGCATCGATTATGACGCAACATAATTATATAAATATCCATTACCTGTCACCAACGATGGACAATGTCATCGGATAAAAACGGAGCGCTGATGACGGGCTTTGTTCACTTTCAAAAAGTCTGGGATAGTCAGTTTGAAAAAAATGTTATAAATATATTCAAATATACAGTCGACTCTCGTTAATACGAGCTCGGATGTTACGAGGTTCCGGTTAATACGAGGTATTTTGCCGGTCCCGAACTGCCCCGTGCGTGTTTTAATGCATTTAAATACGGATGATACGAGCACGGTCATAACGAGAACACGGATAATACGAGGTATTCTTGCGGCCCCGTAACGTGCAAATGTATTGTTTGTCTTACTTTTATAGCGAGTTTGGGGAATCAATTGTTGGGTATCGATAGTTTACCTTCATGGAGGTGAAAAATTGACGTCCCAGCCTTTCAAAACATGTGCTACCGCTCCGTTGATCATGATCAATAGAGGTGCTATTTGAGCGTTGGCAATGGTACCAGTCTATTAAATGGTAGTAATTGTACAACGCAGATGAGAGGTGGACACGATACCGTTTATTGTTCGCTGGTATCCCGCCTTGGCTATGAGCTATCTCGCATTACTTACTAAGGTACGGTGTGACAACCAATGAAAATCAACATTCAACTTGTCATGTTGGCCGTTGCGACCGAAACTGGCTGCCAAGAACGGCAAGTTAAAGTCATATGCGTTCCTTTTTCAGTCATGAAAAATGTAAATTGTTTCATAAATTGACTTTCGAAATAAATTAATTAAATCAAAACAGTTTTATTTGCCCGAAATGTTGTATGTTTGTATGGTACATGTACCTGTAAATCATCACAGTTATGCAGTGTCCATTGCAGTACGGGTGCATTTATACACGGGCGTCCATTATGTCATGCATTGTGCATTGTTAATACCGCGCTCGGATAATACGAGGTTCGGTTAATACGAGAAAAACAGGACAGTCCGGCGGACCTCGTATTAACGAGAGTCGACTGTAGTATTACACATATGGACTGGCAATGAGGGAAATAGTGCACGTCTATGCAACCCGAGGGCATGTGAGTGCAACGCCGTAGCTAAGGCATTTTCATTGGGGGTGTAGAGGCATTTTTGCCGACTGAGAATTTACGCCGTTGGACGACGGTGTCCAATAACTGACGCATGCACGGACATGCGTTGCGGCGCACAACAACGGCGGGGGGGGGGGGGGGGGGGGGGGGGTGAAAGCCTATTTCCGTCTGAAATTGACCGAAATAGGGAAAATCGCCACAAAGACAAATTACTTATCTATTTAATTTTATTGACAAAAAGCTCATTGACCGTACATTAACCCTATCAGGACCGGGGGGGCACAATGTGCCCCCCCTACCAAACTTTTTCCTGTAACTTTAAAACGCTACATTCGATCGCCACCAAATTTTCTGACTTTACTTGAAAATTATCTAGGGTCATTTTGTCAAAATACGATTGTTATTGGAGGTCAGTGGTTGCCATGGCAACCGTTTGTTTGAACCCATATTACTCGTTTTTTGTATTTTTTGTGATTTTGGGGCATTTTTTAGCAAAATGTTATGTTTTTAAGTATTTTTAGTGGCCAACAGTGATACCGAAATGTCACATGATAGTTTGAGATGCATTGTGGGAATCCAAAATGGCGGCCATCTTGGATTTTGTATTTTTAGCTGTTTTTTAGGGGTTCGAACTTTAGGGGTTGCAAAATTTTGTATCTATGGAATATTTTCAACATTATAATTTTGAACTTTTGAGGTCTAGAAATACTATAAAGTTGTTAGTTAGGCCTCATAAATGCACACTCGGACCCTAAAAGGACTGTTTACATCGATTTTTAAGTGGGAAAATGTAAAAACGTGATTTTTTCCCAAAAATTACATAAAACAGCTTGTTTAGCGCCCTCAACGGTAACTCTGGTAAAGAAAAAGGTGTTTATGTTCTTGAGGATGTCAAGAAAGACAAATTTGCAAAGTTTTACAGAATTCTGGCAAAAAATATGGAAATTATGGGAAAAATACGATTTTTGACCAAAAATGGGCAAAAAATTTTGCACCATCATGTAGAACTCGGTGAAATACACATTTGTGGCAAGTTTCATAAAAATCGGCCCAAGACTTTGGAAAATACGGAGGGGGGGCACAATGAGCCCCCCCCCCCCCCCCCGGTCCCCGTAAGTCCAAAAAAAGCCCGGTCCTGATAGGGTTAAGCACTATCTATCTTTGTATGGCCATTCCGTACAGTAAATTAGCAAAATAAATATTTTAAAGTATTACTATTGTACCTGCAGAAAACAGAGCATACTTTATACAACTATGATTGAATCCGTTTTGACGGTATTCTCCAATATTATTGTCTTTATATTGTTGTATTGTTGTATTTTGGAAAACGGTTACAGAAAAACTACGTATGAGGCTATATAAATATCATTTATTACTATTATTTTTATCAAAAGAATATTATAAATATTTTATTTACCTATATTTTCTACAACTGACGGTGCCTGGGGCTGTGCGGTGGCAGCAATAGCTGCTGGTGCTCTTCTCTTGACGGCGAATGGATTTGCGGGTGCGCCTTCATGCTGGATTCTAACCCGCTTCCCATCATGACATGCCTGTTCATGGCGCTTGCGATAATCGTCGTCAAACACGGCAGTGCACTCCATACATTGGAGTTTTATCCTCTGTCTCCCTTCAGAGCTCATCCTCTGATCAATACTAGTTAACTCCAAAACTTGCGACAACTAAAAAATGTTTGTATTGACGTCTGGTCTCGCGAAAACATACAGTAAAACTGAAGACTGTGAAGCAAAATCACCGCTCCTTCCCAAAACAAAACAATCTTCATTCCATGGGGGTGGGGGAGACTACCCGACTCGGAAATTGGAGCTCTTTCCGTGGTTTAACGCGATGTATTACAAAAATAGAAAACAAGCGATTACAAACGATTCGGCAAATTTTCACAGTGCTTTGATTCAAGCCGACGTATTTCCGTTCGGCAAATCTTGAATTCTGAACAAAAGCTGCACGGGCCGGTTTGTCGAATGACATTTTTCAGAAATATTTACTTTATTTTTTGCTGCATTTGCCGACTGAAGCTCTAAATGCCGACTGAGAAAATTTATTGGGGGGGGGGGAGGGGGTGTCATCGAAACTCCGTTTTTTTATCCAATGACATCATCCACCGACATCATCCCAAACTGTGGAACTCTATCCCCATCAACATTAGGAATGCTCCTTCCATCACCATCTTCGGAAACTTCTTAAAACATTTCTGTTCTTCTAACTCTCGTCTATGTCTTTTGTTTCTCGCCTTACTTTGTACAGCGCTTTGATCTTTTTGTAAAGGCGCGTTATAAATACATATTATTATTATTATTATTGATAATAATAATTTGACTGTTGCCATGGCAATGCAGATTGTTTCTCAAATTTTGTTTTCCATATCTCTTAATTTGGGATAAAAGTCCATCAAATACAAACTAATGAAGGAAAAACTTTGTGTTTGCACTTTTTTTGCATAATGGTTAGGGGGGAGAGAAACTGTAGGGACAAACTAAGTTATCGCAGCTACATGAATAAAAGCTATGTTTTGTTTTCTACAAACTTGTTTACAGTTACCTTTCCAAAGGACTGTTCGGAGATTCTTGCGAGGGGTGTGTCGATGAGTGGCGTGTACACGGTTCAACATCTAGACTCCGGTGAGGCTTTCCAGGTGTATTGTGATATGGAGACAGACGGTGGTGGATGGACGGTAAGATAACAAATAGCAAGTAAAATGAATGAGAGTATCATATCATATCTAAGAATGTATTAGTAAATAGTAGAGATTTGATCAAATTGACGGCTAGGAAATTAAAAATAATATCTTTTGACAAATAATTAGTCTTTATTTTTTATAGGTATTCCAGCGGCGCCAGGATGGCAGTGTTGATTTCTTTTTGGACTTTGCCAACTACAGCCGGGGCTTTGGGGATCTAGAGGGAGAGTTTTGGCTCGGTAACGACAACTTGCACCGTCTGACCGCTCAGGGCGAGTACGAACTCCGCGTGGATCTCTCAGATTTCGAAGACGAATCCAGGTATGCCGTCTATGACTCGTTCAGCATCGCCGATGTGAGTGACAACTACAGGCTGGCTTTGGGAAGTTACTCAGGAACCGCAGGTAACAAATCAATATCATCATTCCTGCAAATCTAAGAAAAAAGGGAAAATAAATAATTTTCATCTAAGCTTACGAAAATCACCCCTTTTTAATGGATTATGTTTATCTTAATAATTCAAAGCCGTGAGGATTCTAGCATGCATTGAATAGAGGTTGAAATACACATTTCTCGAGAAATATTTAGGACCAAAATTGTAGAGAAAATTCATTAACTGCAGGAACTTTCTCAAAATTGTGACAATAACTGTTTAGAAAAATAATTAAACAAATAACAAAATGAGCAAAGAGAAGGGATTAAAATTTGAAAATGTGTTTTACTTGTGCATCATGTAAAATGGAACCATCCATTCTTTTTTTTTGTCAGGTGACTCGATGCGCTTGAATAGCAGGCAATATTTCTCTACTAAAGACCGAGACAACGATGCATACGACCGTACCTGTGCCCCGTTATACCACGGTGCCTGGTGGTATAAGTACTGCACGCAATCTAATCTGAACGGGGTGTATCGCCGTGGGATCACGACCGACTCTCCCCCGGGTGTTTTTTGGGATCAATGGAGGGGGAATCAATACTCGCTCAAAACCACAGAGATGAAAATACGAACCACTCCATAATAATGATCAGTTGATTTCCGTTTATGTTCCGTTGCTGTGTAATCTTGAATTCAGATAACGCTAATTGTATTACTAGTTGCATACAGTTACCCCAAGCAAAAGCTATACGCGCATTATATTAAACTAATGTCACTGTTACACTAAAAAAGAAACAATGTAAGTTAATCAAGATGCATAGGCTAATCCGTGTTTTTAAAGAAATGAAAAACTTATCGAGCGAAAGAGCATTGGTCATTACAACGACATATTATGCTGAAAACAAATTATGAACTTGAAACCAGCATTGATTTTGAAGGTCATACCAGAAACTGTCCCTTCGGAGGTACTGTCAAGGATGAGACACGAGCCCCCGAAGAATCACAGTAGCTGGATTCCATCAAGTAAATGTATAAGTTGATTTCCGTTCATGTTGCTGTTATACTTCGTACACAAACAACACACAAGAGCCCGTGTGTTATAGAGGGAAAAGAAACACAAAAAAACTTAACAGACGAA
The DNA here is from genome assembly GCA_911728455.2 of Marthasterias glacialis. Lineage (NCBI taxonomy): Eukaryota > Metazoa > Echinodermata > Asteroidea > Forcipulatida > Asteriidae > Marthasterias > Marthasterias glacialis. The sequence continues at coordinate 17,293,650 of OU452234.1, read as the reverse complement.
GAAACGAAGTAGGCATTAAAGGATAGAAGTGAAATTATATACTCTTTTAAAATAATAATAATAATAATAAACAAAACAAATTAATTTCTTCTTCTTTTTTACATTAATTTCGAATTCTAAAAATATTAATGTTAAAAATTAGAACAGTTTTGCAGCTGCACATTGTATGTAAGTTATAGTCAAATACACGATGACCCACAATTCTCACGGCAAAAGGAAAAATGGCCACAGCAAAAGCAAAAGCTTTTGCCATGACATTTGCCGTGGTGCTTTTGCTTTTGCCGTGACAGTTGTGGGCCACCATAAATAAGAGATACATTGAGTGTTTCAACAATAAGGTGAAGTAATAGGCTATACGTTATAGTGCTTAGTATAATCTAAATAAGGCCACGTGATAATGATTTCGATTACGCCATCTTGTCTCTTGACATTCAAGTTAGGCCGTGTCCGAATGAATGGCTTCGGCAGTGGCTACGGCCGGAACGCCGAGGATTCCTATTCTTCAACGTTGTCGTTGCAGCCAGCGGCCATAGCCGTAGCCGAAGTCGCTTGATTCGGACACGGCCATACTCGCCACCTGTGCGAAAGTCCCTTAACTTAATAGCGCCCTCAAGTGTTATTGCCTTTATGCGTACAATCATTCTAATCATTTTGAGAAGTATAATCTTTAGCTATGATTGTGACCCAATGTTGCCTTAATTTTCCTATTTCCGTGCGTCCATTTATGAACGTGAGTACATACAATGATTAATGATATATCCTCATTCACAATATATATTGCTTTATTCCCATTTGTGTAAAATTACTGAGATATTAGCCTTGAAGTTTATGGTCTATTTTAGCGAAATATTGTTTCCCGATTACATGTGGTCTCTGTGTAGCGTGTACGGTCTCATTGCCGTGGGTACGATTTAGTAGACTCGTACATTGCCTTTATTTCTCTTACTATTACAGAACCACGGTTTCCTGGGTCACACACATGTATCAAATCCTCCAGGCCTAACTCCAAATCTGCCCAAATAATTGCCTTCTGATTGACATTGTAATTGCTGTGTTCCTGAATATAAATCACCTGAATAAACAATCAAGTATCAGTTTAATCGCTGCCATTGTTCCTGTGTGCTACCCTCATTTGAACTAGTCCCTAAATTAACCAGTGAACCCGTCACTTCTCTACACCACCCTTGTGACGTCTTCTCGAAGGACCGCCTCATATTATAGAAATATTGACTGCTTCGAGTGATATGATTAAAGCTACGAGTTCCGAGGTGATCCCCCGGCGCGTTTCCCGAAGCTGAGGGAAAATAGGACGAGCTGGAGATCACCGAGTTTTACTTGTTTATTTGTTGTTTTATCATTTGTTGTTGTTGTTGTTGATAACTTCTTTATGAGGCTGCAAAGACAATGGGATAACCGACGCATTCTCTTTCTGTACACTTCAGTTAAAGCATATTCAGGCAACCCAATTGATTCAAACGACAATGTTCAGAATGTTCCTATTCTTGATGGTCAGGTCACCCTAGAATCGCTCAAATGTTACAGAGAGATGCTAATGCTGTTCAGGCTACTCTCCGAGGACAAAAAGGGCTCCAATCGTAGCTGCAACTGTCTCACTTCTTCCAAAAAAGTAGTGTATCAATGCTACTGGGAAATACAATTTGACGTTAACTAATCCTAAAGTGGATGGTACTTTGTAATATTCCATTTAGCATTACAAACGACGCTAGACCATTGTTTCAATATATACTAGTCCACATAATTCTTGGTGTTAACTCCTTCGTAGCTAAAATTGGCAAAACAGATAATGACCTCTGTACCTTCTGTAAATAAAAGAGCGAAACGCTTGTGCACTTATTTTGTAGGTGCAAAATCTCCACTTACGTTTTGGGCCCAAGTTAATAAATGGTTTACGAAGACTCTTAGTTTAGACATACATTTTGACAACGAGGCTATCCTTTTCGGTATAACAAAAAAATCATGGAGTGCTCTTAATCTGATCCTTGTTTTGTGTCGCTTTCACATTTATAAGATGAACATGAACGGTGGAAGGCCATCCCTTGCACTTTTGAAAACTGACTTAAAACGTTTCCACACCTTGGAAAAGTATATCTCTATCACAAATGGTTCTACTCTAAAATTTCATACCAAATGGGAATCCTTTAAAACACTTTGTCAAGGCTAATTTGGTATTTCAAAAATGAGTGATAGACCAAGTTTTTATTTTCACTGACGTGGTTTCTTAAGTAGTTTTGTATTTAAGTTGCGAAGTTGATTGAATAAAAATCCTACGAAAAACAGCAACAATGTTCTGTGAATGATTAGACCGATCCATTAAGCCCCGCCTACTAACGTATTGACCAATCACAGCCTTGACAACGCCACTGAAAGTCCGACAAATGTCACACGCGTTAAAAATCTCATTAGAAAAGTAAACAAACCATTATTCTGACACACAACAGCACATACCACTGTACTTACTTTTGTTTTGTTCTAATATTTTTTTTACGTATTTCTCTTGGTGCAAATCCCACAGCAGTGGTCCCTGTACAGTTTTGTAAAAGTGGTTTTACAGTGTTCCTGTCTGCATTGTTCTTTGGACTCAAGGCACTTTCTCTATAGGCTGACCATGCTCCAAATATCCAGTGCAACGGCAACACTATTACATAATATGGCACTTGGCTCCATTTCACAAACAAAAATCAGTTTATGTTAAATACTCACTGAACATGAGTAAATTCCAGAACCGATACTGGATAAATTTTGTTGGCAAAGGTTGCATATGAATATAAAGAACCCCAAATCACAGCTGTTTATTATTATAATCAGAATATTTAAATTCGACACGACAAGAGCGCAACATTTGAAACGCAGGCCTAAGTCTCTGCTGCGCTGAGTTACATAAGTGTGTTGTGTTTTTGTTTTACGGTTGATGACATCAATAAAACATCGCGACTATAATTTGGGTTAGGAAAGATGTCGCACTGTACATATTGTTAAAAAATTGTTACCAAAAGGAGCGTTCAAAAGCAATACTTGAATTAGCCCATCCTTCGATAACTGTTTTTCTTTCTTTTGACGAACTGATGTTGTCAACAACTCCCTGAAGTTTTGTTAGATGAAATTAAGAATCAAACTTTAATAGATGCTGGTCGTTCAAAGCGAGAGTCGGTGTAGATTGACGTGGTCGTTTTTACGAAGTGACTAAGTGTGTCAGAAGTCCCAAAAATCTGGCATGTTCTGATTCTGGTTCTGGTTCTGGTTAGGACTGTATACAAACCCCTGCAAAGGCTATCACGTACACTGATGAGCTCGTTGTGCATGGGCTGTACAGGGCTATTAATTTTTGAAGTGAGCCCCCCTTCGATAATTCGGGAGTAATTATTTAAGATGTCCATCGATGAAAACTCCTAATGCAGCCTTTACTCAAAATTGACAACACGTCCACAAAGTGCAGAACCAAAATACGTAATATTGTTTCGTAACTTCGCAATCAGCATAACTGACGACTCGTATATTTTTCTCTTTTTTTAGCCACATAGTGCTGGAATGATGTCACAGACTTGGATTGACTTCAGCTTTGTTTTTCTTTCTGTTGACGACCTCTTGTTTTAACAGCAGACCGCGTAAATATACAAATCACGGTTGGTTAGCGGAGTGACCTTCCGTTTTAGGGGACATCCGCGGGAGTATCAAGCTTATCAGAACCAAAGAGAAGTGTGAACTTGTAGTGCGATACTGTCTTACTTTCAGTATTCATCTGCTTTATTCGTATTGAAATAAAGTTTTACGGTAATGTTCCATTCTTAATCAATATAATGTTTTGAACAATAAAATTTCCGACTGTACGGCTTCTCCGTGATAAAAAAAAAAAAGAACTGAATAAAAAAATAGATAAATTTATAAATAACATTCATTAAAAAAAAAAACAAAAAAAAAAAACAAGCTCATAAGGTTTGCTTTTAGAGTAATACACTTTAAAGCCAAAGTGTTAAATCCAGGGGCAGATCCAGGGGGCGTGAGGGGCGCACCCCCCCCCCCCCCTATGCTCCCTTCCGAACAAAAAATCGACATCAACCCACCCACTTGCAATGAGAAATAAACTTTCGAAATTATACTACAATGTTCACTTGCCGTCAATCATCATTTGCTGCTTGATCGGTAAATTTTACGCCCCCTCCCCCCCCCCTCCCTTTAGAAAATCCTGGATCCGCCCCTGAAGTCAATATTTAAAGAGGCCGGTCAGTGACAACACTTTGAAAGAGTTAAGTGGACCTCAATAGGCCGTATTTTTGACGGCAAGAGGGCGCAATGCTAATTCCATTTTGAAAGTAGAAAAATATTTCAAAACATTAAAAAGACAACTTTTCCAGCGGATATCTTACACTCATTACATTGTAAAATTGTCAATAAAAAAAACCCTCACAAGTTGTATATTAACTGCTTTATTACAGCTCTTAATGCACCCGGTTTACCACACTATTTCTATGGTTTGACCCCCAATCTACCCCAAAGGGCGCCCTCTTGCAGTCAAAAATAAGGCCTATTGAAGAGTTGAATTTACACTATTAAAGAGTTCAATCTCGGCTTCTGAAACGCTATAGTTTTGACTCTTGAATCTAAATTTTATGAAAGTGTTGTCACTTCCTAAACCTTTAGCACTATCTCTTCTTAAAGTGTAGGTCTTTGGAATATTGGTACTGGTAAAACCTTCATTTTATAGTCATTGAGTTTTCAGTTTTAAATTATTTTCTTCTGACTTTCATTTTTTCTCCCCCTTTCACTTAATGTTTTAAATTGTAAATCTTAAACCTGTACAAACAATCCGCAGCTCGGCACAAGTCAGAAGCCCTTTAATTTCTGCTATTATTGTGGGATGTTGTTTGAAGAACTCCACTATTATTGTGGGTTCTGTTTTTGGTTTTGTTTTTGTTTTGTTTTGTTTTTTATTCAGGGGGCCCAGGTCAGATTTTAAATTAGAAGAATGAATTTCAAGAAATGTTTCAAGAAAAACACCGACACGGTCTGTTTGTCCCTCGATGTAAAGAAGACGACACATGGCGAGGTTCCACGGCAGCATAACCAGCGATACAAAGAGGACTTCCGTCCAATGTATAACATAATTATAGGTGACAAAGTCACACGGGAAAAAAACAGAAAGAGAAACCTTGTTCAATGTTATATCAACTTCAAAAAGGAAACATTGCTTCCTGGCGTGTTGATTGATACCGAAAGTAACAGGGGGGACCTTGGTGACGTTGTTTATCGATCAACAAGAACTGCAATCAGTTTTGTGATAAAATAGCAACTCGGTGCTTTCATTGTTCACTCACCATTCTAGCAGATTTCCAGACTGGTAAACGATCAAAATTATTGCCGAGAGTTAATTTATACGTCTATTTGATAGTATTTTCAAGAGAGAGAATTCTTGCTGAAATGGGGGGCACAAGTTTCTTTATTCTGCTGTGCGTCGCTCTAAGTGTGTTTGCGGTAGCCGTGACGTCTCAGTCAAGTCAAAACGGCAGGTCAAACACGCCCAGTAAGGAAAGCGAGCCCGGAAAGTGTTCGTGCCCGTCAGGCGTCAGCAGCGTCAAACCGACCGGCTGCAATGCCACGACTTTCCAGCAAATCTCCTCTGAGCTGGAAGACACGAGGCGTCAACTGCAAGCAGCGGTATCGGCGGCAGATAAGTCGTCGATTTCATCTGAGCTTGAAGAGACTCGACATCAGGTGGAGAAGCTTCAGGTCTCGGTATCCAGTTCTCGGGAAGCAGTTTCTTCTGAGCTCCGGGACATACGGCAGCAGTTGGGCGAGCTGAAGACATCCGTATCTGCTGTTGTTGACATCCTTAAAGGTAAACAACCAAAGCTTGCATCGGCATCGTTCCACATAATCTTAGAGCCCCCCCCCCCCCTCCCCAACATTAATTAATGGTCGACTAGTTAGGAAAAAGAAACACTGAACAAAATAAAAACTCAGTATTAATAGCTTATGTGGAAATATTTGAGCAATATTCTTTGCTGATATCAAGTAATTACGGAGCAAGTGGGACAGGTGAAGAACAAAAATGGATGGGTGAAAATTAATTGAGAGTTATTTCATTCCCTCGAAATATTAATTCGTTCCATCGAAATATTAGTTCGTTCCCTCAAAATATTATTACGTTCTAATGAAATGGTTATTACGAGGTAACGAATTGTTATTTTAAGGTAACGCAATATTATTTTGATGTAACGCAATATTAACTCGAGGTATAAGCAATAGGGTATTTCGAGAGAATAACATAATTTAGTTCGTTCCCCCGAGAGAAAAACTTGTCTATACTTTTGTGTAGAGGGTGTCAGTAGTGTCTGAGCAATTTGTTTAAGCAGCCACACAATGACAACATTTACATTAACATTTTGTCATTTTGTAAAATTGTGGTTTTTGTCAGTTTATTGAAACCGTCATTCTGTTGTTCGACTTGTCGGTGACATTATGTGACAATAACTTGTATGTTTTGTATATAATCTTCATCGGTATTTTAACTTCTTCCATGTATTGATTTTGGTTACAAAAGTGACGCCAATTGTGTTTGTATATTTTTATCGTTCAATTTACTACATATATTTGATTGAACGTTATATTTTTAATGTTTTCACAAACTATAAGTTTATGTCATTTCGTGGTTGAAAAATTGCTATTTGTTCCCTGAGTAATATGCTGAAATTTATACTTCGAGGTAATAAAAAAAAACTCACAATTTTTTTTTTTTCACCAGTCCAATTTCTTTTTTCACCTATCCCCTTAAGGGCGCCGTATAAGTAATAGACCACAGTTTGTTTTATTACTTCTGACTGTCACCGCCAGAACAGAGATACTGAGAAATAGGGAGACCGCCAACATGGGGCTAGATAGCTTAGTTGGTGCAGCACCGGCACTTTCATTTTCTTTGTTCAACCCAAAATCATTTTCTCGTCTTTATTACTGAGTAAGTAGGCAAATTTTACAAGGAATAAAATGGTGGTGTTAAATTTGGTCGCGCAAATAGCTTTCCCCGTCATTCTTCTGGTATGACACGAGTAGGCCCCACTGTGGCGTGTCGTGGCCGAGCGGTTAATAGCACCGGACTCAAGCTCTGGTGTTTCTGATCAGCAGAGTGTGGGTTCGAGTTCCGGTCTTGGCACTTGTGTCCTTAAGCAAGACACTTAACCATTATTGCCGCTACCTTCAAATGTGACGTAAAGCCGTTGGTCCCGTGTGTTGTGTAATGCACGTAAAATAACCCAGTACACTTATCGTAAAGAGAAGGGGTTTGCCCCGGTGTTTCTGGCATGGTCTGGCAGCAATATGCGCCACCTCACCATGTATCCCTTTCAAGGTGTTGTATTATGGTTGCTTCGTCTCATAAAATCATTTGTAACAATCTCCACCAGATTTGATAATTCAGCGCCAGGAGTGTCATTTATGACAGACATGGCGCATTATAAATGTACACTATTATTATTACTAGTTGCAACAATGGGTCACGTTAAATAGGCCAATTTTACCAGCACATCACATAGTTTAGAAGAGCAACGACCCGGAAGTCCAAGCTTTTTTTTTCAAAACAAAGATACCGGAAGTCCTTGGTGAGGTACAGCCGGTATATTTTGTAATATGTTACAAGCCCATCCGAGGTGAGCTTCGCTTGTGATAAAAAAAAAGAGATAAGTTTTGTGGTCGCTATTAACAAACTTCGATTGACTAATTCATTAAAACAGTCTATTATTCGGGTGGATTTCACAAATCAGTACTAACCTATTACTAGTCCTAACTTATGACAAATCATATAAGTTAGGACTCCAGTTACTCATCCTAACTCGAGTTAAGACTTACTAGTCCTAGCGCTTTAGGAAGTCCACTGCCGGGCATTTAATAAGGGCTATGGGAAGGGGTGGGGGTGAGTCTGAGGAGAAGGTGGGTACAAACAACGAAGGGATCCAAGAGGGAGACCGGGTCTCTGTATAGGCCTACAATACTACTAAATAAAGACGGCGTCTATAACATAGTGTAGGCATCCTTTGAATGTTATAGGGTTTTAAGTTGCTTTTTTCTTATTTGATTTGAAAGATACCCTTCCCATCTTAGAGGCCCTCCCACAAAAATACAACTAGTACCAAGCTGAAATCAGCTGCAAACATTACTAGAGAACACTTTTGTTGACATGTTATCTTTGATTAGATCAGCAACATTATGTCACTTTCAGAGCTCGAGATAAAATAGTTCTCTCACTTTCTTGGTATGATTTAAAGAAAGCTCTTCCTCGGAGGAGGATCGTTCAAATGATGAGAGTGAGGCAAGGGAGTTAGCCACAACGGCAGAAACCGGTAAGACACAGTTTTCTCACATTTAAAAAGGTTTCGTTTTTCTTCCTTTTGTTTCTCCTGACATCATGACCGTGAAACTGACCAACTTCTCCCACGTCTTTGCCATGTCTTTAAGTTTTTGAGCAAACAAAAACGTTAACCCGTCATTCACTACGTGAGATGCCAAGTTGTATTTATTTTGGTTTCGTTTACAGCTACCTTTTCCAGCAGACCCAAGGCTCGTACAAATGATGAGACTGGGGGAAGCGCAACGACAAAAGCTGGTAAGAGACATTTTCCATTTGTAAAAGTTGTTTCCTTCCTTTTGTTTCTCCTGACAACATGTCAAAACGGACCACTTTCTCCTGCATCTTTGCCATGTTTAAGTTTTGAATTTACTAAACAATTAGCACGTCATTTACAAAAGTGATATGCCGAGTTAACTGATCCCTTGCACGCACGTTCCTCGAGGCGACCGTTTGCCAAGCTCACCAATCTATCGGAAGTCAACGTTTTCGTCTAAACGTCGCGTCACCTAAAATGCGCGCCACACTGTGTAACACACAGTGACATTGACTTCCAAAATGACACCACCAATATTGTTGTGATGATGACGTCAGGTGGGTTGAGACAATATAGTATTTTCTTTCGGTGATTTACAGCTACCTCTCCCTCGGCCGAGACTCACGATGCGACTGAGCGAAGCGCAACCACAGAAACTGCTGAGAAACAGTTTTCTATTTTTGTTAGTTCTGTTTCCCTTTTTTCTCCCTTTACTCGGTATTCACTACGTATAATTGCCGTGTAGAATTATGCTGATCTGGTTCACAACATTGACATAAATCCCGGGGTCGCAGGTTCATGTTCCGTCCTTGCAATACTGTTGCATAGTCGACCAAATTGTTTTAAATGTGTGAGTAAAACCACTAACAGGGAGAAAATACGCATATAATTAAGTAGGGACTGAAAACCAAATCCACATTCGAGGGCTTCGAGGCACCGGGCCGAGGCAGGATTTGAACCAGGAGCTACAGAGGTGAAAAACAGGGTAAGTATGTCACTAACACCCTATAGCACCGGGGTTGAGAGGGGGAAACTAAGCAGACAAACCAGCACCTTGTAGCGGGAAAAAATTAATGTATGTGTTTTACGTTGTTCTACAGTTTATACCCTTCCAAAGGATTGTTCGGAGATTCTTGAGAGGGGTGTGTCGATGAGTGGCGTGTACACGGTTCAACCTCTAGACGCCGGTGAGGCTTTCCAGGTGTATTGTGATATGGAGACAGACGGTGGTGGATGGACGGTAAGATAAACTCTTTAATGGTGAATAAAACAGAGTACTAATGTACCAAGCCGATCGTCAATGAAGTTTAAACAGACAGACTCAAAAATGGTGTCTCTATTTTGACAGGTGTTCCAGCGGCGCCAGGACGGCAGTGTTGATTTCTATCGGGACTTTGCCAACTACAGCCGGGGCTTTGGGGATCTAGAGGGAGAGTTTTGGCTCGGTAACGACAACTTGTACCGTCTGACCACTCAGGGCGAGTATGGGCTTCGCGTAGATCTCTCAGATTTCGAGGAAAACACGAAATATGCCATGTACGATTCGTTCAGTATCGCTGGTTTTAAAGACAACTACATGCTGCAAGTGCGGGGATACTCCGGAACAGCCGGTAAGAAGATACAGTTTCGCCCCGATAAGGACGATAGAATGAAATGCTAAAACTTTACAACCAGCGCTTAATAAATCTGTTAAGAATGAAAAGTTTCTCAGCAAAGAAAAATGTGCTGAAAAGAAACAGGACACCAGCCATAATACAGTGTGGTTTACATTGTTTATGGTTGTTTCCCTTTTAAAACCTTGCGAGGCAAATTGCTCTTAAATTGCATTCAATTAAATGGGTGGTATACGCTTTTATTTGCGTATTTGCGTATTCAAATGAATACGCTTAATTATGCGCAAAACTTTCAGTATTCTTCTTGAAGGTCCTTAGGAGACATCTGGCATGCCAAGAGAGCGAAGGATATCCACTCAAAACACTGTGTGTATTGCTACCTGGTGTTACACTACGCGTACTACTGAAGGTCCCTTGGGTTCAATTAATAGTGTACCACTAATGAGCAATATGAGCAAAAACATGCAAAAATCGCAAATAATATGGGCCAGAAGCACACAACCGAGTACGCAGGTCTGAATTGCCGCCTCGACCTGACCCAGAGTACTCTAAGAGAGCCTGTTCTGGCTCAACGGGGTCAACGAACTTTTTTAAGCGCGCTTTCGCTGCAAATAAAAGCGTACCACCCACTAGATTAAGGGTTAAGTTTTGCCTAGCAGAACAAAACTGTCAGGAAATTTGTTTTGATGAAAAAGCAATATCTTGCTCAGAAATTCTGAAGATGAAAAGAAGTCTCTCTCTCTCTCTCTCTTTCTATCTCTATCTCCAAGGTAACTCGATGGGTAGACTCCACAACAAACAGCCCTTTACGACCAAAGACAAAGACAACGATGGGTATTCCGGGAACTGTGCCGTCATGTTCCACGGTGCCTGGTGGTACAACGCGTGCCACTCGTCCAACCTGAATGGAGAGTACCTCAGCGGCCGTACAGCCGAGTTTTCCAGGGGAGTCAACTGGCAGAGTTGGAGAGGTTTCCTCTACTCGCTCAAAACCACCGAGATGAAAATAAGAATGAAACAGTAATTACAATCAGCCGTGGCCGGCTCCAGAATCTAAGGTTTTGGGAGTATGGAAAGCGAGGGCAAAGAAATTGATTTTGTTGTGCTGTTGTTGTTGTTGTTTTTGCAGCTGCTGCTGTTTTGTTTTTGTTTTTTTGTGGGGTTGTTTTTAGTGTTTTTTTTTTTTTTGTTTTTTTTTTGGGGGGGGTGGTTAACATCAATGGTAAAATGTAGAGAGTTTAGTGTATTAAGTTACAGCACAAAATAAGACAGTAATGTAATAGTTATGCAAATAGAAGACTTTTGAGACGCTGAGGGCAGCAGACACAACGGTCCGTTTTGACAGTTCTGAGCGTGCGCGCACATGCTCAGTATTGCGCGCGTAGTTCTGAGCACGCGTACTACTGCTGATGAGAACTGTGAAAAAGGACCGTCCAAAAGTTCTCTTCAAGGGAAGTTTTGGAAGCACCTGTTCTTTGGAGAGAAATTTAATCAACACCTTAGACCTTTTGGTTTTGTTCTGTTTCCACCCTAAAAGGCAGGGTACTAAGGAAATTGGGTTGTTTTGCAGAAGTTAATGTAACACAGTTTCATTTTGCCTGGCGTTTAAAAAGCCCCAATAAACCCAGACATATCCGCCTCTATTGCATTCAATCATTACTCGCGGAATTACGTCGATTTCACTTTTCAATTAAATAGGCATTTTAGCCCCAGTTTGTTTAAATTAGTAACTAGCCTATATGTATAATGGTTAATGAGTAGTTATTTGTAATGAGTAGTGATTAAATATGTATAACGAGTAATGAGTAATTATCTATATTGAGTTATGAGTAATTATCTACAGTGAGTAATGAGCAGTCTATAATGTAAACGATTTGCATACTGGCAGTAGTAGTTTTGATTGGCCACGCTAGTTTGGGTATTATTCACTGACACAGGGCGCAACGTCTACTAGCTCGGAGGGACTGGGCAAGTCTACGAATCTGGATCAAACTAGCGTCTTGACAAGTTTGGCACAGCTGGCTGTTCCCCTGTGTCTCTTTTGCCTGTTCTCCTTTTGCCAGGCAGATCAAACGAGGCTCATTTGCGTAATTTGTATTGAGGCATTCACCAACAGAGTTTGTGGATCAGATGTGTATGGTACCTAGAAGTAT
>OU452234.1:16791497-17276497 GCA_911728455.2 Marthasterias glacialis | reverse complement strand
CAAGGAGTTATACTACATTGAAACAAACAGTCAGAGCATTTTGTGTTTCAAAATAATAGTAGGTTCGGTCCTAGATTTGTCTTAGTCTTACCGGCATAACGGTTGGATCCCCACTGGCTTCTGAACGCCAGACCTTTTGGTGTGTATTGAATACGGCCGGGTTGCCAACTGTCCAAGTACCCGGTGATGGCAGACTTGTATCCATCGGAATTGGTCAGCTGGTACAGCAACATCTGAAATCGAAAATGATGTCTCGAGAATGAAAGTCTTGATTGGCGACGTGTTTATAATTCACGTGGTGTAGTTGCTCTTTGTTTCATTTTTTTTTTTAATTCTAAAAGGAAACAAAAAATGATTGCGTGTGACGTGGGTATTATGCACCATTATGTCCAACCCATTGTGTCCGACAAACCAATATGTCCGACCCATTGAGTCTGACAAACCATTATGGCCGACCCATTGAGTCTGACACAACCATTAATATGTCCGACCCATTGTGTCCGACGAACCATTTTGTTCGACCCTTTGAGTCCGACGAACCATTATGTCCGACCCATTGTGTCCGACGAATCGTAATGTCCGATTTATGATTTCCATTGGACACAATGGGCCAGACATAGTCGCTCGTCGGACACAATGTGTCGGACAACGGTTCAAAATTGTCGTCGGACAAAATGGTTAGTAACAGACACGTGACACTCACCATGACCCCAGCTTTCTTGTCATCCCATGAGAAGCCCCACGGATTCTCATTGCCGATACCGAAGTCGCCATAATGCGCCTCAGCCTGCGCTAGATAATTCACGTCGTTGGTGGCGCGGTACAACCAGGCCGCACTCCATGCCAGCTCATCCCCATACCCACTGTAGGATCTACACATAAAAAAGGTCAAAGGAAAGTAGTATTTTAATGATAATGATTTTAATTACTGGACTAATTTCAAAAGAGAATTTTTGTGTTTGAAAAACTAGTTTGAAATCATTTTATGAGCCTTCAACAACTTTAAAAAAAATTATAATTCGACTAAGTAGTGACGATTCCGTTTTGTTTGGGTTGGGGTTTCGCTGCTTGTCTCGTTCAGTTTTAGAAACTGAGTACAGTTTGATGATTTTTTTTTTTTTTTTTTTTTTTTTGATACTCGTAAGATTTTAAACTAATATAGCCCAGCAAACAAGGCCTCAAATCATACATTTAGACGCTTACATGCAGACGTGAAGCTTACATGCAGACGTGAAAACTCATCAATAGGTGGCGTGTGTTATTAAAAAAAATAACTCGGACTTTCGGCTCCTCCCATCTCTTTGAAGCGCCGTGTCGAAATTGTACAGTTCTAACAAAAGACCGATCCATTAAGCCCCACCTACCTTAGCAACTGCCTAGCAACAGAGCGTGGTGTGACTTTCTTGCCACGATCACAGCGGTGGTTCGGTTGCGAACACACCCGTATCGGATACGCACAATACATAGTTTTCGTGAACGGTATGGATTTAATTTCATGGCCGTTTGAGCAGCGCCTTAAGTCCAAAGAACAATGCAGACAGGAGAGCTGTTAAACCACTTTTACAAAACTGTACAGGGACCACTGCTGTGGAATTCGCACCACCAGAAATACAAAAAATGTAAAACAAAACGAAAGTTAGTACAGTTGTGTGTCAGAACAATGGCGGCGGTTTACTAATGGGATTTTTAACGTGCCGGACCTTTGTCAGACTTTCAGCGGCGTTGTCAGGGCTGTGATTGGTCAATACGTTAGTAGGCGTGGCTTAACGGATCCGTCTATACTGACGGAGCCTAAGTAGGAACTTAAAGACTGAGCCAAACCCGACCCTGTGGTTTCGAAACGTAAACGGGCCCGCTGTGTAACTTACTCGTAAAAGTTTCTGGCGTCAGGAATGGCGTCCGTATATTTTCCCCTGTGGTTATTAGCGAACTCGTACAACTGCTCGGCGTTCAGTAGCAGTGTCTCGGCGTAGGCGGGATCTGAACCACAGACAAAGATCAGTAAAAAATGTTAGACCGTGATACTGGTATTGTTTGATACGGAAAGAAAACTTCGATATAGGGTCCATGATCAGTTTTTGGATGAAGCTTAATTGAAATCTTTGAACTAAAGACTAGACTATGTGGATAACATTAAGTAATTATGAACTAGCATAAACGGGATCTGAACCAAAGACACAGATAAGTAAAATTGTCAGTGTCCATGTTACTGATATTTCTTGATACGGAAATTAAACTGTGATACTTTAAGTATTGCATAAAGCAAATGGAAATCTTTGAACAAAGGTTTAGACTCTGCACTATGGGGATAATAAGAATGATGAATTAGCACAGACGGGATATGAACCAGAGACACACGTAGACTATAACAATGTTGCATAACATAAATAAAATAAATAAATTATGAATAAGGGATTGAGGAGACTGACACAATGTGTGCAATAACGGCGATTCACGAAACAGTACGCCCTCTTCAGTTTATCTAGAATAAAATTTAATATTTTTTTTAACATCAGCTACTTCAAACAGCCCGTGTAGAGCGCCGCGTTGCGAGTGTGATTTTGTTAGCAGACCGCTTTGGGAAACATTGCCCTCTCCTAAGTAAACTATGGAGGGCGCACTGTATTGTTAAGCATATTAAAGACCGTTGTTTCAGTTCGAATGGGAGGCAAGAAAATTAATATCAATATTTTATGAAAATTCTACATGATAATTTAAAAGCATGTTCCTTGGAAACTAAACGGTTTGATAAACGTAGGAACTTTTCCTATACGGAATGAAAAATTAGATTAAATGTTATTCTTGTAGTTACCTGTTTCTCTGAAAGCAATGGACGCCGCTGCCAGGGCTGCTGCCGTCTCGCCTACAACCTCTGACCCAGGATTATCTGCTGTAAGCTTATAGGCAGGTCGGGTAAGTGTCATGTCTTCCGGTCGACCCCAGTAGCCGTGGTCTTCTTGTCCGTTGCCAACCTGTGCAGTTAATTATTATGCATAAAATTGAAAGTGAAAAAAAGAATTGAAAAATTATGAGTCACATAATTATGGGTTTATTTCTTTTAACTCTTTTGATCTTACAATAGGAGGGTTGAAATGGTGTCAATGATACTTTTTATTCCTTGGATGGGGAAAAGAAGTCACAACTCTTGTTCTCTTCTTTTCTTGTTTCTTCCTTTTTTCGTCTTACTTTATATGTATTTTTATCTTTACTTTTCTCACCTGTCCATAAAACTCATAAGGTCCCGTGTGACACTTGAGGAAATAGTCAGTAGCCCATTTAATGCAGTCCAGCATGTAGTCGAGTTCCCCAGACGCCTCGTATGCGTCGCGGTACTCAATCAAACCCCAGGCGAGTACGGTGGCCGTTGAAGCCATCGGTAGACCGAACTTTACATAATCACCAGCTGGAAAAAAGGGGAAACACAGTTTAATCAACTTTAGGGGAAGGGTGACGACCAGGTTATGAGGAGTTATTGAACAGCGACTTTTGTATTGTCCGTCATTGTTTTATTTTTTCATCCACTCTATATTACCCAGACCCAAGGCTGGAAGGACAAACCCTAGCCATTTTCGAAACCGTCCGTCTGTTTGAAGTCCTATGCCAAAAGTGTACTTTATCAACATTACATACAAAGTCAAAGCCAGTGCCTAGTAGCCCAAGCCGTGGTTTCGAAGGGGCTCTCGTCGTGTTAAAAAGCTGGCATGCCTTGTTTTAGTGTCTGGTGTAGACTTTGAACTTACCATCGAACCATCCACCAGTGAGATCTTCTCCATTATTGCCAGCATCGGTCAGTGTGCTGTCGTATCTCCATGGTATGCGGTTACCTGGAGGCAGGGCACCTGACCGCTGTGCCTCGTAGAACAAGATGGACTTGTGTAGCACTTCGGCGTAGTTATACGGAGCTGAACGTAGAAGACGAAAAATGACTGTCACTACAGTTTAAATACACAAAAAAATATGTTTGTTACTGCTACTCTTCTGTGGCCGTTGTCATAAATTTAATTTTAATAATAATACGACGCTTACCTGATGAGGGTTGTTGCGTTTTGCCTTCGGTTACGGCTTCCGTTGGTGAGACGGGTTTCACAGTGGTTGACTGAGCCGGAGTCTCGCTGGGTGCTGTTGTGCTTGACTGTGGGGTCGGGTTTTCTGTCTGAGACTCACTTGAAGGAGTTTCGGTGGGAGGAGACTCAGAGGGAGGCGTCTTGGGAGGTGATGTGGAGGGTGTGGTAGGAACAGTCGTGGGGTCTTCAGACGGCTTGGAGGGCTCACTGGGAGAGGTCGTAGACGGCTCAGTGCGAGGTTCCGAGGGCTTTGTGGTAAGAGGGCTTGAAAGGGACACTGTTGGTTCGGCCGTCGCTTCACCGAGAGTGGTAACCCCCTCATCGGTCACTGTTGGCTCGGAGCAGCCGGGTTGTCCGATCATACGGGCGGTAAACTCTGGCGTGTTGACGGTGCTTGCTTGGAACTGTTCCTGCAATAGCGACCCTACTGCTAGATCGGCATTGTAGTCCCTGTTCTTGATAACAATCGTCATGCCATCGTTAAGAATGCTGACAACGTCAGCTCTGTATGCCTTTAAATAAAACAAAGAAACGAGCGTTTATGGAGGCTGTAGTGATTGCATTTTCTTTTTCCAAACTTAAGACCAACATCAACTTTTACATTGAACAGATTTACAACCTGTACATCAATATTGCTAATGTACCATTCTTACATATAAAAAAGTGTGATTTCCTTTACCTGGAAGTTAGAAACTGGCTCTGAAAATTCAAGTTCCACTGTCCACCCATCTGTCACTTGATCCCTGATCGGTATCACAAACTCCCCCTTAAAGTTCCCTGGCCACTGGTCGATTACTTCGGCAGTCGGGCACAAGAGGACCGGGGATGTGGTCGGTGCCGAGGTGGTTGTAGTAGTTGGTGGTACCGTAGTCGACGGGTTGCAGGGCTCTAAGTCCCCCTCACAGCACTCCGGTTGGCCGGTCATGTGAGCAGTGAAGCTGGGTGTGGACGAAGCCGAAGCCTGGAATCTCTGAACAAGGTCCGTACCTGACGCTAGGTCGGCGTTGTAATGTTGATTCTTCAGACGAAAGATGGTTCCTCCGTTCAGAATGTCGGTGATTACGGCATCATATACCTGTGACAAACAAGGAACATGAACACTCCAAAAATAAACGTGTTCAGGCTGAAATATAAAGCAAAACAGCCCCCGAAGTGTGATTTGGGTAAACTGCCCGAATAGTTCAGTGTATGATATAGTACTTTAAGAACATTATTTTCTAAACAGGTTTTGTTCACAGTTGGATGTTAACCTTACTTGCAAATTGGATACTGCAGACGAGAATACCAGCTCCAACTCCCAGCCACCGACGACTGGATTCTCAATCGGAACGACGAACTTCCCGTCAAAGTTCCCGACGGGCCACTCGTGCACCACCTCGGCCAGGGAGCAGCACGTCCGACATCCCAGTGGGTCCACGACTCGCGGTCTTGGGGTGGTGGTGTCCAAACCCTGGCCGTCCGCTGAGCACGATTGCCCGCAGTCTTGCTGGCCGAGAAGACGGACGGTGAAGCTGGGCATGGGCTCGCTGAACTGACCCAGAAAATTCATTTCGAGGATTCTGCCCGGGGAAAGCTTTCGGTTCCACGGCTTGTTCTTCAGGGTGTAGAGAGAGGAGTCGCCGTTGACGCCCTCAACGTTTGCCCCCCATATCTGTTTGATAACAATGAACAAAATGTGTCAACCTCAAGAGGAATATACGCCTGCCTTTGCAAAATTAGGTTTGTCAAAGTCAATTTAAACCTCAACACGACAACTTGATGAAGATAATGCGGATTTTTTTGGGGCGCCTAGAAATTATTCTGAAATCAAGCAAAACCAACACACATAAAACTATAAAACCTCTTGGGCTATCTGATATTTTTCGTCGAGATTGAAAGGTTTTGCTCGTAAAGCAATGAAGATAACAGTTTAAACTGACAAAAAGTTTGAACGCTGTACTAAGCGCAGTTTAGCGTTTTTTAGCGTAAGTTGAACCTTCTCGTATCACAATACAGTCTGTTCTATTTATTCTGCTACCGCGGAGTAGATTTCTGCGGTAGTAAAATAAATAGGACAACTTCTCAAAGCAAAGTAGACAAAACATACATGGTGTTGCCCCAAACCGAATATACATTGATCCTCACCATGCAATGCCTCAAAACACATATAACTACACTCTACTTTCTAAATGGAGAAGATTGAAAAACCACTCGTTTTGTCCGCCATACCACTCATGCAACGAGCCGTTATGGTAGACAGCTCTTTTTACGGTGAAAGGCGGGTATTTTCAACTTGAATCAGAGTGAAGTTCATTCACTCAAAATGGTGATGCGTAGTGAGTTTCACTCTAAAAAGAGCTAAAATGACACCACTCGAGCGAGAGAGTGAAATTTTCATTCTTTTACATTTAGAGAGCACTTTCAATGACTTTGTATACCTGAAGGTTTATTACGGGCTTGGAGAACGTCAGTTCAACAATCCACCCTCCTGTCACTTGGCTAGTGATGGGGATGGAGAATTCGGCGTCAAAGCTGTTTGTCCAGTGGCTTCTTACGCTCGTCATGCTGTCACACGTGTAACAGGATGCGGAGATCAGCGACGGACAGGCTGCCAGCAGGAGAGCCAACCACGCCATGGGTGCATCCCGTCTAATCATGCCTTGAAGATTACCAAGGAAAGATTGGCAAAGTTTAAGATTTTGTAGTTGTGTTGGACCTTAACGTAAACGGTTTGTTTTCTGTGGGATGGGCACCGAGTTAAACATTATCTGAAGGCAACTTTGATTCTGAATACAGACTAGTATCGCCGCCTAAATAAACCAGCCTTACTATTAATTAATACAGTTAAAACAGTTCAAATAATATTTGCCCATACTTTACTTTGAAGTTATCAGTCAACGAATTGCTCCTTTTTTCCTGTTCTTCTTTGGTGCGTTCACTTTCGGAAACTGGCCCAACAACTATGATATGCCATCCCTTTTTATACAAAAATCCCAGCATGAGTGTTGATGTCATTTTGATCTGGAGTTGAATCCGTCTGTGATGCATTTGGTTACATACTGTCATATCCTGTTGTGTCAATGTTAATTTTCCGTAAAAAAAGCAAGTCATTTCCATACAACGATATTTGTAAATTATTGTGTATTAATCATAGACCTTGTGCGTCTGACGTCATGTTGTTGTTGTGGTGGTTGTTGTTGTTGTTGTTGTTGTTGTTGTTGTTGTTAGCCTATACTGACCGCTGCCCGAAAACTTGTTCAGTGCCTAATAAAGAGCCCCTGAAGTAAATATTTCTTAGGAACAAAATTTGTGCTACTTTCTAATCTCCTGAAGTGTATAAAAACTAAATTGACAACCTTTTTTGTTGTTGATTTCATTGAAAAGTGCACTTCTTTAAACAGTTTTTTGTTTTTAATCGAACAACCGAGGGCGCTCTTGCCGTGATGAGACACTGTGATTTTCTGTTCAAATCCATGAAGTTGTTAGCCCCAAAGTTTACTTATAGAAAGCATTGGTGAGAAATGTTTGCTCATGAACTGACAAAACAACGAATCACTAAAGAAAAGAAAGTTTACGACGGCGAAATATATCATAAATTCTGCCAACTTTTTGTGCAGAAGCTAATTGCAATATTGAGGTTTCTGTCTGCCTTATATGACATAACACTTTTGCTCATGAAAATGGAAATTCGCATTTAGCATAAAAAACAAAAGGGCACCAAAATACCCTTAGAAATGGCAAAATGGGCCCTTAAGCCATGCAGTGCGTGATTCGACATCGATGTACGCAGCACTTGAAAGCAATTTTATTTATTTAGGTTTGTCTTTGTATTTTTGGTAAGTATAACCCGGAGTATACAATAATTACAACATAGTTTGCAAAAGTAAAATAAAATAAAGAATACAAATAAATAAAGCATCCAACCATTAGTATTATAATTATCCTAATCTATATTGAATGTTTGGTTTGGTTTTCTTTTTTAGAGTGACAAAATTATACGTCAAGAAAGCATCCAGAATTCCTAACAGATCAAGAAATAAAAATGGTAATGGAGGGTCGTAATATCAAAAAGAGCACATTCCATCTACCTGTAACTCTTGATGTTTTTGCGGTGTTACTTCGTCTCAGCTTCCTTGGGTACACTTCTAACTTCTTGCAGATACGGATCCAGTATGTTCTCGTAGTTGTTCACTTTCTTACTTCTTGCTGAGTTGTCGATGAGACTCTGGTTTGTCTGGAGGAGCTTGGTCCTTATATGCACCGTGAGGAACACTGGGGGTATTGATCGGTTAGGACCCATCACAATGAAGGTGACGTTAAGGTCCCTATCAGACACAGAGAGGGGCGCTACGAGGTAACAATTGGGTCTAGACCAGCTACAGGCTAATTGACAGCTCGACTATTGACAGCTTTCTTAACCCATCAAAGAGTTACAGAACACCGTCTGCGTCAATATACGTCAGTATAACGTTTGACCAATCGAGGAGGAAGCGTGGATTATTAAGGTACGTCATAAGAAATTGGAAATGTTTTTGCGAGCAAGCAGATGTTCCTTAGGACCAATAAGAGGTTGGGAACAAACGCGTCATACTCTTTTTGTCCAATGGGGGTGTTCTCATGTACGTACGTCAGTGCGAATTTCGCCCCAATCAGTGGAAGAGACCGATGGGTTTTTCCCAGGGAAAAAGTTAAATCAACTTTCCCGAAGGACGTCAAAGGTCTAAGCAATACTGTAGAACGTTGACAAAATGATTGTGTCTGAATCCAAAAAGGTTTGCGTCAAAATTAAATGGAGTTTGAAGATTCAGAATCTCGTAGAGAAAAGGGGGGCATTTGGCTGAAATTATACTGAAGCATGGAAGACTCTCAAATTTGTTGTCCTCCTGCCTTCGGGTTTTACAAATTAAAAACAACTTTTGGTTGAGATGAACACCTCCTTTAAAAAGTGCCTCACTATATAAAAAAAAAATAAAAAAATAAAAAAAAAATAAAAAAAAAACTAGCATAACTCACCCACCACCCACCACCCCTCCCCTCCACCACCACCACCACCATCACCTGCACCACCACCGTGGTCGTCCTTCATTTTCGATCTGCCTTTTTTTTAGTTCGTGGGATTGTTTGGCCTAAGTTTGTCCATTAAGAGGCCCTTCTTATCGCGCACGATCTTTGGTTTTACCTACCCAACGACAGCGGGCGCACCCATTTTGCGTTTTATGTTTCTATTTTTTTAATTTTTTTTATAGAGTGCAAATACGATGCACAACAATTGAACGAGGACAACCACCGTCACAACTTGCATAATCACACAATAGCTTGGTGTCGTCACTGCGTCATAAAAGCCGACGTACGTCAGCTCATTTGGGATTCGCGGTAGGCGTGGACGAGTAACTTCAGATGGTTTGGGTTAAGTCTGACAATGATGTATGTAATTCAGAGAAATGTTGTTCGTGGGAATTGTCTTGAGCCCGCAGCATGCCAGGCATTGTCTCTTTCTGAGACAAGGGGATGTTTTTCGGTAACAGTATCCTTCATGACGTCATCAACGGAATGCGTTCTGTTCCACAAGTATCCAGCGGCAAAGTCCAGAATTCAAATGGGGGCATCCGGGGGCGCGGCCATCAAATGGAAGGGGGCACGTGTCTCCACTCCCCCCCCCCCTTGGTTACGCCACTGAAGCTGTCTCGATAATGCTCTTCTTAATAACTATCTACCCTACTCAAGAAACATGATTAAATGAGCCTTTGCAACATTGTCTATGAGCAAATCTGCTGCAACTTCTGGCTCTAAAGCTGGCAGACATCTGTGTGTAACATTACCACCCTCACTCAGTCCGTCATTCAAAAGCATAATGTTAGTCGATATCCAATACTTGCATCTTGCAAAAATTATCAAGCGGGGTTTCGATTTAACTTGCAGCACGGGAAAGTGGGTGTTGTATATGGGTGCTGCAGCGCCCCCAACCTTCTGGATTGGGCTGCTGGAGTATGCCTCCACAGCCAGCTGCAGTCAGCCTCCCTACTCAAACCCCTACTTTACACATACTCATAACTGCACATTCTACCATAAGATGACTTTTTACCTTATCAAGAGAAATCCCTGAAAAACAAAAAACTCATTTTTTTTAAAAGTCGGTGTTGAATTCCAACTGTTTCGATCGCCAACAGGCTTACAACCCAGCACCCCTGGCATAAATGTGTTCTCGCTGGCCCTGATATATCAGGTTAATTTTGATGTACACTTCTCCGACTTCATTGTCAATCTCCTTTCCTCGCAATTTGTTCAGTTTTCGATTTTGACACTGGCGGTTAAAACCGAATGACAAAAACATAGGGGGCGAGTTTATTCCCAAACTCACTAAAGCCAGAATCATTGTAAAAAAAAAAAAAAAAAAAAAAAATAACTCGCATAATATAAACAAAGTACTTAATTTGTCGTTTGTGCCCCAACCCAATGTAAGACTCGTCGCTTCCGGCCGTTATCACTATCCTTTACGCCGGGTATACTCTCAGTAAGCGGCATGGCCACAGGGTGGGTGCTGGGGGTACATACCTCACATTTTCCCAGTACCCCCCCCCCCCCCCGTACCCACATGAAAAAATCCAGATCCAAGATACATGTACTTCGTTTAAAAAAGAGACTAAATAGCCTTCCCCAATCCCACCCCCTCCCAATAAAAAAAAAATGTTTACTCCACTGGTCTCAGTCCTACATCCCTTTGCTAGATCATGGAGGTAGAAATCTTTTTTTTTTTTTACCTCCATGGCTAGATGGAGTCCATCTCGACACAACAGTACATACTTCTAAATGAACCCAAACACCTCACACAATCAAACACCAGCACCAGACTCGCAGTTTTATGTTCATTTATTTTCTTTGTTGTGTATATATAATAGAAGTACAAAAATAGCAAAGATTGCTGAGTATGCAATAACTTAGTAAACGATAAGGCACACCGTGGTGTGTTAATACACTTTGATAACCCCTTAATTACTTTCTGTCTAATTACTTTTTTTCCCCTATTTTTGTATTCCTTCGAATGAATCGATTAAGGCACACCGTTGTGTGTTAATACACTTTGATAACCCCTCATTACTTTCTGTCTATTTTTTTCTTCTTCTATTTTTGTATTCCTTCGAATGAATCGATTGCGTACAAAACTCCACTGTACAGGGAGTTTTGTAAAACCCCTTCATTTAATGCCAGGCCCCCTAAGCTGTGCGCCTTCTACGGCAAGATTTCTAGTGTGCGGGCAAAATGACCTTCTTCAACAGTCCCTTTTATTTATTCTAGTTTTATTTAAATCATAATTATAAGCATAATAATTATTGTCTCAGGAAAAACTAATGGAGCTCGGTAGTACTATTTTACAAGCATTTTTTCTTCATAATTTTTTTTAAAGACGTGCCAAAATAACATACTGAGTTGTAGACCATCAGAAACTTGCTGTCAGAGGCTGGAACCTCCTGCCACCGCACATAACGTGGTATGCCCCGATGAAGGTCGTAAGACTGTACGACCCCTTTTCCGGGCACAAAAGTTAAAAGTTTTTGCCAAACCATCAGGTCTCAAGCAATAACATGGCTCTTTTGAAAAAAAAGGAGGGCATACCGGTAACTGTTGTATGTTTGCTGCTAGAATTACACCCAAGACATGTTTTCTCGTTCCCAAGCGGAATTTAACTTTCCTGAATGACTTACAAATGGCAGAAAAAAAACTTTCACACTCGATCTTCTTGAAACACAATTTTGGACAGTAAATAGCTTACGACCTTTTTGCTGGTCACACTTTCGTTACGTCATTCTTCCGAGTACACGACTGTTATTAATAGGTTTTCAGATCATTACTGGAAACTATTCAAAGGCTTGACCATCCTCATCAAACCTCCTAGTAACACGTTCCCTTCTGGAAGACTTTTGGAGGAACACAACCAACAACCAAGAACCCAAGTACCAAGTAGACGAGAACATGTATGTTTGAGTCTGTCCATTATTATAATTCGCTTACTTCATTTTAGTTTTTCTAAGTAGCAAGTAAAATGTAGTCTGGATGTACTTTATTGTTCACATTAAACCAAGTTTTCCAGAATTGCTGATAATTATTCAATTTTGGTAACAGCTGGAATGTAAAATGTAGAAAATTACTGAGTGATTATTTTTCAAATGTAATCCAACAATTGTCCCCCCCCCCGAAGTTTTTCAAGCCAAGTTTGGTCAATGCATCAAGGGGTTGAGCTTGACGAACCGGTCATTACGTCACGCGCACGTTTGTGTTTAAATTTAACCATGCTCCCCCCCAACAAAAAAATAATAATAATAATAATAATAATAAATAAATAAATAAAATAAAATAAAAAAAAACAATAATAATAATAATAAAATAATAAATAAATGAATTATTGCTCACATTTGTTATGACACAAACTAATAATTCTGAGAAGACATTGAATCTTTGCAAAGTGAAAGGCAAGTCCCAATTTTTTTATTTATTTATTTATTTATTTATTTTTTTACATAAAACCCTCAACGAAAAGCTAGTTCAGTGCATTTCCTTCGGGTTCCTGTGTAATCCTCGGATTCAGGTTGTGTGAAGTGGGCGTGGCTTATAGTGGAATCATCTCACGTGACACGAGTCCGTCTTTGAACCCAATCGGTATTTTGGTCCCAAGTCAAGTTTCCTCAGATATCTCGGAGGGCTAGAAGTACCCGTTACTACTATTCTTATCAACTACGTAGTTACAACCTTCAGTATCAAAATTACAAAACAACTAATTCAAGAACAAAGTACTTGAAAGAATCTTAACCTAATCTTAATGTACAAATGAGATCAATATTTTTCACATAATTTCGTATAAAAAAAAATTAACCTATAGAAAAATACTTAAGTTTTAGAGTAGGACTTTTAACCTTCATAAAATAGTTACCGTTATTAAGAAGCAGCCAATAGTCTACGGGAATTACAAACTTGTATTGCATATCATTATTTATATTTACATAGCCCACTACAATACAACAAGTGTTAAAATTGACCACTCCTACTATCTGACCGGTCAATAACATCCGGGTAGGTTTTGAATGGAGGCCGGTCATCTCGCCCCCAAACACTCTCGCCCCCAACAAACTCGCCCCAACAATCTCGCCCCCAAACAATCTCGCCCCCAGCCTTTGACAATCTCGCCCCCTGACAATCTCGCCCCCAAACAAAGTCGCCCCCTGACAATCTGAAGAAAAAATTGGAAAAGTCGACTTTTTAACCATGATGAAGTTAATAAAGTGTTCACTTAAAGTCGATTTCGAAAATAAAGGAAAATGCGTAAACTAAAAAACAAAGAATATGTGAATGATCTCCCTCGTAGTAAGGAATGGTACATGTTGTTGTTAAGATGTTCTGTGATTTCTTATTGAAAATTGTCTCTCACTCTTGAATAAAATTAACTTTTTTAAATGCACTCAGGGGCATTTCGTGGAGACAAAATCAAACTGTCAGTCATTGAACGTGTCACCTGACAAGCTGGGGTGCACATTGAAAAATGCCACTTTGATTTGATTCACTGATTACCGAAATCGATCGATCGCAAACTATAGTCCGCCGCCGTGGAAGAGCATTTCACCCTTTTTTCTTGTGATTTTTCAATACCCTTCTCAAACTTCGTTCAGTGGATGATTATAAGCCGATACTTTTCTGACAAAATATCATACAAGTTTTTGACAGCATTGCGACAACAGCTCCCATCAATTAATTTCTAAGTTTACACCGTAAGTCATCAGAAGTTAGAACTTCCAGTCATCATCGGGGGCGACTTTGTTTGGGGGCGAGATTGTCAGGGGGCGAGATTGTCAAAGGCTGGGGCGAGATTGTTTGGGGGCGAGATTGTTGGGGGCGAGAGTGTTGGGGGCGAGAGTGTTTGGGGGCGAGATGACCAGCATCCGTTTTGAATGACCAGCTAGTATGCCTACCAGCAATGGTGAATTCATCTCCATAGTATACACAACACTGTTTAGTTATGTACATGTATGCCGCCATAAACAACAATTGAAGAACAGGGTTTCAGACAGTCGGGCAACCCTCTGGGAAAATGTCACCATGAGCATTAATTAGTTAATTAACAGCAATTGTACAGCAACGGTTACCGATATAATCAAGACAACAAAAATTACTACGAAATCAAAATCAAAACCGCACCTATCAACTTGCATTCTTTTCTTTTATCTCGAGTGGGGAAAATCACAAAAAAACTTCTTTCCTGACCCCAACTCGAAATAAAAATGAAAATAAGAAATCATATTTCTGCATACAGTCATCACTGAGAGAGACAACATTTTAAAAACGGAAACGTCGTAAAAAGAAAATTAACAAATACCAGGCGGTGAAAAAAAAACGCCAAAAGAGATGGCCCAGCTTTGCTTAAGGAAGCTTTCGACTGAGGCTTGACGGTGGACATGCTGTTTTTTCCCCATTTGCCTTCCCCATCTGACCCCCCATTTATTTGTCTTTAATGTACTCTGTGTTTTTTTTCTTCTTCTTTGTGGTAGCTACTAAGAGCGCCATAAACGCCTCTTTTGTCGGATACCGGCGCTATATAAGTTCCCATTATTATTTTTATTATTATTGTCAACCCTCTCATTTCTTAACTGTCAAAAAAGGGAGTAAAAGGCTCAAATTAATTTCAAAAATGATGAGAAGGAAATCTAACTTGACACAATTTGACGCAAGTTGACGACGTTTAGTGGAGGAGCATCCTACATTAAATGCTAGTCTGGCTGGTCACCCACTTCTGTTAAACAAAGTTTCGTTTGTGCCTAGCTTTAAGTTGAACCCAGGCATCAAAATATGGACCCAATTTCACTGAGCTGCTTAAGCACAAAATACTGTTCAACAATTTTTTCCTATCAGTAAAAATGAGCAGGATACCAGTCGCAGATGGTACATGTGAAACGGTATTTTGGCTGGTAACCTTACTCTCGTAAGCATGATTCTGTTGTGCTTAGCTACTTTTTGTGCTTCAGCTTTAAATGAGGACTGAGAAATTGAACAAACCTCGGCCATGTTTCACGTCGCCTCTTACTGTGGAATTCTGCGCTCAGGGCCAGGCCGCCCCTTAAGCACAACATTTTATGGGCTGCAAGCACAGACTTCCCTGGTAAGCAGTGTCGAAAGACTAGGCCCAGCTCCAGACAAGTTGATTAATCTTTCTAAAGGCATCAACAAATTGGACCCTTTCAAGTGTGGATGGGCCACAACCGGTGGGTGATCCACAACTTTTTTATGTAGCAGTGGATGTAATTACTTCCCCACGTATTGATATGAAAGTGTGTGGATCACGGCAAGTTTAAAAGGAAAACCATCAAACAAGACTCGAGGATGATGCTGCCAATCTGTGGATCCAGTAAAGATCTGCGCCAAAAGTACTCCATGTGGATGCGAACCCCCAAACATGGAGTTCACACCACGTTTAGTTAACCCCCCCCCCAAAAAAAAAAAAAAAAAAAAAAAAAATAAGATGAACACACACAAAAAAACACGAAAAATCTAAGAATGTTTGAGCGACTAAAACAAAAAAAATGTATTCAACAAAAATGTGTGTGGATGTGGAATAATCACGCATAATGAAACTACAGGTGAGTTTGAAACTATACAGTGAATACCCTGCTTAGTTAGTTGACTACCTCAACACGATCCACAAGCAAATGTGGAGTTCCGCAAAATGGAGA
Source organism: Marthasterias glacialis (assembly GCA_911728455.2). Taxonomy (NCBI): domain Eukaryota; kingdom Metazoa; phylum Echinodermata; class Asteroidea; order Forcipulatida; family Asteriidae; genus Marthasterias; species Marthasterias glacialis. The sequence goes on along the minus strand of OU452234.1, from coordinate 17,260,743 downwards.
TACCATAACCGGTCATCGCTTTGTTAATCAGCAGGAAGGACAATGTTCACGTCACGATTATGAAAACTGCAAGCCTGGAAGGTAAGTCAACTAGTAAAACGGTTGCCACGTGTTTCAATCCGTCTGGAGAGACAACCTCTTTAATGCACAATGTGGTGGTGTTAGATTCAGAACGGTCGATATCTCAAATCAACACAGCCTTCAAAAGGCCAATCTTTTCGAAAAAACTGGCATGAGCTGGTCAACCCATGCATTAGATAATTGATATCGTACTTCTCCTTTAGGCAAAGTGATTTTAACAAAATTTTCCATCAGCAAAACTGGATGGCCTCAGGCACCACAGTCTCACCTGTCCTCCCGATTCCCCAACGCCCCACCCCGACAAAAAAAAAAAAGAAAGAGAAAAAAAGCCACCTCATCTGCAAGCTTTACTCTGGCTCCTTGTAGTTGGGCTCCGTGGCCACGAAGAAGTCGTCCAAGTAGGAATGAAGGAACTCAAAGGTCGGCCGGGACGCGGGGTCTTTGTCCCAGCATTTGATCATGAGTTCGTACAAGCTATCTGGGCACTTGGACATCTTGGGCATGCGGTAGCCGTGCTCAACTTGCTCCAGGACTTCCATGTTCATCATACCTAGAGGTTTGGTCAAATAAAAAGAAGTAAAGGATGAGATCAGTTTGTCATGTTTGTCGGTGACAAAAAATACCAGTGAATGTTTTTCACATTGTAGCGTGTCATAGCACCGGACTCAAGTTCTGGTGGTCAAGTCATCGGGGTGTGGGTATGAATCCCGGTCATGACACTTGTGTCCTTGAGCAAGATGCTTTACTATAATTGCTTCTCTTCACCCAGGGGTATAAATGGGTACCTGCGAGGGGTAGAGGTTGATATTGTGTTTGAAAAAGCCTTCGGAGCGCCACAGCAGCTCAGGGCTGTATACTCCCCAGGGAGCTGAGAAAGATTACAGGAATGTTATTGGCCCAACGACAAGGGCACTAATGTAAAGCGCATTGAGCCGTTATTATGAAATGCCCTATATAAGAACTAGTTATTATTTACTCATGTGGCATGTCGTGGCCGAGCGGATAAGAACACTGGACTCAAGCTCTGGTGTCTCTGATCAGCAGAGTGTGGGTTCGAATCCCGGTCGTGGCACTTGTGTCCTTAAGCAAGACACTTAACCATTATTGCTGCGTCCTTCGGATGGGACGTAAAGCCGTAGGTCCCGTGTGTTGTGTAATGCACGTAAAAGAACCCAGTGCACTTATCGAAAAGAGAAGGGGTTTGCCCCTGTGTTCCTGGTTTGATCGGCAGCAGATTGCGCCACAGCATCTTGTAAACCGTTACATGGTGCTAAAGGAACAGGTCTCATACTACATAACTCCGAATACCTTACAGGATCAATACTGTGCGCGTGCCAGGAGTGTCAATTGACAGACATGGCGCGGTGTAAATGTTCAATATTATTATTATGTTTGCCATTTTAAGGAACCAAACTGCCCCTGTGCCACTGGGTTGCAAGTGTGATTTATTTTACTCGACCGCTTTTTGGGAAGTAAAACAAAACTCTCCACAGTAACCTGCAGAGGGCACATTGTATTATGAGTAGTCGGTAATGTATCAATTTCCCACACAGCCATTTAGCAAGCCCAGGTGTGGATTTCCCAAAGCGTTAGGATTAGTCTTATCTCGAGTTAGGACGGGTAACTAGTCCTAACTTATACGACTAGTCATAAGTTAGGACTCGTCCTAAATTCGGACTAGTTCTGTGAAATCCACCCCAAGGCAAGTTAGCAACCTGAAAATCACTTGAAACAGACTTACCGGGGTATGGGATACGTCCGTGAGTGACCAGTTCTGTCATCATAATACCAAACGACCACACGTCGGATTTGATGGTGAATCGGCCGTACATGGCGGCCTCGGGAGCAGTCCACTTGATGGGGAACTTGGCTCCTACCCAAGGGAGAAATAAAGCAACGAATAAACAATTCGTAAATTGTGTACTATACTTGTATGCGTGTAAGTGATGTTTGAAGCTTTGCATGGTGTGAAGGATAATAAGGAACTATAATTAAATAGTAGTAAACTTGCGGGTACAACCATGTAATTTAACTCTTTTAGGAAGGAGTGGTGGCTCTGAGAAGAGCCGTTGTGGTCTCGACGTTTCGAACAGTATGCTCTCGACGTTTCGAACAGTATGCTCTGTTCGTCTTCATTCTCCTGAAGACGAACAGAGCATACTGTTCGAAACGTCGAGACCACAACGGCTCTTCTCAGAGCCACCACTCCTTCCTAAAAGAGTTAAATTACATGGTTGTACCCGCAAGTTTACTACTATTTAATTATAGTTCCTTATTGTATGCGTGTGTTGTGTTGTCATTTAGCCTTTCAGACAGACTCTGCTAGGGTCGACACTTGAGACCGTTAACAATTTTTAGCATTTATACAACAAGTCCTTTTGGTTGGTAAGCAGTTTGCAACAGCTAATTTAAATTTTTCGAAACAAAATATAAATATATATATATATATATTTTTTTAACTGTGACTAATGTGCAGTTGCTTTAAATACAAAACTTAGGAATTCAAAACAAATTTATCTAAAACCATAATAAGAATAGGCCTATTAATAATATTAATAATAGTAACGATAATAACACTGTTTTCTAAATATTGCATGTTACATTAAAATCTCAAAACGATATAAATAAAAATGACCACAAGATTAACAGTAAACAGTCATGTCCGAAGTTGGGCGGGAAAATGTAATCGTTGGACACGAAGAAGAAGAACAGTAAACAATCAATTAGTTACATTAAAATCTCATTTAAATCTCAACACGATGCAAACAAATTACAATCAGATAGACGGTAAACAATTGTTTAATAAATTAAGGAGTAGTAACTATTAAACAGAGTTCTTTTTAGCAGAAAAGCAAACATCGGAGTGAATGATTGGACACAAAAGGGTAAAATTCTGACCTTGTCTGGCTGTATACTCGGTATCTTCAATCATCCTGGCCAGGCCAAAGTCAGCCACCTTGACAATGTTCCCCTCCCCAACTAGGACGTTCCTCGCAGCCAAATCACGATGGACGTAGTTAGAAGCCTCCAAAAAGGCCATGCCTGATGCAATCTGTCATCACAAAAAAAAACACAGTCCATTTTTTGAAATCTTTGTTGGGTAACTGAGGGGCTGCCAAAGTTGTCAACACTTTCTGGATCATACAACTCCGAACAGGTGGGGGTCAGAGACCTTGAGCAACTTTAGGAGAGGTCTTAGTGCATCAGACTCAAGTTCTGATGGCTTAATCATCGGAGCTTAGGTTCGATTCCCAGTCATGACACTTTTGTCCTTGAGCGTGAGACACTCAACCATAAATTGCTTCACATAACCAAGGTGTATAAATGGGAACCTGTGAGGGCTGAGATGGTTTTGTATTGGATTAACTCTTTAGCGCTTGTATAAGCAGCTTGAGGTCATTTGCTCCAAAGGGAGTTGAGAAAGTTTGAAGAATGGTCTACATGTAAGTATGCCTCATAAACAGAGAAAATAATGTTGTAAAGTGTCTTGTGATTGCTACTTGGATATGTACACTAAATAAGAACCGCATTTTATTATTATTATTTTTAAACCAATTTGGGGCTGAACATGAACAAAATTGACTAGAGCGGGATTTGAACCTGCAACCACCGGCTAAAGCCGGTTCATACTTCACGGCGAAACGAATGTGACGTCACAATTTCACGACAAACAATTTGCTGAAGTTACAGTGCGATAAACTTTTTGCGAAATTCGCTGCGAATGTAGGAGAGTGACGTCAAACTCGCTTCGCGTTCGCATTCGTGTGAAGGTGGGAACCGAGCTCAAATGTACCGACGCTCAACCAACTGAGCTATCCAGTCCCAATGTTGGTTGGCAAGTCTCCCTATGTTGTCAATATTTGGGGGCGGGTGCCAGTCGCTATTGTTATAATTATATTTACTAATGCATGTGTGTAATTGGGTTGTTCCAAATGTCCTCACTGGTGAAGACTTTTATGAACTCACCTGACTGCCCATGTCGACAAGCTCTGGAAGCTTGAGGTTACGTCCCTCCCCATCCTTGAGATAGTCCAGAAGACTCCCATTGCACATCAGCTCAGCCACGATATAAATGGGCTCCTGAATAACCATTCAAATAAAAGGGCATAAACTTATGGCCTGATGACTTCACAGAGAAACAAAAACAGAATTCACAGTTTGATGAGGGTTTTTTTTTTTAAGTAAATTTGTATTGATTTCAAAACAACTGGAACATCAATTTGATGGATATTGCACCGCATAAAACTATTACATTTAATATTGTGAATGTTATTTGACATATTGCATGCTTTCTTAAAGTTTTCCTGCCTGCCCAGACAAGAAAAGTTTAACAGGTATGCAGCTTTGAAATTGAGAAGAAAAAAAGAGGAAATAGCCAAACACACACAACTTTGTACAGTGTTTTCCAGTTTTCTATGACTTTGAAAGTGAAGGGAAAAAAGAGGAAAGCAGCTGATTTGCTGAAAAGTTGCATACCCAGGTTTCCAATCAAGCACAATTTCAACAAAATATCAGATTTTTCACTTTTTTTTTATTCTGTGAAATACTTTGAAATTGAGAAAAAAGAGGAAATATCCAAACACACATTTACTTTGTACAGTGTTTTCCAGTTTTATATGACTTTGAAACTGAAGGGGGGAAAAAAAGAGGAAATCAGCTGAATCGCTGAAAAGTTGCATACCCAGGTTTCCAATCAAGCACAATTTCAACAAAATATCAGATTTATTATTATTTTTTTTTTCAATTCTGTGCAAATACTAAAGTCTTTTACATCACTCCTACTAAAAATGAGTTTTTACCATGTCGGAACACACAGCATAGAGTTGACACAGCTTGTCATGCCGAAGTTGTTTCATGATGTTGGCCTCAGCCAGGAAGGCCGTGGGTGTCATTGTGCCCTTCTTAAGGGTCTTGATGGCCACTGGTGTCTTGCCGTTCCACGTACCTGAACGCGAAAACACACACAGGTAAAAAAAAAAAAAAAAAAACATGCATGAAATTGACCGTAAATGTATCAAAAATACTGGTAAAAAATGAAGGCGAAAGTTGAAAACTGGCGACCAAATTTAGTGCTGTAAATTTGAAAAATAAAATTGTGATAAAATTTGATGGACGGAGGAAAAATGACAGAATTTGCTGTCAATTTAAAGAAGACAAAAAATGGTAACAACAATTGCTGTGAATTTGAACAGCATGCCTCAACTGCTCACTTCATTTCTCTTTTCTTCTGCATAAAAAAAAGCGTGTCCAAAATGTTACCAAAACTGTTCGAATTCAGAAATGTTGCACTGTGTGTGTGCCTGGAACAAGGTTGTAGAGCCTGACGAACATCCGCCAGGACCCACAACAATAAAACGATATTTGGCGTGTCGTGACCGAATGGTTTGTGTGTCTGACCCAAGCTCTGGTGGCTGAGTCAACGGAGTGTGGGTTCGAGTCCCAGTCATGACACTTGTGTCCTTGAGCAAGGCACTTAACCATAATTGCTTTGTAAAAGTTGGGGAGGTCGAGCCTTCTGCTCTACCAGCCAGGCTTCTGATGGATGATACCCAAGCGTACATCCTTACGGACTGTAAAGGGGTAACTCTGTTTCAGCCCCAGGAGTAGGTGGCAACAGCCCCTGGACAAAAACAGTTGATTTGTATCCCACACCTCGAGTGGCTTACTGGCCTTGTGTGTTTGGCGACTTCCATAAAAAAAATATTTAAATTTTTTTTTAAATGAGACAAACAAGAAAGGAAAAAGAAACAAAAAACCCAAAACCAAAAAACACACACCGTAACATTGGAAGTTGGATAAGAATCTACATGTAGTTCACTCCCACTGTCTTAAATTATCTTATGACCTGTGTGGATGCTTCATAGTAAAACATGCCACAGGTCTATCCTGTCAGTAAGTGAAATACATTTTGGAGCCGGACGTGCAGTGTAACGAATGTTCCTATGTATGTATACCATTGTTTACAGTGCGCTTCCTGCTCCAAGACGTCATCATTTACCAACAGGATACACAATCTCCTGGATGACATTCAACTTTGACATTTAAATGGTTCGCATTAAAGGCATACAGCAAACATGAAGTTTGACAGGTGGTGATTATAGCAGTAAACATGGTAAAATAAATGGAATAACCCAGTTACTACGCACGCGTGTGGGCCAGCGGTCACAGCACAGTTTGACAAAGACGGCACCCTTTGTGATTTGACCGCAAGCGTGCGTGTGTGCAGTATCTGGGTGAGAGTTCATCTTTCCATGCACAGCCACACAGGCCTGCTACAATCATGACGACACAGCCCCTTTAAAACCTTCCTGCTCTTGGTAACATTTTCCGTCCGACGAGTTGACCAACCATTTGAAATGGTGCAGGCATGTATGGTATGGTGGCACTAACTAACTCTGTACATGGGTCATTCTATAAATTTTGGGTCCAAAGTGTGACATTTCCCTGTCCCTGATACACCTGACATGTGCAATTTAATCGGAAAATATCTTTAAATTTGACTTCAAACTGTTTTGATTTTGTTCAGCATGTACTTTGCGTTAACATAATCACTCTTGGAGGTAGAAGGCACCAAAGAGTGTGCTGTAAATGTATGACATCTTGTGTCAGATGTCACAGGGACAACAATAAAAAAACAGACCCCAAATTTATAGAATGAGCCACACGAGAGTACTGCATAAGCATTCACAACATGATACTAAATTGGAGGTTGGCCAAGTTTAACTGCGTGCGCCTTCATAGTGTACATGTTATCATCAATTCAAAACCACAGTGGATGATACTGAATGGTCTGACAGTAGGAGGGTTGGCTGTGTACTGTGTTGATCTCACCCCATGATATCTCTTTGAAGGCTGGCATACAATGCAGTTCATGTCTTTCAACACCACAGCAGATAGTGTTGAATGGTCATAAACTAGGAGGGTTGACTGAGTACTGTGTAGATGCATTCACCGCATGAAAATATATTGCTTAAGTTTAACTACATGCACAAACCACAGATTTTTTGTGTTGATTTTATCTACCTTTTCTCACTTTTATTATAATTATTATATTCTCTGTAATATCTGTTTAATGTATTTTTGCAATTTTCTATGTTTTTATTCCTCAATGTTTGTAATGGGCTGTAGTTTTGACAGCAAGAGGGCGCAAACCTTATTCTATTTTGAAAGTATAAAAATATTTCACAACATTAAAAAATACTCCATATTTTCCAAGCAAATATCTTACACTGATTAGAATGATTACATTATAAAACTGTCAATAAAAAAAACCCTCAAAAGTTGTGTATTAACTGCTTGATTAGAAGTCTACATGTACCTGCATCTGATTTAACACACTATTTCTATGGTTTGACCCCCCCAATCTACACCAAAGGGCGCCCTCTTGCAGTCAAAAATAAGGCCTATTGCTGGGCACCTTTAAAAAACAGTGGTTCACTTCAGGGTTTCCCCAGGATAAACAATATACGAATAAATAAAATAAATCCAATGATATTGAACGGTCCAACAGGTTTAAAGGGTATTTCTACCAACCTTTCCAGACTTCTCCAAACTGTCCCGCTCCCAGCCTGCTTTCCAGCGTGAGAGAAGTTCTTGGGATCTCCCAAGCATCTCTGCCAAGACCCACAGTGTTGGGATTCTCCTTCGGGCATGGGGCAGACAGCTTTATGCAAAGACCATCCGATGACTCTGTTTGGGGAATAGGAAAATGCTCATTGTGATTTATCTTTTTTAGTCATGCCCAGGGGCGGATGGGGGGGGGGGCATGAGAGGCGCACGCCCCCCCCTATTTTTCCTTCTGAAAATAAAAATCAAGATATCATCCCGCCCACTTGCAGTGAGAAACAAACTTTCGACATCCAATCATCATTTGCTGCTTGATCGGCAAATTTCACGCCCCCCCCCCCCCGCCCCCATTTAGAAAATCCTGGATCCGCCCCTGATGCCAGTAAGCGCTAATCCACCAATCAGATTACCCAAACGGGAGTGTGATAATAAACCATATCATACTCCCAGTAGTCAATATTGCACCGACACAATGAAACTGTGGCTGCAGGAAGTCCAGGCCAAAGATTATAGAGCACCGAAGGCGCAAGAGGAACTGGGCCTTTATCTACTGTTGGAAAGTGAAACACGCATGGGCGCCATTTCGGCAAGTGAATGCCTGTGTTTCCCATTGATAGCAATTGTCCTTGTCTACACTGGTCCGCACGTATCAGTGTTGTATCAATAGAGTCACTTGCCGAAATGGCATCAAGTGAGATTTCACATTTCAGCCAGAGTTCCCCATCTTACGCCTACGGCGCTCAATAATCTTGGGTCCAGGCTTTGTGGCTTTGTTATAAACATTTGATGTCGTGTCATGTCACATGGTCTATTGTTCTTCCCTATTGTTCTCCCCAAGTGAGGATGCCGAGATACGACGTTGTTGGACAGAGAGTGTTAACGCGACACAACTTAATTGTGCCTGCAGGAAGTCGTGCCTGCAATATGTCCGCAAGAGAGGACATAATGTCGCTTTTGTGGTAAGTCCTTCGTTTGGATACGAAGACAGAGTACACACAAACACTTACGTTGGTAATGTTTCACAAGCTCAGCCAGAGCTGGGAAGGGGCTGCGCATGGCGATGTAGAAACCCGCGTCGTTGTCCAGCTTGCGGATTTTGTAGTGTTTCACATGGTCACCTTTAACGGAGTCATAGTCACGGACTGACAGTGAGAATGTGCCTGGGGAAGGACAAACAAAACAAAACAATAATTATTATCTAAAAAATAAAAAAATAAATCTTTACCAAATGTTTGGCATCAACTTCCGACACTTACCCAAAGTTTTCTTAGATATGTTTTTTTTCTTCTTCAATACCCTCTATTCCTGTAGTATAAAGTTTGTTAGTTATGTATTTATTTTGTAGCGTGTCGTGACCGAGCGGTTTAGTGCATCAGACTCTGGTGGCTGAGTCATCAGGATGTGGGTTCGAATCCCGGTCATGACACTTGTGTCCTTGAGCAAGACACTTAACTATACATGTAACTGCTTCAAATATGGGAAGAGGCAGTTATGTTTGTCTCGCAACGGATTTATTTACCCCTCCCTGTTCTTAGCTGTGCTGTGAAGAGACTTGCATTTATATCTCACCATGCCTTGTTTCGGAGCATTGGGGCAGGTTTCTATCCCTTCAGAAAGTAGCCCACACCTCGAGTGGCCTTTGGGCCTTGTGATGGGCGAATTGCATAAAAAAAAAATTCATTCAGTGTATTCAGGCATGCAACTGGGAAATTTCAAAAAAAAAGAGGAAATGGCCATACATACATAATTTTGTACAGTGTTTTTCAATTTTCAATGGCACTAAAAATGAAGAAAAATGAGGAAATCAACTGATTCGCTGAAAAGTTGCATGCCTGTGTATTTGGATTTTGTTTTGTTGTGGGTTGGGTGTGTAACATACATGTACATGTTTGTTTCTGGGTTTTTTTTTTCTGGTTTGTAATTTCAGGCAATTTTAAAACAGAGATTGGGAAATAGGATGTATACATGAAGCTTTTTTCAAGTCAACATATACGGCCATGAGTGAACCTTCCCCAAAGTACTGAAAATATTTCCTGCATACCTAGGACCATACGGGAAGACGATGGGGAAATCCCAACATCCTGGTTTTTTGGTTTTGTTGTTTTAGAGAGTGATAAGCCGGTAATGCAGGGATCAATCAGATTTAAACAAATACACACGATCTGAAGTATGCTGACCGGTGCATGACCTAACTTCTCTTTTTTTAAATCAACCGACTAGATTTAAAAGTACTCGCATCTTATCTGTTAATAAGAAAAGAAATTCCCCTGGATTCCCAATACAAGACTTCCTCATCGACACCAGGAGCAAGTGAAGTAACTAAGAAATTGATAAAATGTACATTGAAGCTTTTCAATTCAAAAGACTTCTCCTAAAAGCAAAGCAGCAAACACCTCAATACACAAGTACCATTACAAGACTTGTTAATTACTTCTAGTGCAGTAACATTTCTTATATTTACAAGACCTGTGATCGAGAATGTCTTGTGGAAATTTTCTTAGAATATCAGACAGGAAACACGCTAAAGGGGACAACTTATCTACCGTCACATTAGCGGTTTTTACGAAACTTATAACTTTTTTAGGGTCACTCATGATTAGGGTCACTCAACAGTTTCAATGTCAATTGGGAAAAGGGGGAGGGTGTAATTTTCCATATTACTATTTTAATCTAGCATCTAGATCAAAGCATCACGTCTTCCGTCACGTCAGTGGTTTTTACATCGGCCAAAGTTGTCACTGAAACCACCCAAAAGTGTTTTGACATGTGAAGGGACATGCAGGCTTATACTGAAAGTAATTTGAATAGTATAGGAAGATCAATTTGTTAATTACTCTCAAATTTCATTTTTTTTTTTTTAATGGACGGCAAATGCAGGTAGATTTTTCCGTCCAATTTTGATGAAATGTTGAGGGTGATTTTAAAATAAAAACATCAAATGAATCAACTCAAATTATTTCCAGTATTAAGCCTGCATGTCCATTCACATGTTAAAACACTTATATGGGTGGTTTCAGGTACTTAAAAAACCCTACAACTATTTCATAAAACTGGGGAGGGGTGTAATTTTCCATATTACTAGGGTTTGAAATCTGGGACAACATTCAATGGAACACCCTCCATACTTAAAAAAAGTTACAACTATTTCATAAAACTGCTAACGTGACGGACGCAGAGTGACCCCCTTTATTCCGTTTCCCGTCTTAAAGCCCCAGCTCAACATTGGTAAACTGACCATAAATGTTTCCATTCTTTGCACAAATCAAGATATTTGTAATAAAACAAGCCTTTGAAAATTTCAGCTCATTTCGTTGTTTCATTTGCGAGAAAACGGTAAAAATGCATTCAGCATTTTTGTACGCATTCCTTTAGGCGGAGTTTTCATCTGACTGAGACGAAAACTAGTTTTTGATGTTATTTCATTTATTATTTATAAACGATATCACTTCAGGCAGGAATATTTCAAGGAAATTTGTCTACCATCATTACCTTTATACCACGTAAGGTATAGAAAATCTGTGAACATTTATGTTTTTCTTCTTACCAACGTTGAGCTGGGGCTTGAAGCCCCCACTCCACCATCTCCATCCCCTTTACTTCCTACCAGGGTTGGCCTCTCCATGACTGATGATCAACACCCCTCTCTGGACCCCAGGAATAGATAGTTCCCACTTGACGTCACACAGTGTCAAGTCGGCCATCCTTACGGGCAAATCAATCACTTTTTGAACGCACAACTATGCGCAATGCGTAAACATAGCCTGTGACATGCAGGAGCAAAATCCCTTCATCAAAAACCACATCTCTGCGTAGAAAAGTTTTGAGCGCTTGACGCAGCTCAAAGCCAAAACCCAAGCGGCTCGTAAAGATGGCATCTATCAGGAACTACATAAGAACAAGTATCCAACATAACTACAACCCCAAAAAACAATCAACCCTCTTCATCGTTTCCTACCTGGGTTGGCCTCTCCATCTCTGACGATGAACATCCCCCTCTGGACCCCAGGTGTTAGGAGTTTCTTCTCAGCATCCTTACGGCCGATACGACCAAAGTACCATCTGGAAAACACAAAAGGGTTTATATTAATTTGTTTATTTTTGGAGGGTAAGGGGGGGGGTTCAGGTTGGCTCAGTGGTTTCTTTCCCTGCCTTTCACCTCTGTGGACCCTGGTTCCAATCCCGGACTGGAGCCTTGCGTGTGGATTAGGTTTCCAGTCCCTACCTGATTGCGTGGGTTTTCCCTCGTTTGGGGTTCTCCCTCCCACTTTTAAAACTGAACATTTCTTCTCGTTTCCTAATCACCATCCTGTTATTGGCTCTTGCGCTGATGGATGAGTAATGAAATACAATTTAAAAAAAGAAGAAGATGCTATTAACCATTAAAGCTACTTTTCAGCTTTGTATAATTACAGTAATGATATTAATATTAAATTTGGGGGCGAACAAAGAAAAATTGACTGGAGCAGCTTACCAACTGAGCTATCCAGCCTTAATGTTGGCGAACTCCCTATTTTAGTAACAATACAATGTTGAAAGATCTTGTGGTACTTTCAAGCTACACAAAACAACATTTGACACTTCTTTTGGTTTCAAGCCCTAGCTCAACATCGGTAAAGTGTCTGTAAATGCTTCCATTCTTTGCCCAAATCAAGATATTTGTAATTAAACCAACCTGTGAAAATGTCAGCTCATTTCGTTGTTTCGTTTGCGAGAAAACGGTAAAAAAGCATTCAGCATTTTTGTACGCATTCCTATAGGCAGAGTTTTCATCTCACTGAGACGAAAACTAATTTTGGATCTTATTTCATTTATTATTTAAAAACAATAACACTTCAGGCAGAAATATTTCCAGGAAAGTTTTCTACCATCATTATCTTTATACCATGTAAGGTATATGTAAATCTGTGAACATTTATGTTTTTCTTCTTACCAGTGTTGAGCTTGGGCTTTCAGGGTAAAATTTACACCGCATCAGCAATATTAGCAATTCATTGTGATGAAAATTGTTCGAAAAATATGATTTCACATTTCAGGGACTGCAATCCAATGATGCTTTGGAAGCAAACTTTTGACCGCTGTGAAGGTTTACAAATACTGGCCTCTACTGGGGAGACTCACAGCCTGGCCATTTTGCAAAAAACAACTGCACTTCCCGTCACAAAAACCCCTGTACACTCTTTCGCAAACATAGGAAATCATTTGATCAGCTGTGAGTTTTCATGCCTCAGTCCAGAAATCTTAGGGTAACCCCCTACTCTCCCATGCTTTTTATGTTAATTTTTGTTTGTATTTATTCATGTATTTTTATTTGTTTTTTATTGTATTTATTTATTTATTTACTTTTTTTTTTTTTTTTTTTTTTTTTTTTTTTTTGGGGGGGGGACAACCAACAATTTTTTAAGGTATTATGGTGGGTGCAATATCCACAAGGTAATCCCCACTCTTTAGAGATTTATGTGGGCGCTTTTTTTTGGGGGGGGGAGGGGTACACTTACACACTACCCACAAGTTAATCCCCTACTTTACCCACAAGTTAATCCCCTACTTTACCCACAAGTTAATCCCCTACTTTTCCACGATTTCTATGCATTTATATTTTTACTGAGAACTATTTTGGGCACATTACATGTATCATGGACATCTCTACCCCAATCCCTACCCCCACTTGAGAGGGGAGGGACATAGTATCCTCCCCCACTACACACCCCTGTTGCCCCTCCCCCTCTACCTCAACCCCATCCCATCCTTGGGGATTATGCATGCACTGACTACATGTATACATACAAGCATCATGTCATTTCTTTTTCATTTCATTTCAGTTTCATTCAAAATACCAAACAAAAAAGTCCAAAGACTAGAAATATCCAGTTTACACAAGAGTGACATCAAAAATAAGGTGACTTTTTTTATTGTACATGCATGGGGGCATCACACAGAACAATATACATGTACTTGTAAAACCACATCATTGTACGTATGTATAGTCAAATTATCATAATCCAGGCATGAGATTCGGCCCTTGGAGTTGGAAAAAATTATGCAAGTGCTGACATACATGTACAGTAAGACATGGTTTAGGTTTAAAGCCCATAATATTCACTTTTGGGAACACTGAAAAACAAAATGTTCACAGATTTGCACATAACTTACACGGTATAGAGACGATGATGGTAGAAAACTCCCTGTGAAATATTTCTGTCTGATGTGTTATCGTTTTCGAATAATTAGTGAAATAAGATCCACAAATGATTTTTTTTTTTGTCTCATGAGACGAAAAACTCCGGCCGTTAGAATGAATACAAAAACGCTGAATGACTTTGTATTGTTTTCTCGTAAAGGAAACAATGAAATGAGCTGAAACTTTCGCAGGTTGATTTTATTAAATAACTCTTGATGCCCATAAGGTATGGAAGTATTTCCAGACACTTTACCAATAGTGTATAATGGCTTTAAATAAGCTTTTCATATTTTTCAAACTATTCAACAATTTTGCAGATTTTTCTAGGGGCAAAACAAATCGCGACTCAGATTACTACCAATACGACTGATAATCATAATTCATCACCGTTTTCATGAAGGGACAGGCAATAGTCAGAACGAGTCAAAGAATGTTTTGATATAACCACATTTGAAAAGTTAATTCTACATTCGAAACTAAAAACTCTGCAGTATTAAAACCTTTAGTGGGTAATTTAAGTGCCCTAATGTGTGTGTGGGGGGGGGGTTTTAAGAGTTAAAAACCTTATCAATCATGTCAATAATAGGCCTAATATAAAAAAAAATGACTGGTTAATGAACACAATTTTATATGTATTCGTCAAACATGCCCGTCTCTTTGTGAAAAGACAAGAGCACGATAAAAAACTACTGAGCTCATCGAAAGTGTAGGGTGGGCATGTCACATGATCATGCGCATGCTGACAAGCCTGTCTCTTCGTGTAAACACAATTAAATCTTGACCTTTTCTTTTTGAATGTTTTTTTTTGCACATGTGCTGCCAAGCACCGCTCTTCATTCAAAAACACAAAAATTTGTAAAACATTACCTACATGCCCGTCCATTTTTACACAATGTATTTTGCCCGTCTCTTCGTGAAAATGCAAAAGGCAATCACTTCGAAGAATTCCCACATTACCAATTAATTGTAATCGTGAAATTAAGCATTGAACTTTGATTAACATGATTGTAAGAAGCAATTCAGAATGGCTTACAATCATGTTTGCAGGAAAGAAGTGAAGAAAAAAAAAAACCTTAATAATGTAGAAAATGTGATTTCTTTTTCCATTCATAAAAACATATTGTTGTGTCAAAATGTAATAGAAAAAACACGTATGCAACCATAACTCTTTGCAATATTCAACTGTTTATTAGTTTCCGTACGTTATGACAATATAGTCTGACTCTGACACGTTAAATTCATTTCCTGGTAAAGGCTGTTCGGCCGAAAACCGACCTTCGTAGCTAGCACAGCGCAAATAATCATGTCGAAGTGAAACCTACATAAGGGACGGCAGCCAACAAGTTCAAAACACTTCCTTATCCGTCACACACACTACAATAGCTACATAATCTACTTTCATTGTTATCACAGGTACATGCAAATTAAGTGTGAACAAACTAGGTGGGATGCATGCACTGAACCACTCTAGTCTGACCATAGGCCTATGTTGGCTGCATGAAAATAAAAACTTGTTCTTGTGCTTTTATGACAGGTATTTTGGGGAGAAAAAAAAACACCGTAGACTGCCGGACTTGTTTGGTTGCAGGGTTACTGGCCTAGTGCTAAAAAGTTATGGACTCTGGCCAGTGGTCTTATGGGTAGAGCCCTATGTTAAACCATGTGGGATACTGGCCTAGTGCTAAAATTACAGGACTCTGGCCAGTGGGTATGTCAAGCCCCGTGGGGTTACTGGCCGTAGTGCTAAAATTACCGTACTCTGTCATGTGCTAAAATCTAAAATTACTGGATTCTGTCCAGTGGTCCATATCAAGCCCTGGGGGTTATTGCCCTGTGCTAAAATTACTGGACTCTGGCCACTGGGCCACATCAAGCCCTGCGGGTTACTGGCCCAGTGCTAAAAATCACTATACCGGTACTCTGTTCAGTGGGCCACATCAAGCCCTGTGGTTTACTGGCCGTGTGCCAAAATTACTGGACTCTGCCCAGTGGTCCATATCAAGCCCTGGGGGTTATTGCCCTGTGCTAAAATTACTGATCTCTGGCCAGTGGTCCAGTAGGTTCATGTATGTCAAGCCCCGTGGGGTTACTGGCCCAGTGCTACAATTACTGGACTCTGGCCAGTGGTCCAGTGGGTATGTCTAGCCCTGGGGGTTACTGGCCCAATGCTAAAATTACTGGACTCTGTCCACTGGTCCATATCAAGCCCTGGGGGTTATTGCCCTGTGCTAAAATTACTGGACTCTGGCCAGTGGTCCAGTAAATATTTCAAGCCCAGTAACAGACAAGTATACTTTTTGTTCAACACCACTTTGATACATCAGATTAGTTACTCAAACTTCGGCAAATCTTAATGATATTTTCATCATCAAGTGTTGAATACCATTCAAAACCTCTTTTTCTACTGAATTAAAAAAAACAAAAAAAACACTATAATCTTTGAAATATGCCGAGTTGGTTACATGTACTTTTACCATAGCGTGCGGAAGTTTCTGTTGAAACATTGTGCAGGAAATTGGTTACAGATATCTTGAGATTACAACAACAAAAAAGATTTCTTGAGGCTTTTCCCTTTTCTGATCCTGGGTCAAAAGGTCATCATGTTTACATTCCAATGAGGAATCAAAACTTGGAAAAAGTATAGTAAAAGTTCAAAAGTTGATGAACGTCAGGGATCTCCTGAGACTTTTTTCAAAACTGTTGGGCATTCTGGACCCAAAATTTACAATGTGGCCGAAGAACGCTAAACCAGGTCCTCAGAATGCTTCTTCTTTTTTTTCTTTTTTTTTTTTCAATTTTTTTTAATGTTTGGTTTGAAAAGTTCTGCTGTGCAACCTGGAGCATTGTAAAAGGTTTTATGTCATGATTGTGAATTTGATCTTATAAAAAAAACATAAATTTCGATGAGCAAAGAAAATATGGCTGATGCTGGACTCGAACCCACGACCTCTCTAATACCATACCAGCGCTTTAATCAACTGAGCTAACCAGCCTTTGCTCGGTTGTATACGTATTGGTCGTAATTCCCACGTATCGGCCGGTAATTTGCGCGTATCGGGCCAATACGCTAGCCTGTGCATGGGCAGAACCCTGGTCCTTATTTGTGGGAATTATTCAGCTCTCCCACGGTCTTTTTAAAAAGTTTTGATAAAAAAGAACACAAAGGGAAAACAGGATTTGTTAACCCTGCTAAATGGAAAGTAAAAATTACTTGATATGATAACTGCTTTCTGTTTAAATATATTTTCATTTCTTCGGTTTTAAATTTGATTTTTTTTTTTTTATGAAAATCACAAACGAAAGTCAATTCTACCTCATAACAACAAGACTGACATTTGTTCTCCAGCTTTCTTTTTTGTTCTGTTCAAAAGATTAAAAAAAAATTAAAACTTTTCAAAAATGGTTTAAAAAATACAGAAGAACTCTACAAAGAAAACATGGTGCTGAGTAAAGCTACTTGTTTTGAGTTTCACATTGGGCATATTTGTATTTCTTTTTTTTTACGAACAGTGCATGTTGTGTACATGTATCAACTAGAAATAAGACCAACTTTATTTCTCTAAAACCCCAAATGCAGTTATTCAGGTCAATCAAATCAGGAAAAAAAAAATGGTCTAGTGGTCTAGTGGAAAAAATGCACAAATGAATGGTTCGATACATTAACAAGTTGGTGCTGGATGACCTTTAAATGCAAAATGTTTCCCCTGCCTGGAAACCAAAGCCATGTAATGAGACCATTGGTGTAAAATCAGTCGGAATACCGGAGCAAAAGTCGCCCGGACGTTTCCATTGCTGAGCGTGCACAGGCCGTGCACACGCCGTCTAACGCTTCGTTTCACTCACACAAAGACCACAAAAGGTCTTGCATATTTTTCGCATTTTCTGGCTAGTGGGAGGTGGTTTTTGTGTACTTCCTGATTCCAGACCTTTGTCTTTTTGTTCCAAGAAGAGGATTATGAGGCATCGAGAGGCTTCCACCATTGTTTATTCATTGTATTGTGGCTCAATGGAGGTAAGTCAGAGTGAACCGGGAATTGAGCCATGGTTCCAGGTTTAGTACCACTCCTTTATAATGGTAGTCTGATGTTTTGCAATTCACGGTGCAAGAATTCAACATTTTCTAGGTTGAGAAAACAAAACGGACGATCCAATAAAGAGAATCTTTGTTCTCTTGGCATTGTCAAGTCAGAGTTTCTTTGTGCCAGCGGTGCCCTGAAAGAAAAATGATTCAGGCAATTCCGCCAAAAGATTCCCACCAGGTGTAGGGTCCCCATTATTCTTTATCCCTGATACAAAGTATAGACCGATTGCAACAGTGTTGACATGTGGTCACGTGACCCCTAATGGGTATAACGCCGTACAGCTGATGCCAAAATACATGTAAAGAGATAGGCCGTGACACAGAGTGAGTTCGAAAACAGTTGATTTTACTTTTGTTAAGTGATAAATTAGTTAATCAGCCCCTTTATTTAAAGTAGTATTTTGTGGCATTAATTTAAATCGCATCTCTGTTTCATAGTTTAACAGGATTCTACTAAAAAGAGGTTTTTTTAGCCATGCACTGCCGGCGTCGGACGACTATTATGTAGCCACCCGTCTGTTACTTTGTTTGTAATGTTGGCCTAAATCACTGTAAAAAAAGATAAACAACGTTCAGGACGTTGGAAAAGTGAGCATTCATACCTAGCCTTGCAGAATTTCAAATAGGCAAAGGAATCACACAGTTTTGGAAATCAATTTCTTTGGAGGATTTCAGCTTCAAAACTTTGAAATTTTTGTGTTGAAAAGTGTGGTGATTGCGGTTGTCTGTCCCAACGTTCCGTCGTGCGCTGTACACATCGTGCACATTTATACGGTACTTTTACAATTTTCAAGACTTGCTGGAACTGTCCTTACTGGCTTTATTCAGCCACTTGAAGGTCTCTGGTACAAACTCTGGAATATCTTTCACAGATTTCGAGCAAGAAAAGCCTCAATCGAATAAACTAAATTGCATTAATCATTGTGTACTATACCACCATTTCCTATGGAGGATGTCATGTGTGTTTACATTTTATACCCAAAAGTGGTCACGTGATGCGGATCGCACAATCGGTCTATTACATTATGAAAAAACAAATAGGGTGACCACTATTTACTCTTACATTTGTAATTGTAAATGACCAACAAAATAGGAGGTACAGAAGAAAACCAGATGCACTGCTGCTCATTACCTTGACTGGGAATATTTTGGATGGACGCTTAAATTCCCAGCTCAACATTGGTAAAAAGAAAAACATAAATGTTGCAAGATAATGATGGTAGACAAATTTCCTTGAAATATTTCTGCCTGAAGTCTTATTATTTTTATATAATAAATGAAATAAGATCCAAATTAGTATTCGTCTTAGTGAGACAAAAACTCTGCCTTAAGGAATGCATACAAAAATGCTGAATGCATTTTTATACCATTTTCTTGCAAATGAAACAACGAAATGAGCTGAAATTTTCACAGGTTAGTTTTATTACAAATATCTTGATTTGTGCAAAGAATGGAAGCATTTACAGTCAGTTTACCAATGTTAAGCTGGGGCTTTAAATTTAATTTGTTGAAAATCAACATCAGCAGTTATTTATTCGACAAACGGGAAGTGTTTACATGTAAAAAAGAAAGTTGTGGGATTAACGTGAAGGGCCATTTGCATGAAACCTTGTATTGTATTATGCACTTGTACATTTCCAGATTTGAAGTTGGCATGACATTTCCTCATTTGACATGTTTGAGGAATGGTACGGCAATACATCGCCACCATGTTTGTCTTGTTCCCCATATGCTACTTGGATAACAATTACTGCTTCTCTGTTATACCAAAGAGGATTAAGACTATTTGTGTCTTTTATTCCACTGACGCCATCTTTGTCATGTTCCCTGTTCAGCTGTTTGCAATGTTAATGATTACTCAGTCTCATGATATCAAAAAGGGGCCAGACTACTTAAGCATTTTTTTTTCTTCTACTGCCACCATCTTTGTCATGTTTCCTGTTTGCAATAATGCTATTGATTACTAAGTTTTATTATACTGAAAAGGAGTCCGACTATTTTGCCCTGGCCGACTCGGGTTTGTCAATGTTTGTAAAAAAAAGCTGATAAGGAATTGGGCAGGATTTAAAAAAGGAATGAGCCAAGCTTTAAAACAATGATCACACAGCGAAGCTTTTTGACCGCAGTAAGTGAACCTTCGTGATTAAAACCAATAACAGGAACTTGGTTTCATAAAATTGTTACCCAACAGGGAAAGTTGACTGTTTATTGGAGGTAGTCCATTCAGTCCTATCCACACCATTCGACCAACCTGTGAACATTTAATTAAATTTCAAGTAAATGACTGCGGAAATCGAAAGAAGCACTTGAAGTGGTTTGTGGGATAATTAACTTTAAATCATTTCTCTGGAGGATTGGTACTGGAATGAACTTTGTGAGCATTCAGAATGATTTTTTTTTTAGCGCCTTGAGTACCTAATTGTTGGTAGATAAGTGTGCTATAGTCCGGTATTAATAAAAGTTTGTAAATTGTCTTTAAATTGAAATTGCAGTTTTGTGTTGGCTTTGGCTTTCTAACCCTCAGTCAGTGTGTCTGTATAAATTTGACCTATGACCCCATTTTCGAAACCACGGCTTAGGCACTATCCACCGGTTTGAAGTCCCGTATCGAAAGTGTCTGCTTTCAAAGTCCAAGCCGAAGCCAAAAGAGCCATAAAGTATCTTGCGCCATTTTGGAGCAATTGGTTGCAGATCAACACAAACATTATACATGTACATGTACACGTACATGTACATGTATATGTATATGTACATGTACACATGTACAAGCTCTGTGCCACTCATATGTTTGGTAACTAATGTTTGCCACACCCAAAATTGATGTGCCACAAAGTCGCAATGCAGCCTGGGAGATAAGCACACAGCAGGCCTCGATCTTAAGAAAAATGGGGGCAGGCCTTTGCTGGCCAAATCAGAGAAATCTAACCAGGGCATACTGGCCAAGTTGGTAGTGACAGTGCAATTTTTCTGAAGGGCATGCTGGCCAACTCGACAGGGCATGAGGCCAATGGCCGCGGTGGCCTCGGAACAGCACTTACAGCCTGAAACAGCACTTACAGTTTATTGGTGTTGCATCTGAACTCTACACCTCCTTAAGTTTTGACCGATAACAAATTGTTTTCTACCTCGGTTGCAACCAAAGTAACCTAAGATCAAACTGCCAAACTGCTGTGCAACGTTAAACAAGCTACATGCATAATCATGTAATAAGTGTTTGGGACAAATTACACTTTTATTATTTCAAACTGGTTCCTCTTCTGGCATGTCTGGGAAAAGACAAAACTCAAGCAGGAACACAGGTCTGGGAAAGATTTCGTCCAGCAATTATCGATAAAATATTCAGACTGAGCATCTTTTTGCAAACACCGAATGCTAACCCCATTGGTAGGTCGTTACGTCACATGCACGCGCATCTACTGCACGCCGGAAGTTTTTGCTACTTCCAGCACCAAAGCTGGCATACGTTTGTGTGCAATCTTTCCAAATTTGTCATCGTTTAAAAGAAAATCTTTTAATTCTGAGAAGACCTCGAGTCTTTGAAGAGCGCATGTTAAAAGGCCAAGTCCAATTATGACACTTTTCTTGCATAAATCCTCAAAGAAAAAAACTAGCTCAGTAAGCTCAAAAACCAACTCCTATGGGCCTCTGGTAATCAGCGGAGCCAGCTTGCACGAAACGGGCGTGGCTTAAACTACATCACACTTAAGAACAAGATACTGAGTGACAAATGATGGTTATTTAGTAGCAACTGATAGAAATTGTGTACGTAGCATTTTGCTACGCTATGCAAGGGAAATGTTCAATGAAACACACACACAAACAGACATTTGCCTTAAAGGTGCAGGCTCGTCACCACTGCGCGTCGGCCAATTTCATGGCATGAAAAGTTCATGCACACATGTACACAAATACAACGCGTTTGTGAGTCGCCTTTCTCATTGCGAGAGCTACCAGACGGCTGTTTGTTTTTCGACAAGTCTGCCCCTTTAAGTGGTTGTCTGGAATGAGCCTTAATGGAGACTTACTCTTCTGCGTTGATGCTCTTGACTGGGGCAATGTAGTTACTGGGGATGTAACCTTCTCGGCCACTCTTAGCTGATCTGGCAAGCCACCAGTCTCCATCGCTACAAAACAAAATATAATATCACAAATCATGTCAAGGTTTGTTACAAAATCAAGTAGCTTGGCGCAATTGCTCGCTCACTCAATGTTAAACTGTTCATAGGAACCAAAAATCTGGGGGGGGGGGGGGGTGCGGGGGGGGGGGGTGGTTTAGAACAATTGTAATGACTTGATACATTGAAATTCGCTATGATAAATTTTGACGTGTAGCCACACAAAAATCATTCATTAACCCTAACTCCCTTGAATGGTTTACTGGGGATCTTTCATCCCTCGGACAAAATCCACACACCATATGGTAACTTGACACCCAAATTGTTGGACTCTGATTGTAGTGTGAGGCCTGATCTCTTTAAGACTGATTCACTAGGTTCCAACACCTCGACCCAAACTGTTGGACTCTGACTATGGAGGTATGCCTGACCTCATGTAAAGCATGATCAGTTTACCAGTGCAGTCCTCAGTCCAACAGACTCAAACAAAATGTGCAGTTGGATTTTACTGTTTCACAAACTGCCTGTATTCTACGACAAAAGAGGTTAATTTTGAGTTATGCACTACTGGGGTCGGACGACGATGTATCAACACGTATGTGATTTTGTTTGTAATGTAAATCACTGTAAAAGAAAAAAAGTGAAGAACATTAGCAAAAGTGAGCACTTACACCTAGCCTTACGGAATTTACAAATAGTCAACGGAATCACACAGTTTTGAAAAGCCTTTTCTTTGGATGATTTCCAGCTTCAAAATTGTGAAATTCTCATGTTGGAAAGTGTGTGATCGCGGTTGTCTGGCCCGAACATTCCAACGTGCAACAAGTACCAGATTGGAATACGTTCCTTGTAGATTTTCCAAGACTTGCTGGAACTGTCCCTACTGGCTTTATTCAGTCACCCGAAGGTCTCTGGTACAAACTCCAAAATATTGTTCACAGGTTTCGGGAAAGAAAAGTCTCAATCGAATCCTATGGAGGATGCCGTGTTTGTTGATGTTTAATACCCACTACAGGTCAAGTGACTTGGAGAGCACAATCCGTCTATTGTAACCAACTCGATCAGTTCATTGGTCGGGAAAACATTGATATCTACATAGTACCATGTTTTAAATCTTTAAAATAAACGAACAGTACTCACTGGTTGTTTGTGATTTCGAGTGTTTCACCCTTCAGGAAGCTCAAGTCATCTTCCGTCCTCGCCTCATAGTCGTACAGTGCAATGTATTTTAGTACTACAAGAATCACACAAAAAAATGTAATATCAAACTTCTACTCATAAGATCCACTTAGAACCAGTTGGTACCGACTCACATGTAGCCACGAAAAATATCTTTGAAGCCAGCAAACGGGCGACTTTGAAACACGCCATTGTGTATTTAATCAGAATACCGGAACAAAGGTCGCCCGGACATTCCACTGCTGAGTGTGCGCAGAGCACGCACATGCTGTCTAACGCTTAAGGGAAAACATGGTCTTGAATATTTCTTTGTTTTTTGGCTATTTTGTGGTGGTTTTTGTGTAATTCCCCCATTCCAGACCTTTGTTCCTTTGTTCCAAGAAGAAGATTACAATATATCAAGAGGCTTCCACAATTGTTCATTCATCAGTTCATTGTATTTCATCTCAATGGAGGCAAGTCAGAGTGAACCGGGGATCCAGCCATGGTTCCAGGTTTAGTACCAATCCTATGCCGTAGCTTGCAGCCAAGGTTTTGCAATTCAAGGTACACGTAATTGACAATTTCTTGATAGAGAAAACAAAAATCCCAATGCTATAAAGAAAATCTTTGTTTGTGCCAGCAGTACTCTCAAAGAAAAATTATTTCAGCACTTCCAAGGTGGTCCCACACCCAGCCCTTTCCTGGCCCCGCCTTCTCCCCCTATACCTTTCACCTGCCCCTACATGTATCTTTTGTCGTTTTCATTTTATTCCATTTTTCTCTTTTACATACTTCATGGTTATTATTTTAATCTGTTAACTAGACATGAGTCTGTTTATTTTTTCTGCCAACAATATAACGTATTTTTTTTTTACCTTTTGTAAACTGACAATTACAGGGTTTTTCCCCCCCTGTCGGTCAGTGTTTTCTGTGTTTTAAACCGAAATAAATAAAAAAATAAAAATCTAAAAAACGCTAAAAAATGTCCGGATTTTCTCGACCCAAGGCAAGGCGACGCAGGTGTCAGTACCGCACTAGGTGTGAGACCCACTGGCAGATATGACTCAGTTAAAAAAATAAAGATCTTATAACAATGCTAGTCGTATCTTATCTTAATGGGCTAACAATTTAAATGATCATCCAAATGAGTAATCCAGCCGTGCATCACTTTCAAAATTTTGAAGTTTTATCCTAACCTTTGTGATATTTAGTGATTGTGTTAAGCGATGCCATCCTTTTGCCATTGGAATTTTTTCTTCAAACCCTTTTCCCAATCTCCAAGATTATCTTGACAGTTTACAAACCGTGGCATTTTGGAAGAATAAAGAACAAATTTGCTGAGGTTTATCGGCAAGTGCAGACGTGGATTCTCCACACAAATGCCACGGACAATATACATCATCTCGAAGTTTCTCACGGGTCGTAGGTCAATGCGTAAACTTAGCTCAAGCCGTAAATAGTGCTTTTTAAAAGAAAAAGTGCAAACTGACGCCTGGTGGAAGGCGTTCACAATAAACAAACATCCATACAGATGTTGTTGTTTTTCTGAAAATTTCAGATTTTAAACACATTATATTTTAGGATACAGACGAGGGCGGGAGGAACAAATTTGGGGTACAAAAATGAAAAAGTCGGATTTCCGATTTTGAAATCCAAAAAGTTGCCCTCTCTTATGATACCCCCCTTCCAAAACAAAAACATTTCTCACTGTTTTCTCAACACTACAAGCACCTCATTTTGTTACATTTTCTAATGCTGGTGTCGACTGATGCACTTGATAAAAATTGGACACTAGTGGGTTGGAATATAAGCACACAAAAATAATGTTGTAATGTTTACCACCATAAAAACTTAGAGTTACCTGGTTTGGTTGGTTCCGGTTGATTTGGTTTAGGAATAAACATATTTGTTTTTTGCTGTTCAAAGTTGGACAGCCCACCCATCTGATGGCTTGGCGTTCCTATGTTCATATCTTGACTGGGTGAGCTGGTCCCGTTTTTGGTGCCGGGCTGGTAGCTGCTGCCATCCTCGCTACTGTGCATGCAACCCATGATGAAATGTTGAGAATCACTTCAGGAAGACTAGCTGTCAATGTATATATTCAGAGAAGAGAATCTGTTAGACAGAGTGGGCCAAAACCACCTCGTCTTTTACAAATAAAAATCCAGCAATCTTCCCTCTGAAGTTATTCCATGTTTATAGTTCACAAGCACGCCTCCAATTTAATCAATGTGCACCCCAACGCATCCAAAGCTACAATAATCGACAACTTTAGTTACTCCTATCACAGTTTCGAGCCGAACGAACCACTTCTCACAATGAAATTCCACCTTGATCAAACTGAAAGTGGCCAGAATCCCCAAATTACATTGTGGAACTTCCCTGTGGCCTTCAGCAACATGATCTGGGTTTGTTCAACTGTACACAGAGCAGAACCAATTAGTAATATTCTGGTACAGAACCAGGATGTCAGAGCTGAAAAAAATGGCGGTTTCCTTCCTGTGCCTGGTATACTACTTTGTGACGACACATTCTCAGCGACTAGGCTGGTGACAAGTCATCCGAGGCTGGAAGTAACGTTGAGTACGCCTACACAGGGTTCTCCCCATCGCACAAGCTAGCGTATCAAATTACGGGCCGATACGCAGAAATAAAGGTCAATACGCAAAAAAAAATTAATAAATAAATAAATTTAACATTAAACCATTTTAAACGCTCCAGATTGCATCAGTAGATCTTTTCAAACCAAACATAAACATTAAATAAAAACAATCCAAAGGACCTGCTACCAATTCAGCATGCTTCGGCCACACTTGCCAAACTTGGGTCCAGAATGCCCCCTAGTTTTGAAAAATCCTGGGGAGAACCCTGTTACCGTACAGGCGCAGCTTTTACAAACAGGACCTGGGTATTAAGGCTGTAGATTTAGGGAAGGGGGGCTATTATGCCTGCATTCCCCATGATGCTTGCATCTTTTGCCTCCACATCCATGTCCTCGCCCCGAGACCCCAGGTTTTTACCTCCATGGCCTTAACCTTGGCCCCGCCCTCATGCCCCTTGTCTCCGCCCTCATGCCCCTTGTCTTGGCCTTTATGCCCCTGGTCTTAGCCTTTATGCCCCTGGCTGTTGCCTTCAAGCTGTTTGCGCCCTCTACCCGCGATTAATAACCAACCTGAAAACCATAGGCCTATGTATACCGAACTTCACAGTCCTCTGTGTCTTCATTAATTCTCTAGTTAGATTGTCATGGATGCCTGGGGCAACATGCTTCCAGGAAACAGTTATTTAGTTTTTGATGTCCACGACTCCCAAAATTGTTTTCTTTTCACTCTGGCTCCATTATCCCCTCTGCAAAGCCTGCATGTAAATTCACATGTTGACACAACTTCTGGGTGGTTTCAGGTACTGAAACAAAAATTACAACCACTGGAAATTTTTTTTTTTAATGTGACGGTAGCAGCGCGGTACCCTTTAATGTACTGCATTTCTTGTCATAATACAACATGTACAATGCCGCATACACCCTGTGAGAAACCATGCAATGTAGGCCTACCTATCAGCGACACAACAGACCTTGAAGTGGCCTTCAATACAACATAGCATGTGGTACATCTTATAAAGGTAGTTTGTTTTGTCAAGCACATTGAACTTCATTGGACCATGACATAATAAGGGTGCCTGGTTTCACAAAGTACAAATGTGGGGTACCAGGGACATGGCAAAGCTATCGATTGAACAACAACTGCTGAATGCAAACGACCAGACAGAGGGTTTCCAATTGAAAGAGGACTGTATCAATTGAGTGTACACAGTCAAATGATCAACAAATAACATTAGTTTTACCCAAACTCTCTTATCATCTCTTTACAGGTACCTTCAGGTTCTACAAGTTACGATGCAGTGGGAGGGTTCCTGATTACCATAGGCCTAAGGGTTCCTGATAATTCTACCAAACCACCAACTACTAAAATAATTGTTTTTTTTAATGTTTAAATTTTTTTTTAAAATGACGACATCCATTCTAGTTTAAGAATTTTTTTTTTTTTTTTGAGGGGGGGGGAGGGGCTATTTTTTTTAATCGGGGCAAGAGGGAGGGGCAAGGGTTCTGAGCAGGGGATCAGGGGAGCACCAGAACCCTTCCTCCCCTAGTTACACCACTAACAAGACTGCAACCACTGCAGTTCGCTGAGCACCCATTTCTTTTATCTCTGATTTCCTTCACCTTTGTACTTCCATTAGAAATCAAACGATGGTCCTCACGGTGAAGTGCCGTCTACCAGGAAAAAAATTCCCATTGTCGTAACTCGAGGACTGATTAGGGTTACTCAACAGTTTCAATGTCTGGTGTACATGTAGTAAGTAGTACAGAAAGTATTCCATCGAGAGTATCTTGGGAAAATGGGGAGGGGTGTAATTTTCCATATAACTATTTTAATCTAGCATCTAGATCAAAGCATCATGTCTTCTGTCACGTCAGTGGTTTATACATAGGCCTAAGTGTTTTGACATGTGAAGGGGAAGGGGCATGCAGGCTTAAACTGAAAATAATTTGAGTTGTATAGGATGAACAATTTGTTAATTAAGTAATTTGGGAGTACAGTACTATTAAATTTTCATTTTTGTTTAAATGGATGGAAAATGCAGGTAGATTTTTCCGTCCAATTTTGATGAAATGTTGAGGGTGATTTTAAAATAAAAACTAAAAACATCAAATGAATCAACTCAAATTATTTCCAGTATTAAGCCTGCATACATGTCCATTCACATGTTAAAACACTTAATGGGTGGTTTCAGGTACTTAAAAAAACGCTACAACTATTTCATAAAACTGGGGAGGGGTGTAATTTTCCATATTACTAGGGTTTGAAATCCGGGACAACATTCGTTGGGACACCCCCCAATACCCACAGTTCAATGTTGAGCACTTTC
Organism: Marthasterias glacialis; assembly: GCA_911728455.2. Classification (NCBI taxonomy): domain Eukaryota; kingdom Metazoa; phylum Echinodermata; class Asteroidea; order Forcipulatida; family Asteriidae; genus Marthasterias; species Marthasterias glacialis. Next base: position 17,232,632 of record OU452234.1, on the reverse strand, counting down.
ATGTTGGCCCTAATCTATCAGCAAACCAAGCAATGATTACTTCTGATTGAAGTTGCCAGAGCGCTTGGCGCATCTTTACAACATTGAACCGGGGGGGTATGGGGGGAGGTATTAACACTGGTCCAACAATTTTGGTCCCGGATTGTGCATGATGTACGTGTATGACACACACTGCACTTTTCTGAGTACTCTGCACGCTAAACATATCCAGGCTTGGAGTTACATGGCGGCTAAAAATCTGTTGGGTCTTGGCCTTTGTACCCCATCGCAACATTTCCATAGACTTGGAGAGTTTCCCAAAGGAAGTGCAATAAATTGCAAATTGAAAATTGGGAATACCCTCTGCACACATGTATCTTAAGATCAACATCAACAACTTAGCCTAATTCTCAAAAAAAAAAAAAAATAAACAAAAAATGTAGGATTTGAAAATTTTCCTTGCGGGAAAAAACAATCTTGAGGCTTGCGGTGGTAGTAATAATCTTGAAAGCTGTGTTGGTTCCGAAAAGAAACAGTTGCGAAACAACTCAACATTTCAACCAGTATGGTCTGATGGTCTTCAGGAAAAAAAAAACATTGTTAATAAAAAATCACGCTTGTGTCGTTTTGTTAAGGGTGTTACTTCTGATATTCTATTCCACCCAAAAGTTCAGCAAAAATAAAAGTGAAAGAAATCTGTTTTGCTTTTACTGGTCTTGTAAAACTATTTCCTGGTCCATTGTAAATGTTGAGCTACAAGACTTGAGTGATCTTGGGGAGACTTTCGTGAAATTTAAACTCTCTGTGGTTCGGTGACATCTACGAGGGAACGGTAATAGAACTATCTTTCACACAGTGAACATATTACACACAAACCCTTACAGTCCCATGAATCCTTTTAAATCTTATTGCCAAAGTGAAGGAATTCCAAGAAATTTGGCCTTCAGGCCCAAACAACCAGTGCTTACACAGCATCAGGCATCCCAAACTTGTTGTGTGTATGTAATTTAACCAGTTAAATGCCGAGTGATATAATGACACACGCCATTATTTCTGTGCCGGGAAAAAAACGATTGATGTGAGTTTCAGTGTACAACTGGACGTCGGTACAAAGGTCACCTCCAGTGGACATTCCACTATGGAGCATGCACTCACCATTTAATGTTCGTCTCACCCACACAAAGTGGATGAGTGGTACTGGAAATTATGCTGAAATTCACCCAATATGCTGGGTTATTTTGTGATCCCAAATTCCAGAACTTTGTCCTTTTATTCCAAGAAGAGGATTTAGAGGCATTGAGATGCTTCCACCATTGTTCATTCAAGTTGTATTTTCGCTGAATGGAGGAAAGTCAGAGTGAACCGGGGATCCAGCCTTGGTTCTTGTCTTACATACATCCTCAGCCAAGTCTCACGGTCGAGTTTTTGCATTTTCTCGGTAGAAAAATCAACAAATCCCTGTGCTTCAAAGAGAATCTTTGTTCCCTTAGCTTTGTCAAGACAGGGTGTCTTTGTGCCAGCGGTACTCTTTTAAAGAAAAATGGTTCCGGCAATTCCGAAGAAAAAAATCTCGTCAGACTGGAAGGGAAAATATGCTCCCTGGCGCGGACTGGTTATAAGTTCACAAGCAGGCGTGATCTACTTGTACCTTGTCAGTAATAAAATGTATGGCCTACTAATTTCAAGTGGTTCACACAGTGAGCACAAAATGTACTTCAGCCACGTACATGCACTTGTTTCATAATCCAGTCCACAAATACAAGTTGTCACTGTTTGATTAGATAAATTTTGTTTGATTTGATAAGAGTTGAACACTGCACAGCCGCAGAGAGTAAACATAACTTTATGGTCCTTTTATCAGTGTATCCTGGAGTGTAGGCATATTTGTCAAGAATGTTACGTTAATGAACAGTAAGTACGGTATACAGTTATAAGTAAACACCTGCAATCCAGTTGCAGGCCACACCTAGAAACATGTAATTGACTAAAATTACCCATTAATGTATTTTCAAGCAAACAATGGAATCATTGTCGGGAAAGCACTCTAAACAAAAGAATGATGAGGTATAAAGCGGCGGTTTTTAAAGGGTATTAAACAGCAGTTCAGACTCTTAAAAAGAACTGTTCAGAGTCAGAACGGCAGTTTGGAGTCTTGAACACCAGTTTTAGAATCTGAAACAGCAGTTTGCTGAAAATTTTAGGTCTGGAATTGAAAAGCATCTGAATTACATTTGTCCTCATTAAAAAAATGTCTTCAAAGGTATGGTTTCGGAAAAACACATGACTACAGCAGTTGTTCAGTTGTGGAGTTACTGGCCAAGTGCTAAAATTACTGGACTCTGGCCAGTGGTTTGGTGGAGCTCATTTCAAATTATTAATTCTCAAGTTTTAGGTCTGCTGCTTTTAAGATTTCCCTCTGGAAATGAAAATTCAGAGACTGGAGCACGGCTTCTAACAAAGCCCACCGGACAACAGTGGTCAAGTAGTTTCAGCGATTGGACAAGAACCCCAGTACCCTACAGTTGTGCACAAACAAGTCCAGTCTTAAAGTGTTTTTCCAAACACAAATTTTTGAAGCTAATGCTTTTCAATTTTAATTAGCCTTCACTAGAAAGCTCAGCTATTATTACTAGGAAAAACAAAGGAACATTTCAGGTCTTGTAAAAAGTACTTTTCATCCAGAAGAAAGTTCTGAGCTACAGGCACAAGAGCCGGAGTCTTGTCGAGAATTTCTTGAGATATTGGACCCCTACTCCCAAAGGGGTTTTCAATGATCATTGGCCGATTTAAAATAATAATAATAATAATAATAATAACAATAATAATAACCATTCCGAAGGCACTGGAGAAGCATCTAGATCAAATAGGCACAACTATGAGGGTAGATTTGCTGTACTCCTAGAACTATGAGGTTCGTTCCGCTATCGTCTCCACGAACCTCATAGAGTGACATGTACAAAATCCTATTCGAAACTTTCTGCCCTTCACGTTTACATGGCTACAGTTCTTTTTTGAAATCAGATCTCACCAAAACTAGGCTCTATGTGTTCTTTCAACTCTCATCGAGCGTTGCACGGGTCCAGAAAATCCAATCTGCAAATTAGAAGTTGTTAAAAAGTGATAAATTCTCACCGTAATTCAGATCCCATTCAAACAGTATTGCAAAAAATATGGCAACCGGAGTTGCAAAATTAACTGGTACGCGGAACGAGCCCATAGGACCAGCGCACCGCATACCAGCATACCAGTTAATTTTGCAACTCCGGTCGCCATATTTGTTGCAATACTGTTTGAATGGGATCTGAATTACGGTGAGAATTTATCACTTTTTAACAACGTTTAGTTTGCGGAGTGGATTTTCTGGACCCGTGCAACGCTCGATGAGAGTTGAAAGAACACATAGAGCCTAGTTTTGGCGAGATCTGATTTCAAAAAAGAACTGTAGCCATGTAAACGTGAAGGGCAGAAAGTTTCGAATAGGATTTTGTACATGTCACTCTATGAGGTTCGTGGAGACGATAGCGGAACGAACCTCAGTCATAGTTCATAGGAGTTCATAGGAGTAGATTTGCTGCAGCAGCAGCAGAAGGCGGCACTTTTGGGAACAGCTAGGATCCTGCGAAAGACCCTCGAGATCTAAGGCTACGGAATGTAGCCCGACTCGAGGAGTTACCAGCAACGAGGAAAATGAAATCTTTCTTTTGCATGCTGTGATATCATGAAATAATAATAATAATAATAGGGGCCTATTTAATTTAACAAAAAATTAAAACTAAGGACGAAGAGAAAACACAAGGTGTTACGGCTAGAAATATAAGTCCAAAAAAAACCTAAATTAAATTAATAATAGTCCCGAAACAATTTAAGGAAAGGCATGGGTATTGGTATTGATTGAAAGGGTACCGTATCCAACTGCTATTTAAATTGTAAGTTAAGTGAGGCCAATCAGAAATCATAATATAACCATAATATTAAATTTAAATGGTAGCCTTTTCACTTGCAATTTTTTTCATGTTTTCAACCCTTTAGAATTGTTCAAACTTCCTGTTCCTAGCTGGATATATTCTTCAACCCTTCTAGTTCTAGATAGGTAAGGATCAAAGTTTACTTAAATTCCATGGATATTTTTTATAAATAAACTGACAGTGACACTGACAGCCGGCATTTTAGCCCATATTTTTTGTTATTCCTCGCAATTGCATGCAAAGCCAAAACTGACAGCCTTGCAAAGGCTAAGCGAATAAGTTAGGACCAGAAGGCAAGCAGGAACTGTGTGCGTGTGCAAGTACAGTTACTTAAACTAGTCACAAGTGTTTCTGTCTTGGACATGCATGACATGACGAACAACTTCCAGTTCCACGTTCATCATGTTCATGTCCGCGACTCCATTATTGATAAGAAGTTTTTTAGTGTCGAAGTAGAAAGATAGTTTTAGCAACTTCACATGGACGTTTCAACAGGACAACTTACCCAGTACTGATCAACACATGGGTAGTATGGAACTTCTTCTTCGGTGCAACAATCCCAAACTTCAACCATGGACAACAAAAAACATCAAAAACAACAAAATATGTGAGGTTTGCAATCCCCTGCCTACACGGAAATACAAGGAAGTAGCCGCGGTGCTGCTGAAGTTTTGTTGACCTTTGACACCGCAAGAAATGGCTTGTGGGAAATGAACTCAATTAATGTTGACGGCTGTTTCATGGAACCACGAAAAGCGTTCGTATCCTTTTACGCCCATTTTCATACTGCTCATAATCACAAAAACAAGGCAAGCACAACACACTTATGCTCTCCAGAATAAGGTTACCAGCTAAAATACCTTTTTACGTGTACCATCTGTGACTGGTATCCTGCTTTTTGCCTCAAAACCTATCGCAGAAATTTGCTCAGAAATATGTCTTGCTGTGAACTTGGGTCTAGTGATATTGGCTATTTTTGCGGTGGTTGTTGGCAACAATTTTAAATAATCTGATAAAACGTGATTAACCCTAATAACAATTCAAAGGTAAGTAATTATTTTATTCAGAATAAAGAATATGACAGTTTGGTTTTGCCTTGATTAGCAAACTTTTGAGGAGTATCGAACCAATTGTTCCATTATGAAGTAAACCAAAATTATTGTCTTTAAAAATGCGGCAATCTTTTACTCAAAAAATGTTAAAAAAATTTCCCCCTTTATTTTTTCCTTTCCTTTTTTTTTTTTTTTTTTTTTTTTTGGGGGGGGGGGTTCGGGTCTCATCATAGTCATTCATAACCATAAATGGAAGGGGGAAAAATCTCGGTAATAATATAATCAAAGTCAATACAATTGTTACTCCTTATTATTTTTGCTTATAATACAAATATAAACTGAACCTTTCCAGTCACCTGTGTCGAATTAAAAATAAATAGGCTTTAAAAAAAATATTTATACAGTAGTAAGCCTACAGGCTTTGATTTTTATTGATATTATTTACTAATTCTTATTTATCGTTTTTTTTTCATAATTTTATTCTATAACAATTATTATTTCATTATTATTATATTTTTTTATTAAATACTTTTTCATTTATTGTTATTATTATTGTCATTTTTTTTTTTTGGGGGGGGGCTATTATTATTTTTTAGTTTTTGTTTATTTATTTATTTTCGATGCTAATGGTCATACCAGTATGGATCCTCCAAAGAAATTGTTTCCTTCCGAAACACCGTCAAAGTTAAGAGGTATCCCCTCCATAAATCACTGCATTCGAAATTCGCAAATTGAAATAAATTACTATATCTATTCGAATGTGGAGAAAAACCCATGATAAAAAAGCAACTTCGTTTTCGTTGTGTTCAGTTCAACATATATAACAATATAATTCGCTTGAAAAAAATTGGATGGCGTGTTTTGCTTAGATCAAAATGAATTTCATCTTCCAAAAACCAATTTGATGTACAATCCCTTTTCTTATTTTGTTTGAACAATAAATCACCTGAAACAAGGCCAAAATGCCACGCAGGGTGAGGGCTACAGTGAGAGGAAATAATATGTGATCACATTTCTCTTGAAATGTAGCAGATTGTATTAGCTGGGCCCAATTTCATGGCTCTGCTTACTGCGTCATTCACCGCTTACGAGGTTAGCGCCGAATTTCTGCGCTAGCTGTGTAAGCACGGAATCCTTAGTTACGTGAACTACGCACGCGCACAAGCAAAAATTCCTTGCTAACCCGTGAAATGCGCTTAAGTAAGCGCGGAATTTTCTGCTTCCGCAAGCGCCGATTTTTTGCTTACGGTAAGCAGAGCCATGAAATTGGGCCCTGGTAGAAAGCAAGATACAGTGAGGGGGGTTCCAAAGTACATCAGTCTACGAGGGGAAATATAGCAGAATATCCTACAGTTCTGGCCTTTGGAACAGCAGTGAAGGGATGAGGAGATGAGGCAGAGCGTGCGAGTGATTGTGCGTACAGAATAGACAATAACGAGTCAGAGACTCTTTTGCGCCCATACCATGCAACTACCTGCATAAGAGGCCCGAGGGAGGAGACAGAGCGTCAAATAACAGAAAGAAGCTCACTTAGAGATGAGGCCAAGTCTTGTTCTACCAGATGAATGGCTCGCTGCTAGAATTTGTGAGCCCGTAAGTGACTTAAAGTTGTACAGTTTTCAGTGGCGTGTCTGATCAGCAGAGGGACGGGTTCCCGTCCCGGTCTTGGCACTTATCCAATATTGCGTCGTCCTGATGATGGGATGTAAAGCCGTATAGGTCCCTTGATTAATGTGTGAAGCATTCATGACTGTGTCGTCACCAAAGATTATAGAGCGCCGTAGGCGTAAGATTGGGAACTCTGGCTGAAAAATGTGAAATCTCACTGGACGCCATTTCGGCAAGTGAACTCCATCGATACAACACTGAAACGTGGGAACCAGTGTAGACAATGACAATTGTTATCAATGGGAAACATAGGCAATCACTTGCCGAAATGGCGCCCATTCATATTTCACTTTCCAACAGTAAATACAGGCCCAGTTCCCCATCTTGCGCCTACGGCGCTCTATAATCTTTGGTCGTCACCAACCCTGATCGCTTTACTCCAACTACAAACGTAACAAGGAGCGTTAAGCAATATTTCAGCAGATGTAGATTGATACCTACCCTATAAGCAAAAAAAAGCCCATCCTGTTGGGCAACTACACCGAACCTCATCCATGCGCATTAGTCCCGTATGTTTAATTAATATACAATACTGCCTTGGATGTCCACCGTCCTTGGTTGCCACTAAGTCTAGTTTTCTGGATGACCTCTCCCTTTGTCTTGTCTTCTTTGTTCAACGCTGCTTAAGTATCTCCTTTTGTGTTTTAATTAATACGTCTGTTCGTGGAAATTGTAATGAAGGAATGTTTATTAGTATAGTACTGTCAACTGATGTCAAGATATTTATTATTTAGTGGGTTGAAGATGAGTCACAGACCAAAAGATGTAATTCACTCCTATAAGAGGGGACTGTGTTTAAATTCCACTGTGTGGTGATTCAATCGCTGTCGACGTGAACCAATACGTAGTATTGTCAATTATTCCACATGCTGGTGGGTTTATAAAGAGTTGGAAGACTTGCTTATCGTCATTCATTTCGGCTTCTGACTAAATAGACGTGGTAAGCTCAACCGGGAAGTAGTGAACACAAATCACACACGTACATTTTGACGCAGTTTGTTCCAGTGTCGCTGCGTTAACGAGCTATATACAAGAGCACGTTGCTTCATAGCGAGTTGACCCGTTGGTCCATTGTTTGTGGCATTATTGTAACCGAAACCACACGAAGAGGATTATTGTACCATGAATTTACGCATTCTACTTATGATACAACTTTTCCTGGACCTCGTCGTCCCCCTACTCCACATTGTAGTCGCCTATACACGATTCAATGGGGAGTCAACCTCCTTCTCTGTCCTACTGACTGTCATCCTGGTGGTTATCACTTGGTCCCTCACCAACGGTACCTCATGGGTGCTCCTTCTGAGGCAAGGGGGAGGAGAATCTGGCCTGGACTGGACTGGCTTAGGGTGCCACGTCCTGCAATTGGGACCGCTGTGGCGCTTCGCAAAGGCACTGTCAGGCTCAGCCTCGAGTCAATTTGGCAATCTCATCCTCTTGCACCTCATTCCTGTTTTCTTGCAGGATCTGCCGTTATCCGTCTTCGACGTGTACCTCATGCTCACCGAGAAGACAGAGTTCGCCCTCCTGACGATAAGCGCGTGCGCCTCCGTCATATCAGCCTCATTGATCCTCAGCTCGTACAGGGAAGAGGTGATTCGAATGACAAGAAAGAAGAAGTCCTCTGCAGATGACAGCACAGACATCTGGCAAGACGAAGGTCCTAGCAAGATCGTGGATTTCCCGGCGCTGGGGATCTTCAAGCAGGAGGTAGACAAAAAATCTGTCAAAAGCAACAAAGAGTCTTCCCATGCTCAGGTTGTTTTCACCGTGGCACGTGACAATAAAACACACGATACTCTCAGACTTAAGCCTCAAAGTGAAGTCCATAACTCTACAAAAGTGATCATGGAAACTGATAATAAAGTTGCCTTGTCAGTTGACAAAAAGGCTAAGGCAGAATGGGACGAAGACAGTTCATGCCATGATGGGAATAAAAACAGCGCCCGCCACTGGACCCGATTTATCTGGATGAGCAGTCTCCTCCTATCACGTGTCGTCAGCATAGCCTCTTTCACAGCCGTTAAATCGTGGATGTTACCCTTGTTTCTTCCCGCACATTGGCTCATCGCGCTTGTCGGACTGAGAATCCAAGCTAAGTACTCGAAACGCCGTTCGCGGAGCCTAGCGTGTAAAGACAGACTCCAAGACGTAGCCACCTCCTACGCTTACATTTTTTGTTTTCTGAATCTCAAGCCCGGTCATGCCCTTGTTATGAGTTCGTTCTACCATACCGTAATCTTAACAGAAAGTGTTGGGCTGGTCGCCGTTTTCTTGTGGAACTTTGAAGGGGAGCGGGTTTACATGGTAGCCGTTACAGCGGTCGCTTTCTCCAGTTTCTTCGTTGCCATGTTTCTCGTTGTAGTCTTCTACTGTATTTTCAGTGAGTGGGCGTATCTGCTCATTGTCGAGAAATGCGCCTGTTGTATCTGGTGGAACAGCGAAAGGAAGCAGCGAGCTGAGAAGAAAGTGGCACGAAGAGCGGCCAAGTTGGAGGCAAAGAAGGTCATGACCCAGACTGGTACCCAGATCAATGCCATGGCAACCCACATCATCACTACACTGTCCATGTTGCCGAACAGTCCAAGTAACCAGCGAGACGGGAAGCCTTCTGATAAAGCTGAAAGCCCGCAAGATGCAACATCTCAAGAAACACATGACCTCAGTCCCCAAAATGTCGAATCTGTCATCAGTGGGGCTTTAGCGTCTATAACTCAAGACAAATCTGAGATAAATGGCGTCTCGTTTGTAGTTGACGCATTCAGTGAAAAACCAACTCCGACTTCGAAGGCAGCCGACGACATTACATTATCCAATGGCGACACGCCTAGGATTTCTCCATCAGAAAATCAAGTCTCAATTATAAGCAGAGGAAAGGAGCCTCCAGTCAACGGAATGAGAAAAGAAAAGGAATCAGAAGAAGAGCTTCAGAGGAAGTCAATAGCTTCTGTCCAGAGAAAACGAGACAATCAAACAAATCACGAACACATTTCTGCCGAGGTGCACAGTGAACAGCGCCCTCGTGTGAATCGAGCGCAAAGCAATAAATCCCCTTGTCGTTCCATGCTAAACGACTGTTCTATGTCTGCTAAATATGTTACTGTTGGCGACCATGTTAACCACAACGGCACCGTGATGGATGAATCATCTGTGATATTGGATTCCGAGAAATTCGACGAAATCTTGCTGGATGAAAATCTAGATATTTGTACAATTTGGCAAAAGTAATGATGGGGAAAATGTCGTCTTTTGCGACTTTTAGTTTTTCTTGTTGTCAAGCGAGTCGATCGTGTTAGGGGATGGACGAGTAATAAAACATATTCACAATTTGAAAAGAAAGGCATCTGAAACTTCCTCATTCCTCGAAATGTTAAATTTCATGAACATCGTCTCTTTGTCAAGGTTGGTGAATTTAGTCAATTTTACAGTAATAGTTTCCGAACTGACCCAGATGGAATGCCCCTTTAATTTCAATGAAATTTTAAGTTAGGCTGTTTCCAAATTGGCAGCTATAGCTACACGGCTTCGGCTGGATCGCCGCACCATCATGCGTTAAAGTATATGGGACATCCCTAGCAACACTCTAAGAACAGCAGTAGCCGTAGCCGTAGCCGCCACTTTGGATCTGGTGTCCTAGGGTATTCTGTCCTAGGGTAATGTGTCCACCATACGATAAATTAACGTGGGCTGGAGGAGTTTATTCAAAAGAGGGCGCTATCAGAAGGAGTTAGTACACAATTCGCCGTATGCCCGGACAGAATCTCCTGCCGGACAGAATCTCCTTCCACACCGGCCATGTGAGGTCAAAAACGACTCGATTTGCCAGATCAGAACGTGATTATTTGGTGTTTCTTCAAATATCTGGCGTCTGCATTTGCACACCAAAAAATAACAAAGGACAACAAATTAATAGTATGCATAACACCATGTCACAAAAAAAATGTACAATCTGTAACTGGTATCCTTCTAAGTTTTGCTTTATAGCAGGAAGTTCTTAAGAATAATGTTCTGCTTAAAGCCCCAGCTGAACATTGGTGAGAAGAAAAACATAAATGTTCACATATTTACATATACCTTACATGGTATAAAGAATATGATAGTATATAAAACTTTCCTTGAAATATTTCTGCCTGAAGTCTTATCGTTTTTAAAATAATAAATGAAACAAGATCAACATTTAGTTTTTGTCTGAGTGAGACGAAAACTCTGCCTATATAGGAAAGCGTACAAAAGATGTTGGAATGCATTTTTTACCGTTTTCTCGCAAATGAAACAGCAAAATGTGCTGAAATTTTCACAGGTTGATTTCATGACACATACCTTGATCTGTGCGAAGAATAGAAACATTTCCAGACACTTTACCAATGTTGAGCTGGGGCTTTAGGCAGCTCTTAGAAATTGGACCTAGACCTCTTATAAATTAATGGAAATCTCAAGGTTACTTAATTGAAAAAATGCGTTCATTCGAAGCTATAGGGCAAACATGAGATTGATCTTCCAAAAACAAAAATAACTGTATCACTTCCATAGGAACGTGACAAGCTATGGCATTAAAAACTTTACTATACGACAGGGATTGCTATACTTTTTCAGGAAAATATTCAATAGACTATTATTTTAAAGGTAGAATACAGGATTGGTATTGATTTAATAAACAAACATCAACAGTTTGTTAGCGTCAGTCTGAAAGCTTACTGATTACGAAGTTTGTACCAGTTCCAATCTTCCATAGAAATATTTCTGTCTGATACTGTCAAAGTTAAAAAAAAAAAAAAAAAAGTAGAACTTGAAGACCCCAATTTTAATTTCGGTTTTAACAATCGAAATTAAGATCAATGCATTTTACACTGCTGAAAAGTGTGCACGGTTTTTCACTATTTTCGCCTGACTCGGACGACGGATTGAGCCAATAATTATAATCACATGTTTGTTTTTTCATTTATATACTAAATTATTCAAGTACCAATCGGCTTTACCAGTCCTATTTTGTTACCTTTAATCGAGTTAAATGAGTTCGTGCTGGTGGTGCTTTTTTTTTGGGGGGGGGGGGGTATGTATCATTTTTTAGTATGTATTTCTTTTACTTAATTGATGCACTATAAGAATGGGAGACCTTGAAATGAGAATAATGTACTCCATCAAAGTTATCGATAGTCATTATAAATAAAAATGAATACTGATCATGCACAATTTCACTCATTAATAAATACATCCACTAATAATGGATGCATGGGGAGCTATCGTCGTTGGTAAACCTCGATCTGTCACTGCCAGTTGAAGTAATTGTTGTCTTGTTCCAAGCCTTTGGTACCTTCATCTAACCTACCATACATGTTTGTTTGCTTGCTTGCTTGCTTGCTTGCTTGCTTGCTTGCTTGCTTGCTTGCTTGCTTGCTTGCTTGCTTGCTTGCTTGCTTGCTTGCTTGCTTGCTTGCTTGCTTGCTTGCTTGCTTGCTTGCTTGCTTGCTTGCTTGCTTGCTTGCTTGCTTGCTTGCTTGCTTGCTTGCTTGCTTGCTTGCTTGCTTGCTTGCTTGCTTGCTTGCTTGCTTGCTTGCTTGCTTGCTTGCTTGCTTGCTTGCTTGCTTGCTTGCTTGCTTGCTTATTTATTTATTTATATATGCAAAAGATTTTTAATAAATTGCATAATGGTATGATTCCGGTGTTGTCGGCAGCAGAGTGTGGGTTCGAATCCCGGTCGCGGCACTTGTGTTCTTGAGCTAGATACTTTACCATATTTGATTTGTCCTTTGGATGTGACATTAAGCCTTCCCGTGTACTAGGATTGGTAGTGCACGTAAAAGAACCCAGAGCACTTATCGTGGAAGAGTAGGGGTTTACCCCGGTGTTTCTGGTTCACATAGCAAGTACCCTTGTTTATAGGTTTCCTCAGGCTTGAGAGCTATAGTGAATGATTAAGTTCACTTATGAGGCATCCTTGGTTTCATTACCAGAATTAATGTGACTGGTGTATCACAAAATAAACAAACTATCGATTCTCACCTTAAAACTATAATGGGTGACTTGAACGGTCCCTTTTCAGGGTTCTTTCCAGTAGTACGCACGCTTAGAACTACACAAGCAGTACTGAGCATGTACGCGCACGCACAGAACTGTCAAAAAGGACCGTTGTGTCTGCTGCCGCCAGCGTCTCAAAAGTCGCCCATTGCGCTGCAACCAAGTTATGTTTTATGCATAGCAATCATGAATTACAGTGCAAGGCACTTTTGCGGGTCCCTTGGTTTCAATACAAGAAAGATAAAGATAAACATTCTCAATTGGTTCTGAAAGAAAACAAATATTCAGTGGAGGGACAAGTAATCAAAAGCTTCAAATCAATGAATTATAGATATTGGTCTTTTAAGAACTGACATAAAATGACAATCTTGTCAAGCTTCTTTTTGTAATAGTGTGAGTTTTTATAAAATATGTAGGGCTAGTTGTTTATATTTCGTATGTTTGGAACTGGTTTATGAACCATAATAATTGTGAAACACATGGAGTTTTCACTGTTGTGTAACACTGATCACTAAACAAAAAAAGTAGTGTCGTCGACTTGTTAGATATGCTTTTAGTTGGTGGAATTAGTAGCGTGGATGAGGTGACTGAATAGATTGTTGTTATGTTATAAAAACTTTAAATCTACTATTGATGTCTGGGCAAGTTAAAAACATTACGCATATTAATGTACATAATTTTGTAACAGGCCATTTTGGCAGATGATCATCTTTTTGTTTTCATTTTTTCTTTTGCATTTCATTAGCTCTTTTGTATTATTACTTCGGCATTTTCTCTTCTTGTATTTGAAGGTTATTTGCTTTCAGTATTTTCACATTTTAGTTTTTTTTTTCTTCTTCTTCTCTGTTTTTAAGTCCTGCTGAGTTACGGGGAGGAATAGACCTTTATCTCGGTGCGGCCGTCTTTAATTTCTTCCATTCAAACCAATGTAACCAAACCGAGGCTGGAAGGGCAAATAGTCTGGTTCCTTTTTGTACAATGAATATTAGCATATATTACTGTTATTAGATACAGGGAACATGACCAAGATGGCTGCAGCATGGTAAAGGTCTATTGTTCTCAACCTGTTCCCATGTCTTAATTTTATACGCTATACTTTCCTTTGTCTTTTATCAATTTACTGGTCAGGAATGAGGACAGAAAATAACACTAACATTCAGTATTTGTTCATTAGAAAACAAGAAAATTAGCTGTGACCAAACTGCTTATCAACCAGAATTACTTATAATAATAATTGATGGCCTCGTCACATTTCGACCCTAGCAGATCTTAGTCTTTGAGAAAAACTCTGCTGGGTTCGAAACTGGAAGGCCATTTCAACCATGTTGGTTTTTTTTTTTGGTTTTTTTTTCCTTTTTTTTCTTTTCTTTTTTTTTTGTATTTTTTATTGGACATTCTTCCTTGTTTCTGGATATTGTAAATGATTTTCTGTGTGGACTTTCAGAGATTTAGGAAAATAGCCTGTTTCCAGGTGGATGGGAATCAATGTCTCATTCAGCAGCCGAATGATGTGAAATTAGAGATCTGGAATTAGACAAGCCGAATGGAATAATGAGCGCCAAGAAATCATTGATTTATTTTTACATTTATTTTTTTTACCAGATGATTGGAATGAATGTACTAAAATAAATGAGAAGCGATTCCATGTATAATGTCTCTTTAAAACTAGAGGAGTGAAATGAGTGTATACTCTTTCGTTAATAAACAAAATGTAGATAAATATTTGTCGTTTAATCAAAATATTAAATGGATTTACTTTTGTTTAAGTTGTTCCCATTGGTTCAAGCCGAAAAGCCCACGGCCGTTTTGAAAGAAAAAAAAAACAATTATGGATTGTTATGATTTTTTGTTATTATTGTTGTTATTATTATTTTTATTATTATCATGATTATATATAGGCCTTTATATAATTTTATTACTATTATTATTTTGACATGACATTTGTTGTTACATTTTACTAGACGTTACTTAGCGTGTCTTTAATGACCTTTTATTGGGAACGATTATACCATGTGTAGGTCCTTCGTGATTGACGACCGGGGGATTTGATAGTGATTAACATTTTCATTAGGGGCAATTCACATTTTTGTTTCCTTGTTTGGCTCTTCCACGGCCACCCACGTCAAAAAACGTAACAAGGAGACAGTATTCTACAGTGTAAGCTCAAGTTTCTATTACTCTTCTGTATAGCGCAATTATTTATTTTCCTTTCTAAAATTAGCGCATTTGACCGTCTATTTTTCGCTAAGGTGGTCGGGGGGTCATTAGTCTGATGAGCCAACATCGTAATATGCAACAGTCGTCATTTTGACAGTAATAAGCTCGAGTCTTCTGTGCGAGAATAAATCATTATTAATGGCGATAAATATAACATAAACGTATGCGTCTCATTCGGCAAAGCGTCTTGGTGATCACGTGACCCCGAGGCAAGGAGTCCTCCGGCGATGAATTTCGCCTCTCGTTGCCCCGTACATGACGTCATACGGCGAGAGTGGAGAGAGAGTGAGAGAAGGGCGATTCGGGGAGTCTGGCGGTCGCCGCGCACGAACGACCACGAACCCACATAGTAAGAGGACGACGCGGGAGCACGGAACCATATTAAGTGTAGTGTGTTAGAATACGCTGTGCAAATAACGTCGATGCAATGCGCTGCGCGGTATTCCATGGCGAGGACGACCCCGTGTGGATGGCGAATTCATTAACAACGAAGACAACAACATGGAGCATCTACAGAAAATAACACCTCGCCTTTTGGTGTGTAGAAAGACTGACGGATGTTACACCGCATCTGTGATATGTTAACCATGAGATGTTCACCGACGACGCAACGGGGAAATAAGTAAGATAGTCGGAATCCACACACCTGCTAAGACAAACAGTTCGAAGGTAATTTGATTCTATTACATAAACACTGTATGCTTCCGTACAATGAATAACTAGTCTGCTGTGTACCCCAATATTCTGTTGCTTGGCGAATGTCAAACATGCGCACATGTAGCAAACACCATCGATAATTGTTTTGACCTAAATTAACATAATATGTTCCATGCTCGTGGCTATACTCCGCGTAGCAACACTACTTCGACGGTTAACATAATTTATCCAATCCTCAAATTTTCTGGTCGATCTGTCCACGTTTAATTTGTAGTTTACAACAATGGGTTGAATCGTTTGATTTAGGATTATGATGTAGGAGTAGAAATATGATCAACATAGCATTGCGATCCCAGGATGCCGTATTAAATATTGAAGCGGAAAAAAAACCTCGCTATGAACGTCTCGTATTCATCGATGAGTAACGCATAAGGAGAAATAACGGGTTAACCAGTGTAAACAACACATTCCTGTTGGCTGAGTCGCACACCTCCATTGAATAATCATTTGCCAAATTACTGGTCAAACCTACGAACCAAAAATCAATTATTCACACGTAGTTATCTAGAAAGACACTGTCTATATACTGTTAATTCCTCCGTAGATATCTTTAGACATTCGTGTATGGAATTGACCCGTGCAAAACAAAGATAAAAAATCAAAAATAGGAGAAATCAATATTTACAAACATGTGTTTGCAACAAATCCGTATCCTAATAATCCTTGAAAACACCGATGGTATACACTGCCTTTGCGGTTCCTTTTTTTGGGAAACTGGAATAAATTAGAATGAACGTAGTTGGGTTTTTTTTTACTGCGTGCCATCCTTTTTGTGATATTTCCCTTGAGTGGGTTAGAAGATAGGATTGGAATGACTGACTCGCACACAAGACAACCCGATGATACTGTCTTCCGTAAAAAGATGAACTCTTCAAACCACTAAATGATGTTGTATCCAATTATGGTTTTTCTTGACAAGAGGATTGTAACGAATGTACTCTTCCAGAAACCAATGATGTACCATCCCTTTATGATATGTTTCTTAAAACTAGAGGATTGGATTGAATGCAGATTTCCAGATACTCATTCTGTTATGTCATTTTATAATATTTTCTTTGATGACTAAAGAGTATTGGAATGAATGTACTCTCACCAAAAAATGGTGTACCACAATAGATGGTTGGAATCAATGTACTCTTTCAGAAACCGATGATGTACCATCCATTTATGATATGTTTCTTGAAAACTAGAGGATTGGAATGAATGTACTCTTCCAATAGCCAATGATGTACCATCCCTTTATGTTTCTTGAAAACTAGGTGATTGGAATGAATGTACTCTTTCAGAAACCAATGATGTACCATCCCTTTATGATATGTTTCTTGTAAACTAGAGGATTGGAATGAATGTACTCTTTCAGAAACCAATGATGTACCATCCCTTTATGATATGTTTCTTGTAAACTAGAGGATTGGAATGAATGTACTCTTTCAGAAACCAATGATGTACCATCCCTTTATGATATGTTTCTTGTAAACTAGAGGATTGGAATGAATGTACTCTTTCAGAAACCAATGATGTACCATCCCTTTATGATATGTTTCTTGTAAACTAGAGGATTGGATTGAATGCAGATTTCCAGATACTCATTGTGTTATGTCATTTTATAAAATTTTCTTTGATGACTAAAGAGGATTGGAATGAATGTACTCTCACCAAAAAATGGTGTACCACAATAGATGGTTGGAATCAATGTACTCTTTCAGAAACCAATGATGTACCATCCATTTATGATATGTTTCTTGATAACTAGATGATTGGAATGAATGTACTCTTTCAGAAAACAATGATGTACCATGCCTTTATGATATGTTTCTTGTAAACTAGAGGATTGGAATGAATGTACTCTTCCAATAACCGATGATGTACCATCCCTTTATGATATGTTTCTTGTAAACTAGAGGATTGGAATCAATGTACCCTTCCAATAACCAATGATGTACCATCCCTTTATGATATGTTTCTTGTAAACTAGAGGATTGGAATGAATGTACTCTTCCAATAACCGATGATGTACCATCCCTTTATGATATGTTTCTTGTAAACTAGATGATTGGAATGAATGTACTCTTTCAGAAACCAATGATGAACCGTGCCTTTATGTTTCTTGTAAACTATAGAGGATTGGAATGAATGTACTCGCCCCAAAAAAAATGATATGGATTGGAATGAATGTACTCTTTCAGAAACCAATGATGTACCATCCATTTATGATTTGTTTCTTGATAACTAGAGGATTGGAATGAATGTACTCTTCCAATAACCAATGATGTACCATCCCTTTATGATATGTTTCTTGATAACTAGAGGATTGGAATGAATGTACTCTTCCAATAACCGATGATGTACCATCCCTTTATGATACGTTTCTTGTAAACTAGGTGATTGGAATGAATGTACTCTTCCAGAAACCAATGATGCAATAAATTACCAGTGCCCTTCCCCCTCCCCTTAGGTGCCCCCCCCCCCCCTGAAAAAAATCTAGATACATTAAAAAAAAAACATAGACCCTGGGTCCCCCCACTGAAAAGCAGTGCCCCCCCCCCATCCCCATTGAAATTCTCCTGGCTAACGCCGCTCCCTTACACTGTTCATAGACAAGGTGCCAGACTATACTTGTGTCTGTATATAACTCATTTCCATTGCGGTAATCTTTGTCTGATTCCCTTTATATACAAAATCAGAAAAATAGTTCTTATCAATATTATCTGTTTATTATCTTCAAAAAAATTAGCTTAGCACAGAGGCGGTTTGCTTACCAGAAAAAAGGGTTACCCGCCAAATGACCATGTTATCGGCTCTATTTTGTGACTTTGCTGTCTGTTTTTGCGCTTGTAATTCTTTAGTTTTACTTGAACTATGCGTCCACCTTTAGACAATATCAACTCATCTTGATAAATTAATTCAAACTCCCAACTTAAGAATGTTTGTGGAGTGTTGTGGCCGCGCAGTTTAGTCCCGTGCCATCGGAGTTTGTTTCGAAGGCCGAGGTGTCAGTGGGTGGTTCGGCACGGTGCTTGTCATGGGGTAGACACAAGGCCGTTTGCTTTTAAGATTTAAAAAATATGTAATTACATCGGAGATCAAGGTTTTCATTGTTGGTTGGGTTTAACCTTATACTAATATGTGATAAGAACTGCATGAAGCTTTACGAATCTTCAGTGCAAGGCAAACAAAAATCCACAGGCTATCTGGGATTCGACCCCAATATGCTAACACACTCTTAAAAACCTCAGGGTAAGAATTGACCCAGATTCTGGATCCCGTGGGGCCTGATCTATTCCTTGGTCATTATGACCCGGAATCTGTGTCAAAATGACCCAGGTATGGATCAAACTGACGCAGAATCCGAGTTAAAATTCCATTTTTTTGTTTTATACTAGTTTTTGTTTTCTACTAGTTTCCGGTTCTCTCTGACCCGGAAATGTGCCAGGCCTCCTGTGACCAGTGGTCCGGGTCAGGTAGATGCTTTTACACCTAGACCACCGAGCTTGCCCAGTGACGAGGGACCGGTTCGAATCCCGTAATTAGCAATGGGTACTACGTACCTCTCACGGTCTCCATCTGGGTGTATATACATAAGTACCTGCAAAGAGGGTTAATAGATCGTAATATGAGCCTTTTGAGGCGCTGGCGGCAGCAGACATAACAGTCCTTTTTGACAGTTCTGAGAGTGCGCGAACAATGCTCAGTGCTGCGTGCGTATAGTTCTGAGCACGCGTTCTAATGGTGAGAACTGCGAAAAAGAACCGTCCAAAAGTCACCCATTCATATTACTCCATAACCCTTACACTAGTTATTCTTTCTTCAAAGACTAAGGTCTTGTCAGAATTAAACGATTTTCTCACAGGAAATGTCTTTGAACCATATTAAGAAAAATGGGTGATTTTTATTTTTATTTTATTTTTTTTTTTTTTTGGGGGGGGGTAAAACTAAAAACAAACGCACCGGTATGCCAGCTTTGGAGCAAAATACAACAGTATGGTGACACATAGTCATAAGTAAGCATAAATAAGTTATGAATGGGGGTGTCATCCAGAGAAGGACTAGCCTTCTGTAGTCAGAGCACCCGAAAAACTGCACAAAAAATTAACACATATACAAATACATAGACGCAAAAGTCATTGATGTTAATTAAGCGTTGTCTCCAAGTTGTAATTAGCAGATGAAACGCGATGAAGCATGACCTTGTTTTTTTTTGTTTTTTTTTTCATTTGTATTGAAACCTGCCATTAATTGCTCATGCGTTTCGGTGTCAGTGTACTTCTTTGAATGACCGTGGTGGGAAGAAATATTGTTTGATGGAAACGGCAAATAGGTTGCATTTGAAGTGCATTTTTTTTTTTTTTTTTTTTTTTTAATGATCATTTTTCACACAATTTAGGAAACTTGTTCCTTCTTTTCGAATTGCTGTGACAGTTTTACAGACTATCCGCTGGACGTTGGGGATGTTTACACCTTGAAACTATAGCATTACATCTTCTAAAGTTGCATAAAAAAATTATCTTCTGGAGTTGGGGGTACACGTATATCTCAGTTCTCAATCAGATATTATTTGTGCAATGTTCAAAGGTTTGTGGAAAATTGATTGCAAAGTACGCAGGTCTCGAGACTCGTAAAGTGTCCAGGTGCGTGCAGTGCTTTCATGTTATTTATTAAAGGTAGGATGCAGGATTGGTTTTCATCTAAACATTTTTTTTTATCAGTATCAGTCTGAAAGCTTACTGATTAAGAAACTCATACCAGTACCAATCTTCCATAGAATTATTTATGTCTGAAATACTGTCAGAGTTGATAAAATAAAATTTGAAGATCACGATTGTTAATTTCGGTTGTAACAATCGAAATTAAGGACGATGTGTTTTTTACATGCTGAAAAGTCGGCACGGTTTTTCAATATTTTCTCCTGACTCGGTGGAGCTCACAGAAACACAATTTGCTGCTGTCATTAACAAAGATGACATTTTCAGGGGCAGTGTATAAAGTCCATTTCTAAAATGCTGAGAGTTTGCTGTCGACCAAAATTAATTGGGCTCCGTGTAAATGCATACCTGCATTGATTTGTGTGAAAAAAGTATAATAGTGTTATTACTTTGTTCTTACACAAATTTTATAATGTGACAAAATGAGGAAGACTGACACGGTACCCATTTTGACTCGGCTATTTCTGAAGTCCTTTTCAAGAAGATTTAAAAACTGTTTCTGTTTGATTGAAAACCCAACCGTCAGTCAACAACAAACTGAAACCGAGTTGTGCTATCGTCAGCTTGCCTTGCCCACCGGGGGGCAACCCGTCCGTCAACACACCTTATTCCTCTGGTGACGGTTTCTGTCCTACTTTCATGACCAGGATTGTTTTTTGTTCACAACCTGGAAATGTAGATGCGAATTTCACTGAATTATTCATTCCCCCCCCACCTCCCTCCGGAGACTAGAACATGCTATGTACAAAATTAAATGGGGCCTAGGAGGTCTTATGAGCCTCCTTTTTTAATCGTGAAAAGAGGGGAGACATCTGAGGCAGCGTGGAGAGGCGGGGGTAGAGGTACGGTGCGTGAACAGGCTGCTCTAGTTATTAATGGGGTTTTTTCCCCATGAAGATGTATGTTCAGGGTGAGGTTCGCGTTTGCTCATACCGTAGAGTACTCTAGGGCTTTAAACTGCATCGAAAAAAAGAGCCGTTGAATCCACGCAAAGTGATTGGCTGTATTTGAAATACCCAAATTAGGCGATGTTCTTAAATATTTAAAAACCAAAAACAAAATCTGTTATAACATACAGTGATACCGGTAGTGATAATCATGGGAAGTATATTTTTCTGGGTTTTTTTTCTACAGAGTGTGAGCAAATTGCCTCTCCAGACTCTCAGTACTTATTTCGAAGTGCCAGATCGAAACGGCCTCACAACGACTTGATTTTAGTCTCTCCTCGGAAGTGCGCACAAAATGGTTTTAGAGGACATACATTCATCCAAACCATTTTGTGCATAATGCCTGTTTAATAGACTGATCTAGAGTTCATGAATGTTGTCAATATGTTCTCTCAAAATGGCGAAGCTACCAAAAGATTATGGCCCAGTGATTAACACTAGATCCTCGCCCAAACGGGGTTTGATGGCAAGGCCCTGTCCAGAAGATTCCGAATGTGTGACAGCGAACAATCCCAAAGCCTGAGGCTCGGATTTGCCACAACTAATCTTCACAATAATACCCAATAAATCGTCTGTTTGATTAAGACATTTCGCCGGAGTGATGACAATGTCTGGCCGCGGACTCTGGTTTTTAAGATGTACCTGTCGATGACGCCCGACTGCACGCAGCTTTATCCCTTTGAAGCTTTTTCCCTTTCGTCGTAATCAAAGTGTTCTACGCAATCGACTACGGCTCGTTGAAGGAGACAGCCGCGAGCGAGTTAGTGTGCACTGAGCAACCGTGTAATAATGGGCATTAAAGGAAGACTGACATCTTCTAAGCTCTAATTGAAAAAAAGGAACAAAATAGTCCACCTCCTCTAGTCACGAATCGAGCAACAAACCTCAAGACTTTACTTTATTTATAATTTTTTTCTTAATGCACTTCGCCCATCACAAGGCCCAAAGGCCACTCGAGGTGATGGGCTACTTTTTGAAGGGACAGAAACCTTCCCCAATGCGCCGAAACAAGACATGGAGAGATGTTAACGCAAGCCTCTTCTCAGCACAGCTAAGAACTGGGAGGGGTAAATGAATCCGTTGCGAGCCAAACATAACTCCCTCTTCCCCAATGCCTGAATAAAGCCTCAACAATTCAAACTGTTAACATACTCGGAGCTTTTTTTCCATATTTCAAGGGCATTGTGAGATCTGCACACCCGAGTGGTCTGGGTATCCACGGAAAGCTTTTATAATCAGAATAATATATCAAGCGTTGACAAGAACAATGCCATTTATCTTTTTCTCCGCATTGTGAGCAGATATCAATTGTTTCCAATACAACCGAGTCAGGCCTATAGCTTTCAGGGACACAATCGCCTTCAAATCTCTAAAAAATTCTGCAGTTTGGAATTGTTCCTTTTTCAGAGTGGTTCATGCAATAAAACACATACAGTATGTTGTAATTAGTGAGAAGTGATTCAAAAAGCATAAAAGTACATTTAAAACATTTAAATGTACATTTGGTTCTTGTAAAATTGCAGAACCTTCTAGTCACGATATTAATAACAAAAACAACACATTTCCAAGGGACATTTATGTGAAATATTATACTCTATTTTTTCTTCTTCTTTTTTTACCCAGATGGATAGGCTATTGACACAAAGAAACACCTTTGTTAGCATAATGAATTGGATGCATATGATCGCCTCACTGAAGCGCATTCACGGCCAGTCTAGACCATTGATGAAATTATGTTGTCCGCTGTCTTCAGCATGTCCTGTAATTATCATTCTGATTCGTTCTCGCATGCCCAGACCAAGAGCTTGAAGGCCTGTCATGTCTGCTGGTCTGCACAGGCTCTTCATTTTCACTCATGCGGCGATTTCTCTCACTGAAAATGTAAATTCTGCAAGTCAAGGTGCTGCTTCTTTCACATCTTTTAGCGGTAGTCTAGAAGACGTATAAACAGGTGGCAGGCCGCGGTGTCAAAAACATTGAAATATATTTGTATACAAGGTTCGTAGGCAAACTCATTGAAATCCAGTAAAAAAAAAAAAAATAATAATAATAAGGCACTGACAGTTATTCGAATCGAACATATGGGTGTGAGTTCGACTTTAACATGTACTCGTCTGTAGTCAAAATAGTGTAGTTCTGACGAGACCTGAATTCGTTGCCGCTTATTTTCCCTGTGCGTTGAAATGTATCCATTTAGGAATGCTAATGTAATACTATAAGAGTTATTGTAAACGAGTGCATTATTCGAAATGCGATCCAACCTGAACGCCGATACACCGAATGAAGCGAAAAGGAATAATGGTTTGGAGAAAATAGAAGATAGCGCTGTTCCAGTAGCTTGCATTTATGTGAATTGTAGGAGATACTTTTGGTAATTACTCTCACAAAATTAAATGACCACAACAACTTACTTGGTATGGAACAACGGAGAGCTGTTGAAAGTGTAAAACAGTTTGAGAAGCGACTCCCTTTGAAGTAACGTAGTTTTTGAGAAAGAGGTAATTTCCCGCTAAAATATTCGAATCTGAGAAAGGCTTCAGGCATGAAGCCTTTTTTTTCAAGTAATGAAAAACATGCAATTTCATCATTTTCGGATCCTTCTGCGTGGACATTTTCGCCGATATCTCAAGACCACTAACAAATTTTCAGAGGTTAGTTTTATGGTACATATCTACAATCATTAAGGATTGAAACACACGCACGGTCCCAAATACCAAAATTATGGCCTGCCTTTAATACGTCATTATGATTACGAGTAGGATATAACAAGTCGTCTTATAACCGAATAACCGATATCCAGAAATACAATCGGATAAAAACATTAAACGAATAATTTGACATGGACTGTACTGATGTATACCTTGAATGCAAGGAATTGTAACCTCGCGCAAGAAACACCGACTCCAGAATCGATTATGATAATCAGTAATCCTCTGCCGGTTTTTGTGTATGTCGAAATGTGAGTATTTGAACTTATGAAGAGTCGAATAGCAATAACGTGTATTTTATTCAAGACAACGAATAATGATTATAGGCGTACGAATGTCCTTATTACGAATGCGGTGGAATCGAATACAGGCCTGTACAGTAAAATGAACTCCATCCAAGTGTGTATTAGACTGGCAATATCAAGCGTAGCTCGCGATCGAATCTTTAATGTTATGCTCAGTGTTTATCTACTGTGAGGTCGAATCACAATCATGTTTGTCTTTCAAGGTAGCCAGAAAATTAACAATATTTGTACCAGTATTGCCAACTTTCCTCTTTTTTGTTATAGTGTTGTTGTTGTTGTTGTTTTTTCTTTTTCTTTTTTCTTCTTCTTTATTTCCCCCAATTTCAAAGCATTAAACTTCATAATTTGTTTATTTTATTATGAAGCTCCCGGTAAATTGAGTTTATTGATGATCTATCTTCCCCGAAGTATTTTTTTGCCAAAGAGAAAAACGTGAATTTTGGGAGGAACACAATTATATGTGGATATTTTAAGCCATTTAAGATTTAATGCCCTTTTTGTTTAAATTATAAGCATGAAATTATAAATAATAGTACTAAGCCAATGAATTATGCAAGGGAAGGTATATTATTATCATTTTATTTCAATTTTTACAAAACCTGAATTATTATGTAAAAAAGAACAGCTATGACGCCGTCTGGAATTCTATTTTCAAACAGAATCTCAATTTAATATGTTTAAAACTCAATTTTTAACAATACTTAGTTAAAGATATATGATCCGTGCTCAAGCCAATTTTCCTTTAAAAAAATGGATCCAAATGTTGAATTGCTATTTTTGTAGGATGACCGAAGTTATTAACTTTTAAATGAGATATCGAACAAAAGAAAACCATCAACGAATAAAAACAGGGTAACTAATTTAATTTTTTTAAAAATAAAGTAAATAAAAAAAAAGAAGTTTTGTGTGGACACATTTTCTCGTAGAGTCGTCGGCCAGGATAATCGTTTCACAAAGCAACATTTTTATCGCCGTGTTACAAGGTCAAAACGCGATTTTTTAACGCTATTCCTTATAAAATAGCATGCTCTTTTAAATGTCGTTCGCTGGAATCAATTCATTTTTGAGCACAAATCACAGGCGTTCGTGTCTTTCATCTTTAAATGGTGCATTTCTTGAAAACTGTATGAAGAGTCGTGTGTTGTCGTAGTTGAAGACAACGTATGCCCTCTCTCTTAATTTGACGCACGCGTCTCGTTCTGTGGACTGAGGCCTTCTTTTCATTTAAGAAGGGAGTCCCATCGTGACGTGGGTCCGCTCTTGAGGGAGACCTCAAGAAATGTTGACAAGCTCAAGTGTCTGGATCAGGCAGGGCATGGTAAGCCGTCGTACAAGAGATCGTTGTTTATGTTGATCAGAGGTCGACCAATGTACGGAGCTCTTCTTGAACTTTGTGACCTAAACTGTTACGTTAAAAACAAAATAGCTGTTACTGTTAGGTTCAAAACGTAACTGCTTGTTTTTTGCGTTCGTGCTACCATGTCCTTTAGGTTGATTATAAGCAGTCGTACTGTAAACAACACATCAGTAACTTTACGATGATTCTCACCAGCATGCGGTGTGACTTACGGTAAATTTTACGGGTACCAATGAAACGTAAACCTGTACGGGAATACACCGTAAATATTACACTGCGTTGACAGCTTGTTTTTGTTTTGTTTTGTTTTTTGTTTTTGTTTTTTTTAATTGAGAGATTACAATGGTTTATATGGTGTGCACTTTTTACACGGTACCTGTGATTAAATTTACGTGCATTAATTGGCAGCCACGTTGCCAGGTAAATAACTGGGGGAAAAGAACTATACTTTGACGTGTTTTTGTTCAATTTTAATGCGGTTATAGCTTCATTTGAAATATTCAATCTTGTTGGAGACAACAAACTTTGCTTCTTTCGTACTAATCGTTTTATCGTTTCTGACCTGTACATTTTCACGGGGGAATAAAATCAAGCAGCGGACATTTTTAACAAGCATAAAAAAGTATGATGGAAGTGCAGGAAGTGCATGAAAGGAAAGAACCCCAAAATAATCGCATCAGGTTGAGTCAGACGCTTGACGTTCGCCTCACAACATCCATTACAGGGGTTATATCTTGTGCGTCCAGATTTAATACTTTAGACAGAAATTTAACTTACCATAATGGGATTACGATCCGTGAGTAGTTTCCATGAAGATGGCGGGGGGGGGGGGGAACGAGAAATCACCCGCGGGGTACTATCATGAGAGAGGCCAGAGGGACTTTTGATTTCCCGTAACGGTGTATGAAATTCAACAAATATGGGCCTCTTAAGTTTATAACAAGTGAGCTTTCCAAGTTAGGAATGTTGTGATATTATTTCTAATACTTATCAGTGAGACAGTAGAGCTTGTAACATGTGACGTCACATGTCTACAAGAGAATAACAAGAGAGCCAGACAGAGCCTGGACTTCCTGCAGGTACGATTTGTACACGGTCCAAGGGAAGAAAACATCAAATATTACATTTATTGGAGATCGCACTGTTTGAGTTTTTATCAACTTTTGATATGAAGAAAGGGGGCACATCTCAAAGACTTGTTCAGGTGTGCTTTTTATAACTCTTGAATTTGTGTGGAAATTATGACACAAAATTTGAATTTCCCCATATGACCAGTATAGTATCTTGCCTGCCAGAAAGGCCCTGGAGTGTACAAGGTCACTCATATTATGTAAACCTGTACTGGAATACACCGTAAATATTACACTGCATTGACAGCTTGTTTTTGTTTTGTTTTGTTTTGGGTTTTTTTTTTAATTGAGAGATTACAATGGTTTATATGGTGTGCACTTTTTACACGGTACCTTTGATTAAATTTACGTGCATTAATTGGCAGCCACGTTGCCAGGTAAATAACTGGCACAAAATTTGCATTTCCCCATATGACCAGTGTAGTATCTTGCCTGCCAGAAAGGCCCTGGAGTGTACAAGGTCACTCATATTCTGTAAACAAGAGGTTAAGTGGTCTGTAGACTAGCCCTTTAACGTCCTGATCTGCTTTTAATAAAATATCTCAATAGTTGCACACATCTATATCAACCATAATGTCATTCTAAATTTATATCGATGATCTGAATCCATTTTTTTTTTAACCAACCGACCGCAGCACGCATTAAATTTGGGACTTAAACGTCGAGTGAAACATTTTGGGGGGTAATGATTGGAAAATAAATGACAGAATTTTAATCTGAAAACTTATTTTTGTTAACATTATACAATTCCAATTGTCATAAAAAAATATAATTTAAGTCTGAGACAGAGAGCCGTGACAAGTGGAAAAAACACCCCCATCACACAGGTCACATTTCGATCAAGCCAAGTCGAAGTAACAGACAACACAAACATGAAATTTTGTGTTTTCTCAAAATTTGACCACCCACTTTTGAAGAAGGGGTAAAAAAAATATATAAAACAAACTTGTACAGATTGTTTTCAAAATTGTATTGACAACTCGAGAATAGGAGACTTTGCAACGCTAGGTGGCAGCAGACAAATCAGGTAAATTCCCATTGTTTTACGTAGTTCTGAGCAGTGTGCACATTTCCGAGAACAACATACTACCTAGGGCCTTTTCCAAACCTCGGTCTTTGGCTCCGGCTCTGGCTCCGGCTCCGTCAACAGTTTCGGAGCAGTGTACGTTTTGCATGGTGTGTCCAACATCAAACAGGACCCGGAGCCAGGAGCAGGGAGCCTAAGCCAAGGTTTGGAAAAAAGCCCCAGGTGAGTCTGCTGCCATTTTATATAGAGTACCCAAAGATCCCAGAAGTCTACCGTTGGAATGAATAAACCCTACCAAAAACAATGACGTAATGACACCGACTTGCATGATTAGCATTCCAGCACCAAAGATGTCCCAAGGGATATTTTAACTGTTCGGGTGTGGAGTGAGTAGAAATGTCGGCATTTTTACAACATCAATAAATTCGCAATGACCTTGACAGAGTCATTACCGCCCGCAACGACGAATACATAAAGAAACTCACACACAGCCATGGCAACCGCAAATAACTTGAGCAAAAATCTGAGGCTCCCATTCAAACAAGATGGAGGTCGTGGCGTGTGGAATGAATTGCACAATGCAAAGCGATTCTCCCGTTAAGTGCAAACCAAATACTCCTGAGATTTTTTCCCCGTAAATACATGGTTCGCATTCCCAAATCCCTAGATGTGAAGCTTTTGTTTAACCCATCTAGCTTTGCCCTCTTTTTGTGTGTGTCCATTTACAGGTGCTTGCGTGCCTGGATTGAACAATCTATTTTTCAGATGTTTGCAAGAAATGTCTGCCGAATATGGTGATTGCATTTTATGACGTCAGAGAGGTTTTTTTTTTACCACAGAGTAATAGTTCCTTATGTAAATCAAAGAGCGTTTTGAAAAAGGACAACATAATCAATCATAAAAGGAATGTAGCTATTTAGTGGAAATTTAAGCATTTGTTCTTTTTTTAGGTCAGTAGTTTTCAAGAAACAAAATCAGTAGCGTCTTCTGCAAAAAAAAAGATATTTTTCAAAGACGTACAAATCTGTCTACTCCCGTCAATCCTTGGTAAAACTCTCAGTGCTGGTGTGAAAAAAATGTTGACAATATTGTTAGTACTTAAATAGTCAATATAAATTTGTATAACGACGAAACCATCTTTGGCATGTTCTTTGAGCGCAATACTGATACTGAATACTGACTCTCAATATACCAAAAAGGGAGTCAGACTATTTTCAGAATGTTGCCCGTCCAGCCTCGCTTTGGTTGCATTTGGTATGAATGGAAGATGAAACAAGATGGCCGCGCGATGATCGAAGGATTTCAGTGTCACCGTTTGACGAGCTACTCGGTCTGGGGAGTATGATTATGTTCATGCCTCTGGGTTCTGTTACGGGGGAGCATCTCATTCTTCGGAATTGGGCGGAAATCCTTGGGGAAATCGTCTTGCATCTTGAGGCATACCACTAATTGACGGTACAACCACTTAAACACACTTAACGAATTGTCGCGTTCTGAAATGGGGCTAGGCGAGGTCGAACTAGAATACGACTTAAGAGAAGAAGACAGACCGAATAAAGTCTGGGTTTTTTATTGTGCCGTACAGTTTGTAAAGACCGTGACATTGCATTTGTGAGTCGACTCGAGGTTGACGCATTTGGCAAGTGAAGTAAAATGCCTGCTAGTGTGGTCCGAGCCAGGGGGACGCGGATGGAATGGTCCCGATTGCTCGCTCGACTCAATCGTCAATATTCGTGGTGTCGATTACCTGCCAACCTCGTTTCCATTGGCAGCGCGCCGTGCGTCCCCCTCTCGCTACAAGCACGGTACGTTGGTTAAATATCGCATTTAAATCACATATCATACACATACTGGGATGAGGTTGAGATCCCGCTTTTTCATCCAGACTCTAGCCATCCTTGCCCCCTATCCTCTTTGCTATTGTATTTACGGTATCAGTGAGATCATAGAACTGTAGTGGGAGAGCGAGGGACGACACCAGTTGGTAACGAGGATGTGTTAAGGCACAACGAATCACCCCGCTGGCTGATCTTTATGAGAATTAAGGAGTGAGCTACGCCCTCTTTGGAGTTTTCGTTTTTACTGGACCATTTATGTTGCGATGGGAGGATTCATCTTCAAGCAATATGTTTGGAGATTTGTCTTTAGACAATATCATGACAGTCAGTTTAATTTGGATGACTCTTTTAAACGTAGAATACAGAATTGGTATTCATTGTTTTGTTTAAATTGTTTTTTAGGTTTTTTTTAAGCATCAGTCTGAAAGCTTACCGATTATGAAGGTCATACCAGTGCCGTCTTCCATAGAAATATTCCTGTTTTAACTTCTATCAAAGTTGAGAGAAGTAGAATTTGTGAAGAGCCCGATTTTAGTTTCGATTGTTAACAATCGAAATTAAGGACAATGTGTTTACATGGTGAAAAAATTGTGCATGGTTTTTCTCTATTTTCTCCTGACTCAGACAACGGATTGAGCCCAAATGTTTCCTGTATTTTACCTTTGCGTTTTACTCTGGTTCCACGAAACCTGATGACGTAAACTAACTCACAATTCTATCAGTTTTGCTCAACATTTTTGCTGACCAGTATTCTTTTTTTTTGTGAAAATGCAAAACGACACTTTGTTGCCCTTTTTCACCCGAGAAAAGAATACTACTGGTTCATTGAACATTGCAGCCGTGATCAGGTTTTCCTGATCCTCGCATGCACCGCCGCAAAAAAACATAGCTCATCAAAAAAAGGGGATCGATTTTTCTAAAAAAGAAACTGCCAAGCCAAAAATTGACCTCAGCTGCATGATGATGGAGAAGATGCTGAAAACGCTGAAGCGCAATCTTAATTAGAATGCATAGACAATATAGCGAATACGTCCTTGTGCATTGTATCCGTGCACGGCGAAGAAAGCCTGGATTGAAGCGAGCGGCAAGGGGCTAAATCGAACAGCCGTCGGAATCAGGGCGCTGCGCGCCGCCATATTGGAAGGTTATGGTAACACTACAAACTTACCGCCAACCCTGAGATAATATTGAACAGTGTTTGTAAGGGTGAAAGGTTCTTAGAAATCAGAACAGATTGTTTAGCCCAGATAATCATGCTACGCTACGCATCGCCAATTGGGGCACACGTGTATCTCGTAGTAGTAGTAACTTAATGAAAAGGTTTGGGTGGGGGACCGGGGAGAGGTACGTGGTTGATGTACGAGTGGGGTACACCACTGTTGTCGAGTCTTTACGTGTGGTATATGGGTTGGAGGTTTTTCACTTTCGTGTAACGCTATGTATGGCGCAGAGGAAGGGTAATAATAGCTAAGGGGTTGTGGGTAAGGGAATGATTAACAACCTTTTGACAGTAGTTGAACATGTCCATTAGACCTTATGCACGTGACGTCACTTGAGTAGGGCGCCCTCGCGGGACGTCAAATGGACGTAGCGTCACACTTCGAGGCTTGTGATTAACGCCAGATACATGCCTGAACACCTGGCAAGATTCTGCCAGATGTACATGTTGTGACCTCGCATCTGGCGTTTACCCTGAACACTCACTCATCTTATCTCGCTGTAAAGTTGGGTAATTACTGTGTACAAATGAAACCAATGTGTCTACAAGACCAGTGCCTGTCTTTATCCTTGCGGACAACGGACAGGGGATCAGTCTAAAAATGGTGGTAGTTCGTCATAGGCCCACACTGCATACGCCGCGAGTACAAAACTGCGTTTCCGTTGTTTCATCACCGGTATACTTCTAAGATGGCGGCTGGATGACGTCATCGCACAAAGTCTACATGGACTTTGATACACTGGGTGGCAGCAGAGAGACCCCGATGGTATTCGAAAGTAAGATTACACTCACAATGCCAGGCCAAGAGTCAAATCGACGCACTCAATGAATAATCTCAAATATCAAAATTGTCTATCTATTAGCCTGTAATCCGTACTAAAACGACAATGGAGTAATAGTTTACTGCATTCCTTCATTATTTTGTTTTCTCTTCGTCTTCAATCTCCTTCTTTCTTTCTTTAAAATTGAATCAAAGTGTCGTGAAATGCGTTCGTCGTTGAAACAACAAAATGCTATACACGGGAGGCCATCTCGCACCTGGGCCATGCACACCCGGTGTCTATGCCAGAGTCAAGTCGACTTCGTCCCGGGAAGCGACCGAAAATGTTGTCAAATGCTGTTAAAAGACGGCTAGCCTAGAATATTTGATCAAAATACTGTCAATTTACGGCATGGTGTTATAAATGGATTTATTTCCAAGTCCCCATTCTGGTTTTCATTTGACCTTTTTACAGTCGGATTGGAAAATTCATTTACTACATCAGTCCTGACTCATCAAACCGTCTACAAAAATCAATTGAAAATGTTCGCGTGCAAGTCGTACTCACCCAACCCTTTAATCATTCCATTAAATAAAAGTACAGTGACGCAATAGTGACGTCAGGTTTTTTCTGTAACTAAGTTAGAGTATAATCTTTGGTTTGGTACAATGCTCATGTTTTTAAATATTGCAAAACATGAGAACAGCTGCCAACAATTATCACGTTTTTTATTTTATTTATTTATTGTTATTATTTTTTTGTTGCAGTAACAAGAATTTAAATAATAAAAATACTAAAAATAGCATACAACTCGACCAAAACAAAATGGCAGTACCCTTAAAAAATCATTGCCCGTTTTCAGAGTCATCACTCCTTATCATTAGGTATAATTGCATGACTGAGGATCAAATAATTTATATCTCCAGCTTTCAAAGCATACAATTTTAATAATGCTCGAGAGAAATCTAATAATCGAGAGAAACTATAGGGAAGTGCACAAGTTATATCAGTCTACGTAGAACATGAATAAATCAAAAGAAAACTGTAAAAGGGAAATAAAAGATCAAACTCCTTGACTTCTCTCCTTTTTGGTCCAAAAACTTTTATGCGATGTTTTGATAGAAATTGATAGAGTAGATATCACTGAAGAGGGTTTGTGTGTGGGGAAGGGGTCAATTCGCAATATTTGGGCAGATAGCAATATTTAGGTCAACTCTGACGTCATCAAGATGGCCGAAAAAGCTCGCTAGCTCCTGAAATAACGCAAGTTGGGACCTCTAGTTTGTTGGACACGTCTCGGAAGAGCTGCCCGCATCCACTGATTCCATGAAAACCACTTTTAAACTTGGGTCCAAAATTAAAATTTCTCACAGGGAGCTCCCTGACTGATTTATAGGCAAAGTTATCAAGAAAGATACAATAAAAGTCACCTGTGAAACTGTCGATCGAATACAGTGTCTACTTGTTAAAAAAAATAATAATAAATAAATTATCAAGAACGTCGAATCCACCCACGTTTAGCGGGGTGACAGCGGGTACCAACCGCATATCTCTCGCCGTGTCGAGGGCAGCATTCAAACGGACACCACGGGAATTTCCAAAAATCCACTGAAGGCGATCTTTGGAGGTTCAAAATTGTCGACATACTTTTATTGAATTCTAATCAACAGGGTCATTTCGGACGAAATAATTTCGCAGGATGCTTACTGCCATTTAAGCCCTTTTTGAGATGGTGAACACAATATGAGTCCTCTGTTTGGTTTGGTGTATACAAATTACAAAAACCAAATAGTGTCATATGTGACTCAGCCTGTGTAAATGAGACACTTTGAGGTACAAATTTAAGTCAAAATTTCATCATGTAGGGCATCTTCCATGGATTAAAAAGACACCACACTGACCTCTACAGAGTTGACTGTTCTGGATTGGAACCGTAAACTCTGTAGAGGTCAGTGTGGTGTCGGTTTAATCCTTGGAAGATGCCGTACATGATGAAATTGAAATTTACATTTTTACCTCAAAGTGTCTCATTCACACAGGCTGAGTCACATATTATTGTGTCCGCCATAATATCTCAGCATGGCTTACTACCATACTTACAACAAAATGAAGAATTTTTTTTCGGGGTCATTACCAAGGTTTGACCCTACCTTTAAATGTCATGAATTGAAACAAAAAAAGAAAATGTATATAGGACAAGATTGTATTGCAGTCTCGCTCAAGACACAACTCGCGGCGTTCGGCATCGTGTGGAGTGTTGAAACGAACTGCATGGCGCGAAATTGCTGATACACAATGCTGGGACAGCGGGTACACGTTGTGGTCGACACTTTTGTTACGGTAATCAAATTACATTAATGTAGCTGACCTTGGGTTGTTTTATCTCCTTAGACATCAGGCTTGCACATTGTAGCGTCTGGTTAGCATTCTGAATACCGTCCACACGTGCATGTCCACAATCGATCTTGACGGTAGCCCCGGTCTCTTTAAAGGCCGGTTTTATAATATAGTCGGCCGCGCGCGATGGTACCGCGGCTAAAAAACTTGACGCACGATCTTAAAGTTTAACACTGTTTACAGTTATCGCCGAGGCATCAGTGACTAGTCGCTGAAGACCTGTTCAACGATTATCATCGGGCGACTGACTATAAACATGCCTCAAGAAAAAGACGGGGAAATATCACTGCGTCGGCTCTGTCTTCAGGCTGGCCCGCCATTTTGTGAAGGCCCGGACCTAAAGTGTATGATAATATTGCTGTGTAGGCTTAAAGTATAGTGCCGGTGTAGACGTGGTTTCGAAGCGGCCGATAAGTAAATCAGACTGTAATGACTAGGTTGTCCGTACTGCCTCTAGCTGCCGGGCATCTTCGGTTGGTAAGACATCCGCTCCAGAATGTCGGGGTCGTGCATTCGAATCCCACCCGAGGAATATGCTTGCGAGGTTTTTTTTTTTTCACAGGATTCGGGAAAGTAATGAGTATACAGTGCTTAACACACATCGGTGTATGGGCAAAAACACAAATAATATTCTTATCCCCGGTGCAAAAATTTAACATTTGTTGAAAACTGCACAAGAAAGGAGATTGTCAAAACGGCAATACAAGAGTGTTGCAGTTCCACTTTAATTCTGAAAACGCATGCGCAACCTGCTCAGCCCAACATCGTGATGAGACAAATCAGCGTAATGGAGTCATGTTTAGAAGAAGATATAGAGAAGGAGGACAAATCAAATTTAGGGCTAGAACTCATCGTGTACAGGATGTTGGCACGACTTTGCTGTAATGCATAATGCATGTTGCGTGATTAATGAGTTTTTGTGAACGGCCATCAGTCACCGGAACACTTGTTTAGTTAACGGTTCATGCCAATTTACTCTTTGTATATTAACATTCATTGGTGGGAGTCCTTCTTTAAGTGCTGAGTACTAATTAATGATGGTAATTAAGCTAGAGTGTTTCTTAATCCAATTAAGATTACACAGCAAATGCCATTACGAAAGTCTGAATCAAAACATTGGCTATTATATCTACTTACAGTGGGTTAAAATGAAACTGAAACTGAATTGAAAAAGTTGCATTTCTGCACAGGTTTTAGGTGGGGTGGGTGCTACATGTACCTTAATAAGTTATTCATTTATATCAAGCGCAAATTCCATCAATTGTTCCCCCAAAAATTGTTCAAATTCGCAGAGTGAAACACTAAAAATACACGAACAACATTATTTTCAAAACATGGACGGTCGTCATACAACATACGAGCAAAGATTGAATAAAGTATCAATGCAAAAAGAAGACTTCAAAAGATCCAACACAACACACCGAGGCAAATGAAGTACAGTAAGGGGGTAAAAATAATCAGTAGAAGGTTAACTTAAGTAGATGCTTTTTCAAAAGATTCCATATCCTAGGGTCGGCATTAACGGTCCCCTAAGGTAACTTTGGTACGGTGAATAGGGTAACCCAGAAGAGTGTTCGTCTAAGAACTACACTCTAAAACGTGAAAGTGTTAAATCAACACTTGTCTGCCACGCAGACAGGGTTCGGTCAGTGACAACACTTTTATAAAGTTAGATTCAACTTAGACAAGCCAATCTAGCGTTTTGTTGGAAGCTGAGATTTAACTCTTAATAGTGTGAATTCAACATTTAACTCTTTCAAAGTGTTGTAACTGACCGAACTCTTTTAAGTGTTGATTTAACACTTTGGTGTTTAGCGTGTATGAAGATTGTTACGAAAGGAGGGCTTTTTCTGATAAAATGGCTGAGATAACCGTAACACGTGGATTTTTTTTCAAATGAGTTGTCCCCACAAAAGTTTTTTCTCGAGTCGTTTTTATTTTCTGATATTTTCAAAGATTAAACGTCCTTAACTGCGTAGATAGTATCTTATCAGACCCATCCAAGATGGCGACCGTTGTCTTTTTACCCGTACAAACTACACTTTGCGTTTTGACGTATTATTCCCTCGTTACCGTTTGTGTATTAAAAGTTGTGAACTGTTGGATAGTATTGAATGTTCTTCTTTTGTCGTTAAACAAGGGGAAAAAATGAACGGCAAATAAATCAAATTGTCGATTTTAAAATAGGCAAAATATAACTTGTAAAACGCTTCTGAAATGTCCGAGACTACACCAGAAAGCATCTAATGCTTACAACTTTTCCCGGGGCGTTTTAAACGGGTCCCAGGACCACCACGCCGCAATTTATTTATTTATTTATTTCAAAATCTTTAAACAGGATACAAAAATCAGCTAAATAGCTGTTTTGCATTATGGTCCTGTGACTTAAAAAAGTAAGAACAATTAAAATAGAAAAGAAACATAGAATTCATGAAAGTAAAAAGCAAAAACATACTTTAAAAATAAGAAGATAAGCATGGTTTAACTTTGTGAAAGTCATTTTAGAAAAATAAATAATAATAAAAATAAAAACAAAATTAGAGGCTTAAATTAAATTAAAAATTAATTTGTTTATACATGTTTTTAAAACCACCAATGGACGATGCATTCTGGGCCTTAGCAGGTAAATTGTTCCATAAAATAGCACCAGAATAATTAAGAGACTGCTTAAAACATTCCATGTTAGGTTTAGGTAAAACAACATTTTGAGAATCAGCATTTCTAGTATTGAATCCATGTCTATCAAAATACATCTCAATATTATTACAAAGTCTGTCAGGGGCTAAACCATGAACACATTTATATATATTACAAGCTAAATAAAAATCCCTCCTCTGTTCAAAAGTCTGCCAAGAAAGTGCTCTAATTATATCATCCCCATGAGAATTAACATAATCAAAGTCATTTGCAACAATCCTGGCAGCTCTTTTTTGAAGTCTAAGAAGAGTATTCCTGTTTGTCATTAAACAGTTATCCCATACAGAACTGGCATAGTCAAGACACGGCTGAATGGTTGTTTTGTAAAGGGTATTAAGAAGACGCTTGTTTAGGACATGTCTTAGTCGACCAAGGGAATAAACCTTATAAGCGACCGATTTAACGACATTCCTAACATTCCTAACAACTTATCTTAAAACAAGAGCAGGATTACCGACAATTTTCAACTTGAAAATTAACTCTCAAAGTTTGCTTCCCCACCTGGATCCGCCCCTGTCACCGTCTTCTCTTCACGCTCGTATCTTCAGGCCTACGGGTCACATTGCTAGTCAGTCGTTGCTTCTTACTTCCTGATACGTTATAAATGAATAAGACGAGTCTAACCCTTGGTTTGTTTGTTGTTGTTGTTGTTGTTTGTTTTTTTTGTGTTTTTTTTGTTCTTTAGACAAATCTGGCCGAAAACAATATACGCATCTTTCATAAATGCTATAAGCACCCACCTTATACAAAACCTTATCAACCTGGATTAACGATCAAAATAGACTCTAGGTGCGAGAAAAGGTCACTCAGTCATTTCACAAATCACGCCATCGAATTGAAAATTTCAAAAACATTTTTTTTACATAATTGAGTGATACAGCATATCTATTTTTAGAGAATTAGATACACTCAAGTGGACGTCAAGACTTCGTAAACGACAGACGGCTAGCTATAGTTTCTGCTGTTGTGCGCACGTGTTACTTATTTTTGCGTAGGTCTAAGATGATCTTCTGTTTAATGGATAGATTCGTCAAGCTGGGAACTCTTTGTCTTTACAATGCCACTGAATTAATTCAGCGTAATCGGAACTACTTTTATCAAATTCAGAAGAAGAAAAATACTTCAGTTTCCAGTCAGAAGCTCGAATATGCAGCTACGTGTTAGGCGAGCAGCTCTCAGTGACGTCACGTGTCCGTTGCTAAGCAGGTGTTAACATGACTAACGCTGTTTGTCCAAGAAGCCAGAGTGGGTTCGCGAAGCAAAGATCTGCACTGGACTTTGTAGTCACTTGACTGAAATGCAACAGTGAAATGTGGAACTCTCCGGGTCGCACGTTCTAAAATAAACTATTCGGTTACAATAATTATGGTAAAGACTCTCTCCTTGCGTGATGTTCTTTATAAGATTTGATATCGGACGCTGTGGGTGGATTTCTTCCCGGTGTTTGCAAGGTGACTTGTTGTAGACGTTTTACCAGCCGTGTTATGCACTTTCAAAAGAACTTGCTTCGCATGCTCAGTATGCAAACACGACTTGTATTGTAATCATCATAGGACTGTCAACATACATTAGCTCTGGTGTACATTATCAGCGTTGTACATGCTTGGGACCCGCTGCAGTGGAAACTTGTGTGTATTTATAATAATATAGAGTTTCGACTTGTGCATTATGGCGTCGTTTAGTCGAAACCCGGGTTTTGGGCTTCGGTTCCACCAATGGCTATGTCTATTCTGACGGCGTCTAACCCAAAGGTCGAAGCCGTGATTTGAAAAAGGCCATTCGGGGTAGCATTTTATGGGCAGTTCTCCTTCATGCCGAGGATGGAAATATGCTGATTCTGAGTCTCGATAGGGCCTTCTCAAAAACCCATAGAGACCGTGAGACGCCTGGGTACCTTACATCGGCACGATAAAATCAGGGACATTATTAATGTGACGGTCTTTTGCAATTCTACTTTGAAAGGTACACAGGCCTAACACTAAAAACCGTATTGTTTACAGTAGTCCTAAAGTTCTTTTAATCCTTTACTCTTTTCCCAATTCGATTGTTGTTTCTGTTCCAGCCAATGTGTAGCTTTATACGCCGTGTATTGTGACTAGACTCGTCGGAGTTTGAGACCTAGACGTTTGCAAAGAAACACAACTTGAAGTGACGAGTGGTCCTTCGCGATCTATTTGTGTGTAACATTCGCAAAATCTTTTACATGCAAAATGCGGTATGGTGTTAATATGCAAAACCCCAATAAAAACAATAATTTTCTCCGTCAGAAAACAAAATCCAGAGTGTAGAACTGATAGTGAAAGGACACACTCGAACTGTTTTGGTAAACTCTCTAAATGTAAGAGTTGAAAACCACTCGTTTGGTCCGCCACACCACTCTTACAAAGAGTCAACTCTCTTTAGAGTGAAAACCGGATATTTTCAACCTGAATCAGAGTGACGTTCGTTCCAATTTCACTCAAACAGGGCGATGCACAGTGAGTTTCACTCCTTTCAAAAGAGCCAAACTGACACCACTCGCGCGAGAGTGAAATTTTCACTCTTTTACATTTGGACAGAGCAAGGCTTGATGTCACAAAGAGTTAAGATTGGTCTTAAGTGCAAATTAATCTCATCAAGGAGTGATGTCACTATACAAATATCACTATGGTAATACTGACGACGAATCTTAAGATGAATCTTAGTGCTTCGTGTAATCGACCCCAGGTTTCTGTTAAGTACAGGATGTGAAACTTAGCATGGTGGAGCTACAATCTAGTAAAGGCTTTTGAGGTAACACCATGTACATGAAAAATCTCTCAATATGAGTTGTGGTGTGAAAAGAACCAGTGGTGAAACAACTTGACGTTTCGATCAGTATACGCTGAACGTCTTTGTCTTTCACATTTTTTTTCCCGTGGACTATACCACACTGGAATGGTCTCCCCCCACAATATCCTTGATCTTACTCATTATCAAGCCTTCAAGACAGCAATTAAAGTTCACTTTTCATAGATTCATCCACTAGGTCAGTGGTCAGGTCAAAAACTCTGATGTGATGCGGGTATCCGTTTTTATCGGAGTATAATATCCTGATCCTTAAGCCGGACTCTGACGCTGCAGGCTTTCTGTTGGTTAAGATTTGCGGATGCTCTTCGCGTACTAAATGCCATAAACTTACGTACAAATTGGGCGCCATTTTGTTTGGTTTGCTACAGGTGAATGAACTCTAGGTAGACATCAGTGATGCATACATTGACACTGAACTCTGACCTCTCAGTCACCCTCGAATTAAGACAACTCGCTCGTCCCCATAGTGTCAATCCACAATGTGAGACCAACCGAAACGAGGGTTTTAATTATGAACGAAGAAAGCATGCATGATGTGAGTCGGTGCGAACCAGGGACTTCCATCCGCGTGATTGAGCAAGTAGTGGGGGATCCGCCGATGATTATTAAGACCACGGGCAACGGGTCTTCGTCAAACGAACCCAATGATTTTTACATGCACGGCTGGTGACCGCCAATTACTGAGATAATTGATTGATTTGTTATGCCACTATTTTTTTAAACATTTCTTTGTTTTGTCATTCGCAGATCCAACGTCCAAGAAGCGAGCTTCAGCACCAAGAAGTGTAGCAAAGGGGGTCAAAGCGAACACCAGTGAGGCAATCGTTCTAGATTGATTCTGAGTTTGTCTTAATTAAAGAGGGCCAAGAGGTACATCTGCTCATCGCGATTGTCAGCTCATCCGGGTGATGCGTGCTGCCGTTGCCAGTCACTATTTGGGAGTGTATTTGCGGCCAACTCGAGCGCACGACAAACACCGCCGTATATTCCGTGCTGGCTCCAAAGTCTACACGTACTTAAGGATTTCTTGAAATGCGTCAACGAGACGAGAAACGGAACTTTAAATTTCCCCACAGATGGCTTGCCGTGATTCTTCACTCCACGCGGAATTACCTTACCGACATCATCAAAGATTCCTGTCTGTAAGTGTAACACGTCGCCAAACACTGACGAAGATATCATAAGTCAAGTCGACCAAAAGCTGTATATATATATATATATACATTATCACTGGGCGACATTGGAGCCGAGTTGGACAGTGTTGTACGTCGACGGTGATAATACTACGAGCATGTCGATCCAGCGAGAGAGGTCGAGTTCCCGGACGTCCAGTCTTCCTGACCACGTGGCGATTATCGGTTTGCGTGCCAAGACTAAACGCGTTATCGTCAACGTTGGAGGCGTTAGACACGAGGTAAAGTCATGT
Source organism: Marthasterias glacialis (assembly GCA_911728455.2). NCBI lineage: Eukaryota > Metazoa > Echinodermata > Asteroidea > Forcipulatida > Asteriidae > Marthasterias > Marthasterias glacialis. Next base: position 17,191,675 of record OU452234.1, on the reverse strand, counting down.
AGTTAAAACTAAAACTCGTCCAGCCCCATGGGAGACTTTTGGACGGTCCTTTTTTTTCGCAGTTCTCACCAGCAGTACGCGTGCTCAGAACTAAGCGCGCAATATACTGAGCATGTGCGCTCACGCTCAGAACTGTCAAAAAGGACCGTTGTGTCTGCTGCCGCCAGCGTCTCAAAAATCTCCCATGACAATTCTATAATTTATTACCATTGCTTGTACTACCTCCGTCGTGTCCCCTGTGGGCGACTCATTTACTCAATACAAATTCAATTTACACATCTAAAAGAAAGGTCCAGACTGTTTTCCTTTTTTTATGCGATAAAAACATGAACTTGTGTGCACCTTCCACAGACTCAAATTACTAATAAAAATGACCAACCAGGATTTTGAAATGAAAATGATCTGGTCCTTTTTCAATACATGTACAATGCATGCTGGTGCAAACAGTGACAAGACAACGACGGTTGCGTGTAGGCCTTTGAATGTATGGTTCTGTTTGGCTAAATATTCAAAAATACTTCTCTTAGTTTTAGTTTTCTGATCAACTTAATGGGGGTTGTCCATAGGCCCGGCGAGCTATGCCCATTCGAAGTAAAATCACCCCTGCACACAAGTACTAATTTCCAAACAGTAAAGCGACCGTCTTGGGAATGGGGGCCCAACGCTTGCGATCCAAATAGGACCACTTTTGCATGGTCTGCCAAGCCTTCCCCAACCCAAGTACCCACAGTAGCGAGTCGACAACCCCATGGTACAATATTGGACTTTATAACACCTCTTCCTTTGATTCTATCTGTTGGTTGGCCGAACGTGCGTCACGTGGTGTTGTGTATTTTTACTATCACACTGCACACCGACCAAAAGAACTATTAAATGGTACTATCCAACGACAACCTGGAACCCGGTGAAACGATCAAATAATACGTGCATTTGAAATACGGTATGAGAACGAAGGCAGTGTGGTACCCACTCTTTCTTTTTGTCAAGATTCCCTGTCAGATTTTATACAGTTGTTCGAAGACTGACATACGCACAGTTATTTAACGAATACTACCACAAAATGGATGAAATTGAGGTGTTATAAAACAAATATTGACTGCTTTATCTCGTGGCGTAGTAAAACTAGTCACTCTCGGTGATCCCCGGAGCCGCCTATCTTCCCTCGGCTCCGCCTCGGGAAGATAGTCTGCTCCGGGGATCACCTCGAGTGACTAGTTTTACTACGCCACTTGAAGCAGTCAATATTTGTATACTATTTCATGGCCTGCCTAGCCTTCCCCAACCCAAGTACTCACAGTGTAGAGATTCGACAACCCAATGGTAAAATATTGGACCTATTTGATGGCCTGTCAAGCCTTTCCCAGCCCAAGTACCAACAGTTGAGAGTCGACAGCCCCACGGTGCCTAGCCTACTCCAAACCAAGTACACACAGTAGCGAGTCGACAACCCCACGGTACAATATTGGACCTATTTTATGGCCTGCCAAGCCTTTCCCAGCCCAAGTACCCACAGTTGAGAGTCGACAGCCCCACAGTGCCTAGCCTTCTCCAAACCAAGTACCCACAGTAGCGAGTCGACAACCCCATGGTACAATATTGGACTGTATTTTATGGCCTGACAAGCCTTTCCCAGCCCAAGTACCCACAGTTGAGAGTCGACAGCCCCACGGTGCCTAGCCTTCTCCAAACCAAGTACCCACAGTAGCGAGTCGACAACCCCACGGTACTATATTGGACCCTATTTTATGGCCTGCCTAGCCTTTCCCAGCCAAAGTACCCACAGTTGAGAGTCGACAACCCCACGGTACTATATTGGCCCCAATATTGGGGGTGCACCACCTATGATCGTATGGGTCTTTGTTTAAGAAACTTGAGAGCTTCCCATCTTTATTATTATATAGAACCGTAACACCAAGCTTTAGCGTCTTGGATTATAAACTGCATACCCCATGAATAACATTATAATACTATCTTAATATAAATAAACTGTGCTGCAGTATAAACTCTATACGATTGACTGACAATACCGTTCCCAAGTCATTACTGGATGGCAACTATCACGACCTTTTGATCGTACACCCTGCAGTCTGCTGACGCCACGTGTACCTCAATGTCATTCGGAATGCTTCAGGATACACAAAACATCCGGCAGTTATTACAAACACTCTTCGATTGAAACGTTTTCATATTATTATTATTATTATAATTCTCTCTGGTGGATAAATTTAGTACGTATTTCATAGAAGATTGGTACGCACGCTCATTCAATAAATCATGAAAATTACTCCCACTTCAAAATGGTGGACCAATTCGTATCACTCAGACCAATTAAGCCGCGGTATCATCAGGTTTCAGTATTGTTTTTGTTTTTGATTAACAGTGCTTTTTGTTTTTAGTGCCATTTTGGAAAGGATAATAAAAGTTCATGACCATGTATACTTATGGATTTTATTGCCCGAAGATCACCAACCATGCCTGAGACTGTAATAACAATCGCTTCGTCAGCAGAAACAAAAAAATGGTACATACCGTTTTGTGGGGGTTATGAACCCCTTTCTCATGTGCAGCTCAGGATTGTAAATATTGCTTTACTTTGTTTCTGTTGGCTTTTCTTTTACAAAATGGCGCCTAGTTGAGGTCATAATGGAAAATCGTTTGAGCCATGTATCGGATTTAAGGCTTTACTTGAAGAAAAAATAAGTCATTAAGTTCTTATGGGTAATCTTACTTAATCTCTTTTAAGCCCTTTTCCCTTTTCAACTTTCAACTCTGGTTAAGCTTCCCGTATTATAGTACCGTGGTGCATGCTATGACGAGGAAAATATTCTTCACCCCGTGGAGAAAGTAGAGTGCACTCTCCTACGGCGTTTTACCGGTTTTCTACACAATTATGTTGTTTTATTTATACCCATCACTGTGGCTGCTATCCCTTTTTGAAGCATTAAATACGCTGGTACCACAAACTGCCACAAAGTACCATACCTTCCAGGCTTGCTTTGGGTGCATGGGTTTCTTCTGTTTGTACAGCTGGTATTACCAGGAAACCCAATGGCTTGTGTACTGTGGACTTATTTAGTCTCAACGGTCTCGCGTGGACATTTTTTGTAGCAGGGGCCAATTGGGCTAGGTGCACTGATTTTATGTATAAACATGTATTTCGTATTCAGGTAATGTGGCGTACTTTGAATCGTCTCCCACGCTCTCGACTGGGCAGGCTCCGTGACTGTACCACCCACGAGACCATCATGGCCCTCTGCGACGACTACATCCTGGTCGACAACGAGTATTTCTTCGACCGACACCCCGCCTCCTTCAACTCCATCTTGAACTTCTACCGTACCGGTAAGTTACACCTCATCGAGGGCATGTGCCCGATGTCCTTCGCCAACGATCTGCAGTACTGGGGCATCGATGAGCTGTACTTGGAGTCCTGCTGCCAGCACAAGTACCATCAGAAGAAGGAGCAACTCCTCGAGGAGGAGAAGAGAATATCGGAGAGTCTTCGGGAGAACAATCAGGAGGTCTTCGGGACGGGCTGTTGGTCCAGTAGGAGGAAACGGTTATGGGATCTTATGGAGAAACCGAACTCTTCCAAGGCCGCGCGGGTAGGTTTTATTCCCAAGTGTTTCTCGTCATTCATTTACTTTTTAAGTGCACTTGTTTGCCTATTATGGGGTTTTGTAATGACAATTTGGTACCGGATCAGTGGGCCTTATTTTTGACTGCAAGATGGCGCCCTTTGGGGTAGATTGGGGGTCAAACCATAGAAATAGTGTGGTAAACCAGATACAATTATAGACTTCTAATAAAGCAGTTAATATACAACTTTTTAGGGTTTTTTATCGACAGTTTTTATAGTGTAATCAGTGTAAGATATTTGCTTGGAAAACTTGTTAATTTTAATGTTTTTAATTATTTTTGTACTTTCAAAATGGAATTAGTATTGCGCCGTCTTGCTGTCAAAAATACGGCCAATTCGTTGTGTGCGTGGAAGAAGGACGTCACAAAAGTTTTACCGGAAAGGGGCGTCAGCAATTAATGTGTTAAATTCTGCATGGGAATGGGAAAACATGTCTTTGGGAGAATTCTAGCAACAAAAATAATGTAACATTCATGCCATATTTTGTTCCTTTTCGAAGAGCCATTCCATTTTTTATACAACCTTTTGTTACTGTGACAAAAAGTACCTTGTGTGCCTGAACGAGAGGCGTGTAGTCATACGCCCTCTGTGGGCACACGACGAATTATGAAGTGGACCTTTGCATTTTGTAAAGGTCTAATGTACTCTCTTAATAAAAGAGTGAAAACATCACTCTTTTGCCCGAGTAGTGGTGTAATTTTTACTCTTTTTAGTGTGCAATTCATTCTAGTTTGCTCTTTTAGAGTGAAATTTGATTGACGTTCACTCTGAATCGAGTGAAAAAGAAACTATTTCCACTCTTAAAAGAGTTGTCCCCCATACCACTCTTTTAAAAGAGCCATATGGCGGACAAGTCTTTTTAGAGTGGAAACATTTTCTTTTTCACTCGATTCAGAGTGAAGGCTACTCAAATTTCACTATAAAAGAGCAAACTAGAGATAATTGCACTCTAAAAAGAGTGAAAATTACACCACCACTCAGGCAAGAGAGTGATGTTTTCACTCTTTTACATTAAGAGAGTAGTGGACCTATAAGTGAAAAAAAGTATTCACGAGGTGGTTAACAAATCATTAACTACCCAAGTTGAAACTTCATTATATTGGCCGGGCTATTGTCGCCCGTCAAACACCTTCGGAAATAAACATTGTATGTAATATGGCGTCGTTTGACCTCTCATCCCCCTGGGTATGTGCCAGCAACTGTGACTACAACCTTGTCCCAAAGGGGGTTAACACTTCGGGCGACACCATGTAAGCCCACCATGCTTTACACCGAAGAGTTATCTCGTTAAAATGTGTGAGGGTCGTTTGCCAGGTTAAGTTAGTCTGTGCTATCCGCGCGAGCATTCAAGCTTAGCAAAGACTTTGCACATGACCTCTATGGAGTAGAGCGCCCTCGCGTAGAGGTCGAAAAGAGGTTGTTCATTGGCCCATCATGTGTGCTGCGCGTGAACAGCCGTGTGTTTCCATTTCTCTCTCTCTCTCTCTCTCTCTCTCTCTCCCTCTCTCTCTCTCTCTCTCTCTCTCTTTTTTTTTTTCCTTTTTTCCCCCCATCGTTTAACATCTAAGATGGCAGGATAACGTCAATGCCTGAGCTCTACCTTTGCTTAGACTGATAGTCCATAAAGCACCTTGACCAATTTGGACTTTGATCTTCCGCGGTGAATTAAAGCAGGTTTCTTTTTTCTTTTTTTTACTGCTTAGTTATAGTTTAGATATAATATTATGTGGTTTAGGGCGCCGTGATGCAGCCGTGGTTACCATGGTGACGGTGGTCTAGCTTAAGGGCAAACAGGTTCTGTGAGACGTTTTATTGACCGACTGTCCGCAAGATGAACTTTACAATACATGAATTACTTTTACTACACACTGGTCACAAAAAAGTAAAACAATAATGTGGGGGCGGGCAAACTGAGGAAGTTGGTAAATCCGGGGGGTCTAGACCCCTTAAGTTTACCTTTATTTTGGTCGTCACGGCGAAGCCAGCATGTTTGCTTCCATATCAATCCACGCATTCATCAGTGAAGCTAGCATTGGGAAATCAGTCCGGCCCCTTCGACTCGACGGGGAACGTGGATTGTCTTAAAAAGACGATATTAGTAAAAAACATTATCGGAAAATTATTGATTATTTTTAAGCTGTGACAGCCAACGCCGAAAAACAGTTCATGTTTTATTGTGCACCGCCAGACAAACTTATTTCGATCTGGCAAATCGAAATAAGAGTCGAGCATTGGGGGTAAAGTGTCTCGTAAAATTGAATATCAGACGGAAATACTTATCAAAAAAACAATGTTGGGACTAGAATTTGCTTCAAGTAAGTTTTTAAAAAAAATCATTGTTGTGGTTTTGTAAACTGTAGCTTGAGGCCCTTCAAACGTATGTTCAATGGGATTTTTGTACACAAAGCTGTAAGAGAGTGAAAACAAGACTTGTGACACTGTTGGAAAGCCCTACTCATGGGCTGTGGGATAAATAGGGAGGACGCCAGGGACCAGAGACTGAGGCTACCCCGAGGATTTCCAATAGATACGGGGATGTGTGTGTGTGTGTGTGTGTGTGTGTGAGTTTGTTTAGGCATTCAAACCGGGGACTTATAACAAAAGAGGATAATAAAGTCCCCGGTTGGAAAGGGTCCCCAGTTGGAAATCGTGTTCAAAACCAATGGGAGCTGTTGCTAAAAAGTTAAAGTACAAACAAAATAGGAACAATAGGAGGTCCCCGATTGGAGGTAAATACACACTTGTGTGTGTGTGTGTTTACGTGAACGATGGCTCGGCCAGTGTGCTGGACCGAAACGAGAATAACACCAGCCGAAAAAAAGTGGGCAGCTTCCCGGTCAATAACTCCAGCGTATAATGTATATGAGGCCGGGTTATTTACAGTTGGTGACGCACACAAAAATCTAAACAAAATAACAAAATTTGGAAATTGTTTAAATAATTACCGACGACTGAAGTTCGGAGGAAGTAGAAAGATATCCATCTATGTAAGTCGACATTTTACGTAGGTGGATATACGAGGGTAAAAAATAAACATTAGCGAAGACCTCCCGCGGTCATTTGCAACTCATCATCGTCAACACAGTGTGACAGTCAAACCATAAGATATTTGATGCAATATTCATCGCCGCTTGGAAACCACGCGTATCTCGCGCTGCTCGGCAGTCTTGTAGCGGGAAAACGGGGCATATGTGTCGCCTTTTTGGCGCGAAGCCGTGAAGCTTTATTCTCCCAGGCGTTCTCACCGGTGAATGCTTAATGGCGACAAGGGAATCATAAAGTTAGACTGTAATACACGGAATTTGAATAAATACGCCAGCAGATATGAATAATTAATAACCCTAATCGGCTATGTGTTTATCAATTTGATGAACGAGTTTGCTCGTGGCTTTTGGAAAACTGTAGGCCTTAATCCTCGTTGTATTTTATTTAAACCCAGTGAAATGTTGTTCTTGCCCATGAATATAAGAAGTGTCGACGAAATGTTATTATTTTAGGACTTGGTGATCATCGTCTGCATACATGTTATTGGTAAATTTGACTGTAACATTAATGTATCACGTATACACAAGAGCGTCAACCTGAGCACGAATCTCAGCCCTTCCACAAATTGAAGCCAAACAAGCCTGCAAATAACATAAAACCACAGCCTTTCAAGATCTATAATAATAATGATAGAAGAATTTCTCGCGGCTTCGATTCAAAGGAACGGACTTTCCACCGTGGATTGCTTGGAAGTGAGTAACGAGTCGAAACCTGGCTGTGGGAGAAGCAACACCGTGTATCCCTCCCTACATATCGATGGAGGGTTGCCCGGAGTTAAAAATCCCACCCCCACCCTCCACCGTAATTCAAAGGTCGTATCCGAGTGCGTGTGCGTGCGGAATAGTGCTCATCTCCTCCCGTACACGCGAGATTGAGTGAAATAATATCCATTAGGAGATTTGGACTATTCTGGATATTCTAATTATGTTCGTCATCAGTCTCGAAAGATAACAATTTGTGGGGAGAGAAAATATGCTTATCATGTTCGATTGCCATGAAGTAAACTGAACACAGAAATCATGTATTTCAGTGTCTGTGGAGTTGATACTAGAATATCATCACTCGATCTTCAGGTAGAGGATCTATACACAAAGTGCAATGGATAATAACTCATTGATTTTTTTTTTCTGGAAGAGTAAATTTATTCCAATCCTCTAGTTTAAAACTTATATTTTGCCAAATTCAGTTGGTAAAAAAAAAAAAAAAAAAAAAACTGGTCACGTTTGAAAGAGGATTTCATGCATCCCGTTCATAATTTATCCGCGGGGTGGTTTCATTTTTGGCAATCGAAGAAACGACGGTGGTTCCCGGGGGTCGTCAACATGCTCTCGACTTTGACGGTATTTCAGCCGACAATTACTTCCACGGAGGATTGGTAATATGAAATTTATAAAGTTTGAGCTCTCAGAATGAAAGTAATTATTCCCCCCCCCCCACAAAAAATAGTACAATCCTCATGTATCTATTATCATAACGCGATTGTTACAACACTGGTTTTGGGGAGGAGTTCCGGTACATTCATTCTGAACGTCCGAACCCCCCTCCCCCCCCCCGTCCCCAACCCTCTCCCAACCCTCTCCCCACCCTTCCCCCTTGCCCGCACGTCACACGCGGCGACTGTGCCGGGTTCACCATTTTAGGAGTCAACAGGTTGGCGTGTAAACGCTGCGTCGCCTAAAATTCGCACTGCACTGTAAAACACACACTGAAATATTGATACCAAAATGGCGCAACCAAGATTATTTGATGATGACGCAGGGGCGTAGCCGGGGGGGGGGGGCATGGGGACACGCGCCCCTATCAATTTCCAGTGGCACCCCCCCCCCAGGTGCCCCATATGAAAAAAAAATCCAGATACATATAATCCATAAAAAAAAACACGGCCCCTGCTCTCCTACTGAAAAGCAATACTTCCCCCTTGTGCGCCCCCAGTGAAAAAAATCCTGGCTACGCCGCTGTGATGACGTCAGGTGAATTGCTTCAATAGATGAGAACTAATTCTCTTTTGAAAGAGGGCGACATGCGGCTGCTTTGCTGGCAATCAGACAGCCTCTAGAATGCCAGCGTTGATACGTTCAGATTTCAGGTTTCAGAATCATTTCCACATCACTAAAAAGTTATATATGCATGAAATATATAGAGATGGGAATCAAATAGCATGTAATACTAAAGAGGGAGTCCATCCAAAAGCAAAGCATGTAGACACTGGTCACTGTAAAGCGTGCACGTGTATTAAGCCTTAGAATGAGGGATGGCCATAAATGAGTCGGTGACCATACCGACTAGAGCACCGACTAGAGAACATAATAACAGGACTCCAGTGCACATGTTGATCACAAAAGCTAATTAAACACTGCTGATGTGAACAAACGAGAGAAAAAAACAGACAAGTACCCAGAGGCATGGACTACACAACAGGCTAGCAAAATGGATTTGAAATGCACAACTGCATTACAAAGATTCGGCGATGAGCTTCCGACATCAGAACCAAAACAAATTAATTAAGAACAAAAATTCATTACGATTTATGAATAACTTTACAGCTTCTTTCTTCAAATTTGATGGCATAATTTGATTTATTACATATTGATGTTGCAGTTTCCTTTCGACTGAAAGAAATAATTTACTGTTTCATGAACGTTATTATTTGTGTTCTTCTGACATGCTCATCATCATTTTTATTTACACACATTTGCAAGAAAGTAAACAATTGTTTGCAAGTTAGAAAATTAAATAAGTTAAATGGGCTGTGTCGTCATGATTATAGCAGGCCTGTGGCTGTGCTTGGAAAGATGAACTCACACCTAGGGTCCAATTTGAAAATTTAGATTAGAATTCACTCAGTTGAAACTTGGGACAAAATCATCTGCAGGTTGTCCCTAGTTCCAATCGATTAGAGTGAATTTCAATCTCAAAACTTTAAGAGAGTTGCAAAAAAACAACGCCAACGTATAAAGTAAACAATCACAATTTATACACAAATTGTTAACAAAACACATCATGCCACAGAAGAATTGTCCCCATCAACCCAGCCATAAAAACAAGTTACAGGAATCCCACGTCCCACGTTTTAAAGTAGAAACATATTTTGATGATTTCGGTTTACCGGCACATACGTCATTGACCTCCACTTTTATACTACAAAGAAAAGAATCCTACACTGCGGAAGTCAGAGTCGGTTCAGTAAAACTCCCTATAGACACGAATGTTTGAGACTAGAAACATCTAATGACGTAAGATATTGTCTGCAAGACCACATTAACTTTAGCTATTGGAAGACTCCATTAAAATAAGTGCACATAACATTACCGTTTATTCTTAAATCTCTCATGGGGAATCACGTACAGTGGAAAAGATCCTGGCATAAATGCCAACCACGAGTCTCTGGAAATAGTAACCTGAAAATACTGCACAAGTCAACAACTTTTTATGCATTTCATGCGTAAGAATAAAGTGAATTTCTGGACATTGGCTAATCGCCCCCCCCCCCCCCACCCTTCCCGTTCCTGAAAAGGGCGGGAATATAAACGAGTAGAGGTTCTTGCTGTGTAGGCCCAAAGGTGTTTAGAACAGTAGCGCCATCTTGTCAGGTGTTCGTGTGACTGCGCGTACACCTCTAATTTCTTCTTCTTTTCATTATTTTTCTTATTGCCAGTTCCAAATTGATCTCATCAGACCGAGTTCTTATCTAGCGATGTATGCTGTTAAAACTATATAATATAAATATACAACTTTAATATTTGCTGTTTATGTGTGTTTAACCCATACACCGATGTGTGTTAATGGTACAATACAAAATTGTTTGGTTGCTTGTTTGGTGGTTGTTTGTTGGGTTGTTTGTTTGTTTGTTTGTTTGTTTGTTTGTTTGTTTGTTGGGTTGTTTGTTTGTTTGTTTGTTTGTTTGTTTGTTTGTTTGGTTGGTTGGTTGGTTGGTTGGTTGTTTTTTATTAGTATCAGTCTGGAAGCTTACTGATTACAAAGTTCATACCAGTATCAATCTTCCATAGAAATATTTCTGTCTGAAATACTGTCAAAGTCGAGAAAATAAATTTGAAGACCCCGATTTTAACTTCGGTGGTAACAATCGAAATTAAAACCAATGTGTTTACAGTGCTGAAAAGTGTGCGGTTTTTAACCCTTTTTCTGACTCGGACGACGGATGAGCCGAAGTTGTCCAAGTTTTTTTTTTCTTCATGTATGTATTAAATCACACAAAGTAAAAACAATGCATTTTTACCAATCATATCCCTTTAAGCACTCGTGTACACTCAGTACAATAAAGCGTTGGCGAAGAACGCGGGTTGGCGTCTTCTCCTCGCCTTCCCACCTCCAGGACCTTGGTTCGAATTCCACCGGGGGCAATACGTGGATTGGGTTTTCAGTCCCTACTTGATTGCGTGGAAACTTCCTTCTTTGTTTTCTCTCCACGTAGTCATCGGCTAGTGATCGTGTTCGCTTTTCTGAGAATCCTCGACTTAACAAAATGAAATGTTGTTGCCGAGTCGTCTTTTTCACAGACTCGGTAAAGTACTGAGTATACAGGATAGCACGGTGGATGGGTAAACACAAATAATATTATTCATCTCCGATGCACATTTAAGGTCTGCGTAATTTGGTTGTTGGGGTTGTTTGTTTGTTTGTTTGTTTGTTTGTTTGTTTGTGTTTTGTTGTTTGTTTGTTTGTTTGTCTGTTTGTTAGGTTGTTTGTTTGTCGAGTTGTTTGTTTGTTTTTTGTTTAATTTTGATTTGATTTGATTGTTTTGTTTTGTGTGTGTGATTTTTTGTGGTTTTTGTTTGTTTTTGTTTTTTTTTGCTCTCCCCCCTTCTTATACATTTTGCATGTAATTAGAATGAAGTCTGGTTCCTATCTGAAAATCGTCACTTGTAATCTTAATTGTAAATATTAAAAGGTACCTGGCATAGATGACCATAGAGATGATACACAATGCAGGCACCATTTGTGCCGATATCTACGGCAGGCAGGTGTGATATCAGCATGTCCCATTCCTCCGATCAAACACTGAATAATATGTACAAAACAAATTGGGACGTCCGTAAAAAAAATTAATTGGCCGTAATTTCCCCGGAGGATCGACCTCGCCCTCGATTTGTAATTACGAGTTTTGCGAGTAACTCATTCAAAAATTGGGACCTGGGAACGACGGGTTGCGACGTGCCGTGGCGTCAATGTCCATACATCAGCGGCACTTGTATCTGTAATTCAAATGACAATTTCTGATGTGGGTTTGGCCACGGTTCATGAGTAGTCTGTGCTGTTCTTACGTCGACGAACTCCATCATGAAGTGATGGGTAGAGGGCAAGAAAATTCAAATTATCTGCAATAGATTATACGATCGAGGCAAACTTGAGCAGTTCTACTCTGTATCTTTAAAAATGACATGTTAATAATATTACGAAATCAAAACGGATATCATCAAAACACTCAAACAGTATTTTCGCTTGAGATGATAAGGTGTCACTCTGGTAAACATTGTTGGATATAACCACGGGTCCGGAAATCTGACACCGTGAACTTGTATTCATTACATGGAGTTGGTACAAGACGCAGGGAGACAAAATGCGAGATTTTCTCTCAAATTGATGGTAACATTCTCATTGAACATAAATCATAGAATATTAAAATCAATTATTCCCGTGAGCGACAACAAGATCAGGAAAAGATTTCGAATGCCGAGGGGGACTTCAAAGTTGCATCGCCCAATTTTGTTTGTTTATTGTTGTGGTTTTTTTTCACAGACCATTGCAGCTTATTTCGATAAGTTAAAATAAGCTTGGTCAGGGAGACGGGGGAGGGGCAGTCATCAAGGTTACATTTTATGTTTGATGATTGTTTTTCCCTTGTTTCGTTGTTCATGCCGTTTCTAGTGCTTCTATTTTATCTTCAAAATAGCCAAGGACAATGTATTACCTATAGTGAATACACTGTCCTCGGTTACTTCTCACATGATGTATGTTGAAGATTCCATTATTTGTATTTATTCTTTATTTCGTGTGGTTATGTTATATTTAGATTAATATTTCATTTCTCCTTTTTGTGAGTTATTATTACTATTATTATTTTTTATTCGACCAAGACAAAGACTGAACAAAACAATAAGAGCAGAGGAAATAACAGCAAGTTTTAAGATAAATGGAGCGTAAATAATAAAAAATAGATAAATAAATAAATAAATAAACAACTAAACAACTAAATAAATAAATAAATACATACATACATAAATAAATAAATCGAGTTTGTGAGCGAGCAAGCAAGCAAGTAAGCAAGAGGTAAATAGTAAATAAGTAAATAGAAAAAAACAAATAAGTAAATAAAGAAATAAATCAATAATTTAAAAACAAATAAATAAATAAATTAATAAACAAAAAAATAAAACATGTGGATCAACATGCAGGCTTTCTGTGTGTTGATCCTGGCTATTACAATTAGGATTGTCCTTGTATTTACTTGATTATGTTTCAGTTTTCGTATACTTCTCTGTGAACTGTAACTTTGCTATTTTTAACAAGTATTATCTTTAACTTGTTTTCATGTATACAATTGCTGAGTGATTCTGACCACATAAATAATAATAATAATAAGGATGATAACATGCAATCAAAAGAAGCATGCATTTGAACATGGTCAACATTTCTGACAAAACATAAACAGTTTTGTTGTTTTGTTTTTGTTTTTTTGTTTTTTGTTTTTTTTTGCTTTCACTGGAAAGTCACCAAATTATTTGATTCTTTTTTTTCCCACACAATTTGGTTGCATGGTGTTTGCAAAGAATACTAGATGATTGGAAATACTGTAATCCACACCCAAAACCTTGAGTTGCTTTCCCTTTAAAATTGGAAACCAACCATTTTCAAAATCAGCAAATTCGCACTCGACACCTCACAAAATGTAAAGTTTAGACAAGTGCCAATCATCCCCACGTGAAGTATTTCCGGTTGAAGGACACTCTCGTCTTCAACAAAAATTTGCAAAAGAACAAAACAGTTCGCCCGGGAGGCAACCGGGGAAAAGCCTGCTGAAAACATGTCATAACATGTAATAGTTACGCAGTTTTGTCATGAAACTCTGAGGACCTTTTGGGCTTGAAACGGGTTCGCGTATTTGTTTTAGCGTTTCTTTCTTGGAAAGTGAAGCATCGAAATTTCCTTTAATTCAAACGTTAAAGGTTTGAATCATGGTTTTAGTTATATGTTTGAAAAACCACCATGAACTATTTCTTAAGACACAGACTGTAGGAGTGGCTTGGCCAATGAAAATTTATTTGTAGTTTCTCATTAGCGCCTTCATGGAATTTTGGCAATACATAAAAACCTTTCAATATTCATTCCCCCACCCACTCCATAAAAACAGGAAACACAACGCAAGGTCACCTATTATTTGGGTCAATAGGCCCTTTTGAAAGCCACAGCTTCGTTTTCGGCTTCCGTGGGGTAGGAGATTCTGTACCCTGGAGATTCGGTTCCCCTGTGCTGCGAATTGGGGTGCACCACACTAAATAGGCTCCCTTAGCAACCAATGGTAAATGCTAAAATATTCAAAAAAAATACTCAACAAATGTTTAAAAGTCTCTCAGCCTCTAGAAAACAGATCAAATATTTTTTCTGACAACTAAACTTCAATTTTCTTTTTAATTTTTAGTATAGGTTTGGCCGTTCAGAATTGTTGGTCGGCTGATCCAAAATAAATATACCCCTGAACGAGTAAATTGACCAGACTCCGTCTTGGAAAATTTACCCTACAATTTTTAGCAAAATAGGGCAATTTTTAGAGGGCCAAGTACCCAAAATGGTCCGGGTTGAAAGTCAACAACCCCATTAGGGGCACAATATTCGACCATTTTTCAACAATCCTCAAAAGCCATGACCCTCAAATATTTGATTTACAGAATAACATTTTAAAGACCTTATTATCACCGTCCCATATTTCGATTGGCATAATCGAAATGAACCCTTTAATTTCAAAGTTTTTTTTATAAACATTAATGCAGATACCATTTCGTGTGAAAAAAGGGTATTTCCGTCTGAAATTACAGCCATATGCACAACACTCGATTTCGACGTTTCGAAGCCAGTTTGAAAAAAAAAAAAAAAAAAACATGTATTAACGCCTACACCGCCACAAAAATAACATTACTCACTGTTTTAGAGAAAACGTGACCACTTTATAGATTTGTTTTTGTTTTTTTGTTTTTTTTATGACATGTTAATTGAAACTGGAGGATCAGAATGAATTTGCTCTGCGTACCTCATCTTTAAATAAACTGCGAAGGTTTCACTCTTTGATTAGGCATCTTCGAGGAAATCTACCCTGAGTTGGCGGTCAAAGTACTCCGTAGTCAGTCACAAAACCACAAGATGACCGTAAAAGGATGACGTCACGCTGCCCCCATCAAAACCGAGTCGGTTTCCTCGAATTTTAAACACACAGATTGATTAGACCAAGCGATGACAAATGCATGTTCTTTGTTTGCAGTACAATCATTGCCAGACGGTTCAAAGTAAATCCATCAATGTTACTGATTTAATGTTATTTATAAAAGGTGACATTTTTATCTTTCGGTAATGAAACCATGACTCCACCTAAAAGTGCCTTGCAGTGTAAGGTCTGAAGATGCATGTGAATTAAGAGAAGATGTTTTTGGTAAAATCAGTTTTAGATTTGGGAGAGAAAAAAACACGAAAGGGGAAAACCCACGGAAACAGATAGGGATTGTAAACCCAACTCCACATTCAAGGCTCTGGTGCGGGGATGGGATTCGAACCGGGGTCCACAGAGGTGAAGTGCAGGGGAAAGAGACCACTAGGCCAGTCTGATCTCACAATATTATGAAGTAACGAACGTTAAATTGATTTGAACTGAAAAAAGAAGAAGCGGTAAATATACTTTTACATAGAGGCCTATTCATAGAGAGAGAGAAATAAAAAATTGTGAGTTAAATTTACGCTTTCCTGACCTCCGGGAGACCAAACCAATTCGCAAATAACACGAGCATACGAGAACATAATCGTTTACTCTTGTTTGAGAATATTTGCAGAACTGCGACCAAACGGGATGAGAAATATTGTCAAAATTAGATATCAAGTGTGTTTAATTTTAGTGGTGGAATTGATAGGTAATTAAAAATAAACAATTTTCACTGCGGCTTGCTGTCCAAAAACCAGAGGGATTGATCATCTCCAATTTCATAATAACTAGGGGAGCCTTGACCGGAAACGACGGTAGTTAGAAATCCATTTACGAGTTAAGACCGTCCAGACACTTATAGAGAGTGGGAGTTATAAATTAGTTTGGATCTGCCGGTGCATGATTCGGCCTCGGCCACGTTCAACATGCGTCCCGACGGCGTCCACGATGGCGAGGTCGTTGACGAAATTGACGCCAAAACTTAATGGCAAAGTATACAGGATTGGCAACTATAAAAAAAAAAAAACAACAACAAAACAAACAAACAAACAACCTCTGAAAACTCATTGATTAATATTATTCTTTGTTCGGTCATGAAAAAAATTATACACTCAGACTCAAAAGCTTGTCACATAAGGAGACTTATAATTTTTATGATAAAAAAAATGAATTGAAATAAATAAAGAGTGTGCAAAAACTCCGAACAAAAAATTTATAACAATAAAAGAAAATTAAACTTTAAAAGTTAACGACAACAACACACAAATCTGTGATGGCCTTATTGCCATCTTTTTTTATGACATACTCCGTGGTCGAGCGGTCTAGAGCGGTCGACTCAAGTTCTGTAATTTACAGAATCTGGGTTCGAATCCTGGCCTGATCAGTCGAGACACTTGTGTCCTTGAGCAATGCACTTTATCATAAATGCTTCTCTCCACCCAGGAGTAAAAAAAAAAATGGGTACCGGCGAAAGCTGGGGGTGTAACCTTCGCTGGACTGGTATCCTGTCCAGGGGGAATAGAAATATTCTCAGTCGTTTATTGCCGAGAAAATCGGATATAAACACCGGCCCGATGAGCCATATTGGCTCAGGCAGACTTTACTACTCCAAGTGGGTACCAAATTCCAATGTTTGTATCATCAAAGGCACAATTCCCCCAAATCTTGGTTATTATGAGAGGTAGGTATGCTCCGGGGGAGGGGGACATATTATAGACAAATGCAATCGTATAGCCAAAAAATAATTACACCTGAACTTGTCCTTGCACTATGGTCGTGTAATCACACTCAGCGAGTGAAATAATTACTACGTCAGACAGAAACCACTGGTGGTGATCCGTTCTGAATATCGCTCCGCCACAGGGGACTAGGTTTATGTGAACCTGTTTTTCCCTGTTGCGTTAACGGCTATCCTAAAATTCGATTTAATCGAGAAAGTAATAAGCAACCCATATAGAGGGCGTACTTGCTATGCCATGCACGTCGAGTTGCCGTTCGACAACACTGCACTGAAGGTGCGATTTTTTTTTAGTGGGCAACAATCAACGCACATGTCCTCAGATGTACATGGAAGACGTGCAACAATATGAATTGTCATTTCCAGGGATTCGGTAAAGATATGATACTGTGCGCCCTCTATGATTTTGTTTTGTATTTTTATGAAGTGATCCTGTCGTAATGACATTTTTGTTCTCTACCATGTCCAGGTTGTGGCCGTGTTATCCATCCTCTTCATCATACTCTCCACCATCGCTCTGTCACTCAACACGATGAACTTTTTCAAATCCATGGACGAAAAGCACCGGGACGTGGATAACCAAGACCTCGCCCACGTGGAGAGCGTCTGCATAGCATGGTTCACGCTGGAATACCTGCTTCGTCTGATCTCCGCCCCGAATAAATGGAAGTTCTTCAAGGGCGCCCTCAACATCATCGATCTCATCGCAATCTTACCGTATTACATCACCATGTTTCTCGAGGAGTCACGCGAGAGTGTGATGCAGTTCCAAAACGTTCGCCGATTGGTCCAGATATTCCGGATCATGCGCATCATGCGCATCTTGAAACTGGCGAGGCATTCCACCGGATTGCAGTCACTCGGTTACACCATACGGCGGAGCTACAAGGAGCTCGGTTTACTTATCCTCTTCCTGGCCATAGGGATATTACTGTTCTCGAGTTTAGCCTACTTTGTTGAGAAGGACGTTTCCCAGACCAAATTCAAGAGCATTCCCGAGTCGTTTTGGTGGGCCGCCATCACTATGACTACCGTGGGTTATGGAGACATTTACCCGACCACTCCTGCAGGGAAGGTTATAGGTTCGATTTGCTGTGTGTGTGGCGTACTGTTCATCGCACTACCCATCCCCATCATTGTGAATAACTTCTCTGAGTATTATCGCGAACAGGAGAGGCAGGATAAAATCATCAAGCACAGGGAGGCACTAGACAAGGCCAAGCTCAACGGCAGCCTGGTGAGTCTGAACATCAGAGATGCGTGCCTTGATATGATGGACGTCATTGTTGACACCACCAACGTGTTGAAAGGGTCGTTCAAGGGGAGTGTGCAATCTCAGTCCAGTCCTCACCGAAGTGTCGGTCACGATGAGACCTACAGTAATGCCTCCGTCGAGCTAGGAGCGACGGGCATTGACAGGCATCCCAGGCTACCTGAGGACTACAACAAGGACTCTCTTCCTCTTACTTACAGGTGTAACGTCGGGGACCGCCCAGGCACCCCCGTCTACCATAGAGATCGGACTTGTAGCTCAACTACGTACACGGACCACGCCAACAAGCAGAGTTCAAGCAGCTTGGCCTCCGATGCCTTCCCGGACACTGGTCCGGCTGAGAGACCCAAAATCTTCAGTGCAATCGGTCGGATGGGGCTGATTGTCGGTCATTCTGGGGTCGGCATACGCGGTCAGGAAGTGGACGCGACGCAGCAATCGGGAAAACATCACAGAGACTGTGAGGAACAGTTCGCGGACTCAAAACCAGTCGGTGTTCTGTTCGGGACGACGGACGAGACAACCGGCAGGCGGGGTGGGAAGGTACCGGAAAAACGGCGGAGTAACACGGGCAACTCTGATCGTAACACAGATCCAACACGCTCCCCCGTACGCTTAACCGTCGAAATATCTCAAGAGAACGGTGGGCAACAATCTCAAGCGCACTGCGGACACGGGAGATCACTGTCAGAAGCCTTGCCCAACGGTCAGGGTCGCGGACGTGGCGGTACCTCACCGAACGACGCAGAAGATGCCAACGAAACCCAGCCGTTACTCGGTTCCTATCACCCATCTACGGAGGGCGAGGGCGCCCTTGGCGGTGACCGCATTGACAAAGATCACCAACAGAATCCTGGTGATGACCAGGTGATTGTGCAGAAACTGGACGATGGCTTCACCACGACGTGGACTAAAGCCGGTGCGCAGAGTCCACAGAGAGAACAGGTGATATCCCCTGGACACGGATCAAGAGAAAAACCTATTAAACCAGTCCTTAAGAGCTCAGGAGACGAGAGAGGGCCTGAACACGCCCCCCTCGGCCACAAATGGAGCTCGGGGGACAGTCAGACTTCACCGCGAAACACACCCAAGCGGGTTACGATTGAGGATGACACACATAGCGTGTCGTCTACTGACTCAGAAACACGAGTCGACGACACCCCACAACCAAGGCTCTCTAACAAGAAACCGGTCAGCAAGTGGAAGCCGAGGAAGTTCAAACAAAAGCCATCGATTCTTTCAGGTATCGGTAACTTAACCACTGGACTCAGAATCGGTCACGGTAAATCAAATAACCGAAAACCCGCTTCGTCAGGGACTGAGAAATCGTACAGTCGGACCAGTGACAGCGGCACTTCCGACAGCGGTACCACGCCTCCACCAAACTCTAAATCTGCGAAGGGTAAGGGTAAAAGCATGAAGCTACGCCCTCTTGGTGTTATAACTCAGGCATCTAAACCTCTTGAGGAGACCTCCAAACCAGGACCTCTGAGAGATGCATACGATAGTGACCCCCAACAACACCAAGACTCTCCATGTGTGCAGTTTAAACTACCATCCTCTGTTGACTGTGATGACCTGACACCTCACAGCAGTCGATCTAACCAGGAAAGTGAGAGCGAACACTTTATTTTCCCTCCTTTAGAGTCACCCCCTAGCAATGAGTTCGAGACACCACCCCCACACAGTAGGGGTAGCTTTAGCCAGCCACCCGACGCTGCTGATCCAGTTGGGGAACAACCCTTCACCGATCCCAACGATCCCAACGGGTGCTCCGAGTCGAATTCACCGGCGGTACGTGTTTCACCTGTCATAGTTGGGAACGGTGTTGAGCTGGTGGGCGATATAACGAGGCCACCTCCCGTTCAGCCGCATGGGTACGACGACGCTCTGAGAGAAATCACCGTTATATCCGGTGCGAGCTCGAAACCCGCGACACCGGCGCAAGCCCGTTATCCAGTGACCATGTAGATCGAGTCACTCACTGCTAATAGATGTGTTTTCCTTTCTGGATAGACATAAACTACAAGTCAATAATCCAACAAAATACTAATATAAACCAAAATTCAACATAGCTTTTATAATCTTTTCTATAACAATTATAGCGAATTATGCACGATGAATATGAGACTTTTAGGCTAAAACTGTGATATTAGACTTTCCAAATCCACCTCCCGAAAAGAATTTCCAAACTAAAGTATTTAGTGCAATAGGCTTTAGCTATACTCAGTCGGCATTGAACAAATCGTCTGTGCAAAAGTAAGGTATAAACACCGCACGTTTAAAATGTAAAAAAAAATCCAGAAATGATTGCAATTACACATTTCCTAAATTCCTTCTTAACAACAGTATTACATGGTTTTTTTTGTAACTGCTGGTGTTTGAGGAACAAGGAAGCCAAACGAAAACCAGTGAAATGTCCAAAGATTTGAGCCAAAAGGGGCAACGTGAAATGTCCATCCCGGGGTTCACAATAAAATACAAAACAACAAAACTCTCAAAAACAAGCAATTTTCAAAGTTTGATGCAACACTGATTTGGGAAAGTGGTTCGTAGACTAGTTGCAAATTATATTTGTTTACAAACCAACTTGTGAAAGTTCCACGGAAATAAGGTGGTAAAGTTTTCCGGGGAGACATCGTAAAACGCTCGTGGACTTTGTGCACGTGGATTGTTTTATTTATTTATTTTTTGATTGTGGAAAATTGACAATCACAGACCGTCAAACAGGCCACTCAAGCTGAGAGCTAAAAGGGGGAAAGAGGCTATTCAAGAGAAAAGGAAATGATAAAGTAGAGAGATGACTAGTATGTTGCTTTTGAATTGAGAAAGGTTAGAAGTGGCAAGTGAATTCCTAAAATGAGTTTGCTGATAATTCAATATCAAATAGAACAGGTGCTTCGAGTGGTGGGAATCCCTTTTTTCTCAAACATGGCGGTGTTTCAGACGGTAATTGTTCTCCGGAAAATGGGAGACTTTGTAACGCTAGGTGGCAGCAGACATACCAGGTTTCATTCTTTACGTCATGCAAACACTTCCGAGAACAGTGGATTTAACTGGTAAGCCTGCTGCCATCTAGCGTCCCGAAAGTTTTTTAAAAGAGTGATAATCTTTGCCATGAAGATTGTCCTGTTTTATTATGACACCAAATATCACCAATGTAGACAAATTTGTAATTTTAGGATACCTTCAGCAAAACGTTTATAAATAATGTTAAGAGAACAAATTTGCCGCTAATTCGTCAAGGCCTCCGTGGCCTTCATGCCCTAGACAGCAGGCTGTGTAGCCTCGAAGCCAGCGGAGACTAGTCAGCACTCACGAGCGGCGACGCCGAGAGATCTTTTCCAACTTGTTTTGGCGTTTTGTTGTTGAATAAGACCGATTGCGCATTTGTTTATTTGATCGAGGCTTTTCTTTCTCGAAATCTGTGTACCAGTTTGTACCAGAGACCTTCGTCGAGTGACGGAATAAAGCCAAAGACAGTACAGAAGTCTTAGAAATTCTGCAACATACAACTTTAATAAAAGGGCTTAGTAACTGTGTATTTTTTGCCAAAAGCCGACTGTTAGTGTGACTCTGCCCGTCAGCGGAGATGACGTAGTACCCACTACAGGTCACATGATGACATGTAAACAGTGGTCGCACAATCGGTCTATTATTCATCATGTTTCAAACATAAATTGTTCATAATATTTGTGCAAATAAGTAAAGGACAGAAAGGTTAACCAATCACACTGTGCGGACGAGGTTACTCTCATTGCTTATGATTGGTGCGGAGCTTCGGAATTTTGCAACCCCGTATAGGGTAGCAACAATCAAGAAATAAAGAAAAACATTAGACAAGTTCAAAGGGTCCCGTGGCTTCGCCACTCGTCGTGCGCGCTGACTTGGTCTCTCCTTCAGTCGCTTTGCGGCTACACATTTGTCTAAGCCATGAAGGTCTTGACGAAAGGCTACACCCAACCCCCCCCCCCCCCGCCCCCGCCCCCAGTGGATACACTGAAATAGTGTCCACTAAAAACAAAAATTTGAATGACGAATTATGTGTTTTTATGGCTGCTTTTCACACACTTCAAACATGTCTTTCTTAATTCTTATGAGTCGTACCCTAAGTACACTGTGACTATTTTATACTTAAGCTCGAAATTTTGTATCCTTGCATACTTTCTGTCATTGAGACATTAATAATATTACAAACATCATCATGGAACAGCCGTCGTGTTGTCTACCATTCCAAACCAATGAAACCAAAACTCGATCGAGGACAGGAGCGAAAATGTTATGGTACCCAGGTTTGAAGAAAATTGGTTTACATGATTGCTGCGGCAGACAAGGGACACGACAGAGACGTCGATGCTTATAATAAAAGTTTGTTACAATATTTTAACTTATAAAAGGCTAAATATGTAATGTAAAGAATGATATTAGTCACCTCTTCTCTCTGTAATAAGCTTTGAAATAAAACATTCAATATTAATATTTAATCTCAGGTCCACATTTGATTGTCTATAATGAATAATTTATATCCAAAGTGAGTAATTTTATTACCTGTAATTAAACATGGACATCATAGTGGTATACATATATATTTCCATCTGTATTTACATTTAAAATTAATGCATGAAATGCATGATTTTCTAAAGGATTTAGTACCAAAGTATGGTACGCAATGTACGTGTAAACTTTAGACTTCTGAGTTTTTGTATAGTGATATTTATCTGTGGTGTCACATTCAGCACGAGTAACGGTATAGGGACAATCATAGAGTTGTAAGAACTAGAGGGAGCACTATCGATGTCACCCACGGAACTCCGCTGACCCACCATGGGCGAAAATCCCTATGGATACGAAGGTCAACTTTGAAAATGTTTACTGTGTAAACTGATGAGTGACCAGTGTACAATGAATGGTCAGCGCCATTTTCTCAATGGTCAAAACTACTTCTTGTCGAGGTCGTGTCGCATGATTTTGTACGCCCTCTAGTTCTTTTGTGTTATAGCTCTATGGGTATAGGACCACTTATCTCAACTGACTGGATAGATAATCATTCCATGGGTGCTTGTAAGGGGCTGAGGGTACTATGGAGACATATTGCCACTCTCATTCAATGAATGCGACGAGAAGGCACACGCAGTGGGAAGGACGCTTTGTCCCGGTCAGCTTTGCACATACGTGAATCACTGGGAGACTTTAGAACGCTAGGTGGCAGCAAACATAAATTTCCATTGATTACGTAGATCTGAGCATGGGCCACATTTCCCAGAACCGAGGATTTACCAGGTAAGTCTGCTGCCACTTAGCGTCCTCAAAGGTCCCCCCCCCCCCCCCCGTTGAGTCGCAACATGTCACCCAGTGCCTTCAGTGTAAGGACACATTTATCCAGCCAGCTTAACAATATGGTGCTTTCGAATACCTTTCCTTAGTCTACCTTGGCAATGTCACGTTGGTGGCTGAACCAAGTCGGTCATCTGCGTTTGACTAGACCTGGGTAAACGTTGGGGAAGCCAGTCCAACTTGGCAATAGAGATCAGTGATGGGCCGGTATGTCTTCGTTATGTTGCAGCCATTTTGTTTTTGTTCCTCTCCGTTTCAACTCAACATTAATCGCATTGAGTTTGAGACTGAGAGAAGAAATAGGCAGGCGTTTCTTTTACAAAGTTATTGCATTGTATTTGTTTATAATTGTTTTGTCGGCATCTGAGGATCAAAACAACAGAACAACTACGGTAGTTGCCCCCATGTTTTTTCTTAAAACATGCAAATCACCTATTACGCTTTCACACAGTAAAAACAAAAGTCAAGGACTCTCTGAGGCCCATACTCGGCCTTGTGAATGAGTCAAGTGACGAAGATCATGAATATTCAAGGTGGGGTATCCTGTTGGTACGTGTGACGTAATTCCACTGTAAGTCACGCCCACTTCATAAGAAATATCTTTGAACGAAGAATTTGTGTTTTTTGGGTAAAATAACACAGAAACGTAATGCCAACTTTGGAACCGGTTTAGTAGCGAGAACTCTGAGGTGCAGCTGATGCGCACACGTGTGACGTAATAACTTACTAACAGGATTGACAGGTGCATTGGTGCAGTGTCCAAAACTGCGTCGTCTGAGAACGCCAACACACCCGCTCTCTCGTAGGAAGCGTTTTTAGCTCAAGAGTGAGCTATTCTCAAGAATGCGACCGGTTTCTAGGGCCCAATTTTATAATAATAATAATGATAATAAGAATAATAGTAGTAATAATAATAATAACAACAACAACAACAACAACAACAACAACAACAACAAGAATTAATAATAATAATAATAATAATAATAATAATAATAATAAACGACACTCCTGGCGCCGAATTACCAAACCTGGTGGAGTGGAGATTGTTAAGAATGATTTTATGAGATGAAGCGACCATAATACAACTACGTTGAAAGGGATACAAGGTGAGGTGGCGCATATTGCTGCCAGACCATGCCAGAAACATCGGGGCGAGCCCCTTCTCTTTACGTTGAGTGTATACTGGCCCAATTTTAAGGCACTGCTTACCGTGAAATTCTGCGCTTACGCCCTCCAGCGGTCCATAGAAATATCGCACTTATATTGGGCACCGTTAGCGAAGTATTCTTTGGTAAGCAGCGCCGGGAAATTATTTCGCCAGATTATTTTGCCGTAAGCAGAAATTTGATGATCAACAGACTTGTCTTTTGTTTACAAACATTTTGTATTGGAGGCCTCAAGAATCACAACTTGAAACTGGCTTGACAAAAATATCCCTTTTTAGTAAAGAATTTTTTTTTAAATGTACGAAGTATAAGTTAACTTTTTGTTATGGACAGTAATGTTGTTTATCATTGATATGGGTATTAATTTATTAGCTTTATATGGTCAAATAATTAACTGTACTTTTGCCAACCATCGTTGGCAAAACTCGCGGCTGTGACGTTGTAAAAGAAAGGTCTATTTTATCTTAAAGTACTTAGCTGTATATTTTACCTCATTCTAACACCAGTTAGAGTATGAAATCGCCCAACCAACGTTTTTTATATAACTTTTTTTTATTAATTTCTTCTTTCTTTTAATCAAGTAGGATTTCTAAATAACAGTCTATTTTTTATATTTCATATTAATTTTAAATTTGTTTCCTTTCTAGTTATCTCCAATCTTTAGCATGAACAAAATGTACTACGACTAGATTCTTCTCCTCAGATATAATTCACAATCTACTCGGCTGTTGTGTATATTTTTACAAGCAATAGAGGCACATTTCCTTCTTTATGCCTTTTAGATTTTGTTGAATCACAGTACTGCTGCAAAACTCGTCATTTCATTTCCGTTGGTGCAACTTTACTTCTCTCAGCACTTTTAACATTTTATAAAAAAAACAAGAATTGTTTCTAGATTTCAAGGGGCTACGGGCTCGTGGGTTAGACACGTGATCATATTCACCGTGATCATATTCACCGCAGATTCAGAGTTACCTTCTGGAACTGGTTCCTCCGTCAATATCTAGGATTAGGTTCTAATTTTGTAATGATGGTAAGACCTGCTTTAATAAGTGGGTTCCCCCTAGATCCCCCTCCTCTTGAAGCCCCAGTTTAGCAGAACACTACAAACAAACAAATAAACTTCTCAATAACCCCCACCAAGTTCCTTTGTCTTAGACTCAACATATTAATAGAGTTTTTCAATGACCAAAGTCTGTAGAAGATGCCGAAAGTATAGAACCCAAAACGAGAACTCCTATCACAATGGGTTTTTGTTGTTGTTTTTGTTTTTTTTGTTTTTATATATACACATTCGAAGGGAATGCCACGGCCAAAAAAAACTTATATCAAGCAAATCCAAAATACCGTAGACTTCTTCCTTCGTATAATCGTGCATATCTACTTTATATTAAAACAAATGTACTTCATTTTGGTGTAAAATGTTGACACAATGATAAGAAATAAACGGAAAATAAACCGAAGTATTCCGGAAACGAATGTTCCCGAATGTAGTGAGTTCTTTTTAATGCATGGTGGTAACGATAGTTGTTCCTTCTCTCTTAAAATTGTTGATTGAAATTTACTCCGTTCGATTGAAACTAGGGGCAAACTTCAACAGATTTGTCCCTGGCCTCAATCGAAAAGAGTGATTTTCAATCTAACGAGAGTGACTTTTTAACTACTTAAGGCAAAGTATACCTTTGGTTTTTGGAACCGTACATTGCCTTAATGCTATATAATTGTAGATATATACCATAAAACTAACCTGTGCAAGTTTCATTTCAAAAGGTGGTAGCGTTTTTGAGATATCGCCAAAAATCTGGAGCGGTTGTGTTCACGCAGAAGAAGTATCCGTCATTGGAATACACATTCTGAGAAGCGTTACGGCCATAACGCTTCTCAGATTCAAATTTTGGGGGATAAAAAGTGATATATTTTTCCAGAACTGCAGTACTTCGAAGTGAAAGGTTTCTCAAAGTGCATTTATACTATCCAAAGCTGCTGTACTTCTTACCAAGTAAGTTATTATTGCCATAAATTTTCAGAGTCATTACCAAACGTATACAGACCCTTTAAGAGAGTTACCTCTATGGTTTAGTACGGTAATTGTATTTACAACCATGGGGTTATAAATATAATACTATAAAAATTAATAAGTAAATAATCTTAAAACAAATCTGTCCTTACAGTAGTTACTATCGGAAAGCTCGACGATTATAAAAAAAAAAAATTAAAAAAAATACACGCCTCTAACCTCACGGTGTAAATTGTCATTTTATTTAGATACTCTTTCAAAGCGAAATATGAAACATGACGTCAGTGTGGATGTCAACAACTAGATGGGTCTGTATCAAAGAGGAATTCCTGCATCTGTCAAAAGGTCAAATTCAATGCCGTTTTGATTGAAGATCATAGAAATTTGGGAACGAACTCAAAAAATCCCATCCATTTTACACCATTTTAGAATTACTACATCAAAGCTTACACACTGTAGCATTTTACTCTGGTAATTTTTAATCTCAAAAGTCAATATTTCATACGGGGGGCACCCGGGGGCACGGACATCATTAGTTACGCCACTGTTGGAAGATGATTTTGACCCGTTGGAGTCCTTCTTTAAAAACAACCAACATTTACAACGTCCACGGCAAAAACCATGAATCGTTTGGATGTGTTCAATCACACGAGAACATCTAATTAATTTGATAAAATTCCACGGGTTGGTTGGATGGAGTGTGTTGATCAAACTAATGGATAGAAATCGATAATTCCAATCTTCAAAAAAACAAATGATCTATAGCTTTATTTTATAAGCATCCGTTGCTAGTGCCAAGAACATAACTCTGCAGCAACCCCTGTGATTGAAAGCGCTGACTTCGGTATTGATCTACGCTATGACCTACGATGAACTCGCTCCTGGAGTTTCTCATTATTTCTCAGTAATAATGAGTATCATCTATATTATTTAATCAAATTGTATTAATTTGAATTTATCGGAAGCTGAATGCCCGAGGGCAACAGTGATTTGGGTCACTTTTTAGTTCCTGTCATCAGTTAGCGTCTCTTGTATTGTTTGTTCTTGTTTTGATTATAATAATAATAATACTAATAATATTAATAGAGCATTTTATATAGCGCCTTATGCGATGTCTCAAAGCGTTTTATAATAAGACAATGAAAACGCTAAAATAAAACTCGAAGGGGAGAGGTTACCAGCACAATTCACCCTTCCCCCTTGGCCAAGATCCTCAGTATCTGGCCATAGCAATAAGAACATTAAAAGACAACGTCAGTAAGTCAAAAACATACTTGTGTATTATGACAAATAAATAATTTTAATAATAACAGTGGTATTAGAATCCGAGATGAGGTAGTTTGACTGTACACATTTGGATGAACTGCACGTGTGTTTCGTTATGAAAATTATCCCTCTTACTGACCGACTATTTAATATATCATCCACGTGGTTTTGAATGACAGGTGTATAATACCAGCCTGCATTGGTCCGAGGTGAGTCATTTTGCTGACCAAGGTCTGAAACTAGGTTCCAAGATAGTACAACACGCCGCTATCACGAACTCCGCGGTATCCATGAACTCGGTTCCGTGTTTTCTGCAGTATTTTTCTTAGCCTTTCCGTCAAGGCCTTCGTGGCTTAGCCATGTACAGGTGGCCATGTAGCCGCGAAGACCAATAATAGTCAGTGCACACGACCGACTAGTGGTTCGTGCGCGCTGACTTGGTTTTTGCTGCAGTGGCTTTGCGGCGACTTAGACAATAATCCAACTCCTGAAGGCCTTGACGAAAGGCTATATTTTTCTGCCTATATTATGACGCGGCTTGTCTATAATTTCCAAAGGTACATAAGCATCTCTGCGGGTTATCAACGGTGCGCCCGATCAAAGCGATGATCACTGTGTGGAGTTTTTTTTCCAAAGGTGCAAGGTTACAAGAAAATGCAGCAATCTACAAAATTACGGTATGGCACAAGCTTGTAATAAAATATTCAAATTAAATTAAATACATGGGATTGTACATAATAGTTTAAGGAAGTAGGTCCAATTATTGGCCGATTTAAACCGAAAGTTAGATTTAAATTTGAAATAGCCATTTTCATAAATTTAAGGTATTGGAGTATCACAAACGCCAATGATTAGTGAGTAGTTTAATAATTAAAAACTGAAAATAAAGTAATTTCTGGATCCCGGCGATAAATCATGTCCATCAGTCATACATGTGCAATAATTACATGTTACATGTATTTTGTGCACTGTCTGAGGCATATTATGCGAAAGTTTTGAAACACCATCATCTGTCAAAATTCGTTCCAAGAAAACAAATCTAAAAATTGTTTACACGTGAATAGTATGTCCCACTTCGCATGACCAGAAAGTATGGGCGCGCAAAGGATTCTGGGTGAAATCAGCCCAAACAACATCGGAACTGTTATGGCGCGCTGATTTTGAAGGAATGCAGTATCACAACACGTCAAAGCTGGCATAGTCACGCATAGATGGGTGCTTCTCAGACGTTTCAGCTCGTGTACAAAAAAAATCACAAACACACAATGAAAAATTTATTTCCAACAACTCCTTTAATTCTATCGGGTTATGAAAGCAATACATAATCAACCAATTATTTCAAAACACAAAATTCAAAATACAGTGCAAGTCTACATTTCTGTTAACAACAAAACCCAAAACGTTTGAAACTGAATGAAACAGAATATACGTATACATTGTAGTTTGTAAACGGAGTAGTGAATTCACATAAACTCAATGTCTGCATTTGACTCCGAGTAGAATTTACGTGTGGATTATACAAACAAGCCCAAGTCAAGTCAAATATTTGTGTTTATTTGTTTTACAATCCTTCTTCAAATGTTAGTTTGTCTTATTTATTTCCAAACGAAAATTGTCTTGTCTTTTAAGAAAGACAAATCCTAGCTGTTCATCAGTCAGTACATCTTATGCAATATATAACCAGAGAAAATACACGCAAATCATATTTTGCAATACTTTTAAAATATACAAATTCTAATATCAGCTGCACTAAACAAAGATCAGTTATTCTTCGACAAAATGTAGCCACATTCCTTCTCTTGACTCGTGTAATCGGCCAACGTTGTTTTTAGATGCAAATAACAATGTAAATAATTAATTCCAAGCGAAATCAAATCATTTTTAGTTAGCGCAAAACGGCATAAAAACATAACACCACACGTCCCGTTAGCATGTCCCACTTTGCATGACCAGAAATTATGGGCGCGCAAAGGATTCTGGGTGAAATCCGAGCCCAAACAACATCTGGAACTGTTATGGCGCGCTGATTTTGAAGGAATGCAGCATCACAACACGTCAAATTCTGGCACAGTCACGCATAGATGGGTGCTTCTCAAACGTTTCAGCTCGCGTGTTAACTGCAACGCGGCCATCCATCTTGGCAACTTGGTTTCCCAAGATGCCCTGCGGTACAAATTAACGATGGCGCTGGTGCATTATGGGCTACTGGCGTGTTTGGCTACGACGATGGCCAAGTTAATACTACAGAGACATTACGTTTTAAGTTGCATCTGTTGCCAGCGGCCATTGCCATGGCCCCAATGGGCTTATTTGACTACGAAAGCTGTGTATAAAAGCAGACGTTGTATATAGTACCAGCGATTGACACGGCATACAGTGGGAATAACTTGAACTTGTATTGTACAATCAATTAAGGCTGTTATTTCGATCCGTGAAAGTATGCTGTCCGCTCTAAAACAACACTGAAAGTACAACAGCCTTTCAAAACAATTTCGTGAGTATGTGATGCAAAAAAATGACCAGAACAAGATGTCTTTAAAGTTTGGGCTAACCTAGAGTGTGCCGCACAGGGGCATTGTATGATTACATGATAACATTACATTAAATGTTAACAACAATATCAATAAGAGCTCAATTTTGGCAACACCGGTCAGCAGCATATCAAACTAGAGCAAAGCTTTGCAGAGTCGACTCAAATAGTTTTCCTTGATCCCACAAAGGACTCCACCGCCTAAAACCCAACAACGAGCAGTAAGCGTGCAATACAGAAAGTGGAGAGTTGTATTCAGAGCTGGTAAATCAAATATGAACGGTGGTTCATGACATTTGAATAGGATTGTGTGACGTCATGCGTGTTATGTTTCAAAAAGGTCAGGTCGGCAAAGTTGATGCAATGGAAGACTGTGGAACGATAGGTGGCATCAGACTTGCCAGGTAAATTGTCATTTTTTGCGTAGTTATCAGAGTGCGCACATTTCTGAGAACAATGGATTTACCTGGTAAGTCTGCTGCCACCTAGCGTCCTCAACAGTCTCCCACAGTAGTGTGCACACGATTACTAGGTTTGTTAGTTAGTAATCTGAATCTTCCAAGTTTGTTTTACCCTTTATAGTGAATAATCATCATCTGTTTCCTTATTATATAAAGTTAATTATTCTTGATACAGATCTACCCAAAGGTTTCCACTTCCCTTCAAAACTTTCTTCTACTTAGTATGTAATGCAGCACACAGCTCAAATGGCTCAATGGCACCTTCTGAAATATGCCTATAAACACCTCTAAATATAAACTACAGTTCAAAAATTAACAACTACAAACTTTTGCCGATTTAGATTAGAAGGGTAGGTTTAACAGTTAAGTGGGCAGGCAAAACTGGATAAAATGTTATGCCAGTTTGCAAATTGTGGGGTGTTGGGGCCGAGCGGTCTAGGTGTGGTGATTTGGTAATTTACAGAACGTGGGTTCAAATCCTGGCCTGGGTTCGATTTCGCAAAGCACTAAGATTCATCCTAAGATGAGTTTCATCAGTATTACCATAGTAATTTGCATTGTGACATCACACTTTGCTTAGCAATTAGGATTGATTTGCACTTAAGATCAATCTTAATTCTTCGTGAAATCGAGCCCTGATCAGTCGCCACACTTCTGTCCCTGTGCAAGGCACTTTATCACAGTTGCTTCTCTCCACCCTGGTGTAAAAATGGGTCCCGGCGAGAGAGCTGGGGAGTAACTTGCGATGGACTGGCATCCTGTCCAGAGGGGAATTGAAGTATTCTCAGTCGTTTACTGCCGAGGAAACCGGCTACAGACCAGGCCCGAGGAGCCACATTGGTTCGAGACAGACTTCAAGTTTGCAAAATATGTTTTAAAATATTTGCCAGTGAGATAAAACAGTAGATGATGTTCTTGTTCTAGACAGGAATAATTATAAGCAACGAGTACGCTTCCATCACAAATCTAGAAGTGGATAGATTCCGAACCAATGTAGTACCTTCCCATCAAAAATAAGTGTTTGTCAAGCAGTGGCCATCTTTGTCAAGTTCCCCGTATACACAAATACAACAACACATGTTGTTTCTCACACACAAAAGGGGCCAGACTATGTTCTTTCCCAGCCGACTTGGTTGCATTTCCGCAAGAAATTTCCAAACAAAGCCAAAGATAGCCGCACAATGACAAAGGTTAAATCCATCGACTCCATACCATTGTGGTGACAAAAATACAATTGAAAGCTTTGATATCTGAAAAAAATACACCATAAACATCAAGTCTTTGAGCGTCATCATATATTACATGGCTGAGACAAGAACTTCGAACAAAAAAATAATTCTAAGCGCGCAGAATATTAAATTAAATTTGTTTGTTAAAGCTTTGGTATAGAGCTGTATCAGAACTCTGGTCCTATCTCGGGCACGGCAAAGGGAGGGGTGTTTTCAACATCTCTCTGGGAGATGAAATTGGTCAACAGGGAGATGTGGTTAGTTGTCAGTGGTGTGGCAGCTCCATCTTTGTGGACAGTATACTTGCAAGGAGGGCTGGGATCATCTGGGAAGATGTGCTTGAGCAGGGGCCTGTCAAAAGAAAAATAATGGGATAAAATGGGTGAACGTTACTGATGTGGGTATTCTCACTAATGTAGACCACCCAGAAGGTAGGACCCAATAGGTTACCCATTGAAGTAGTGGGTTTGCATACAATTATTGACCACCCAAAATTTGAACCAAAAGGGCGATTTTTCCTCCGATTCGGATTTGCACACATTCACAAGGCAAACAACCAGAAGCTGACTGTTCTGTTCTGAAACTAGGTAAAATACAGGATTGGTATTCATCAAAGCAATATTTATTAGTATCAGTCTGAAAACTTATTGATTATGAAGTTCATACCAGTAACACTCTTCCATAGAAATCTTTGTCTGAAATACTGTCAAAAGTCGAGAAAATAGAATTTGAAGACCCAGATTTTAATTTCGGTTGGAACAATCAAAATTAAGATTAAAGGGGCTGTGTCGTCATGATCGTAGTCTGCCTGTTTCTGGGCCCAGAAACATGAATCTCACCCAGTTACTGCACGCGCCTGCGTTGACCGTCATATCACAAAGGGCGCCGTCATTGTTATTCTGTGATGTGACCGCCACTCGCACGCGTGTGCGTGCAATAACAGATTGGGAGGTCATAATTCAGTCTAGCCACAGACTCGCTGTGATCATGACGACACAGACATTTTAATGTGTGTACTTGCTAAAAAGTGTACACGATTTTCCACTATTTTCTCCTGACTCGGACAACGGATTGAACCCAAACTTTCACAGGTTTATTTTTTCATGCATATATTGAATCCCACAAAATAAGAACCGCACTATCGGCTTTACCAGTCCAGTGTATTACCTTTAAGTTGACATAAGAAACAAAGAAACTTACACAAGAGTGTCTGGGAGGACGTAATAGCCAATGGGGCGTTTGAATCCATTGAACTCTGACCCTGCACACATGGTGTATGCACCCATATCTGTTACGACCAACAGGAAAGAGAAAATGATGGGTAAATTATGGAGTGGATTTCATTTGATTTGAATTGGTTTATAAGAAGACAAAAATTCCATAGCGGCCAAGGGCCGGATTGCGAAATCTGATAGCCTACAATAAGAAAATGGATTATGAACAATCAATAGGTTAAATTCAATTCAACTCAACATTTGTTTCCATATCCCAATATTACAAACAAAATATTGACAATACATCGAGGCTATATTATACAATAATACTAATTAACATTAAATGCAAATAAATAAAAGAAACTTAACCATACAAGAATGCAAATCAGTATTAAAAATAAGTAGCAACTTGATCTAACAGAGGATTTGAAACAAAGGGGGATGGGACACATTTACAACAAAGGATAATTCATATATCTGTTTGATCAATGGGCTGAACATGTGGTCGGGATGACAGATTATAGATAACAAACCACAGAATGTCAAAACAAAGGACAAAGATCCATAGGCAGACCGAAGAAAAGATGCAAAGGTTGATGTTATAAAAGCTGGTTGGGGTTGACTCCGGCAACAGAAAAGAACATGGGGTAGCCCGATAGAGGGCTACATCAAGAAATGGATATCAATGCCTAAAGTTGGCGACCGACTTTTTCGGGTTGATGCTGCGCCTGAGCTAAGACTGTCGGGAACAAATCAGTTGCCGATTGCTTATGACCTGAGAATAGCTACAATGATACTAAGACTTATGTTATGTTCCAGACAGGCAGGAATTGATAGCAGCCGACCTGTGTAAAGTTGCAACGTCATGCGCCCATTTAAGTTGCCGTTAGCCAATCAGCGTGCCGAAAAGTACGGAACA
Organism: Marthasterias glacialis; assembly: GCA_911728455.2. Classification (NCBI taxonomy): domain Eukaryota; kingdom Metazoa; phylum Echinodermata; class Asteroidea; order Forcipulatida; family Asteriidae; genus Marthasterias; species Marthasterias glacialis. The sequence continues at coordinate 17,157,421 of OU452234.1, read as the reverse complement.
AATTGTCAGCTGCCAAATAGACTAGCAAAAATCACATTTCAAACAACACGTTTCAATTTACAATCCTTTTAAAAGAATAATATCGGTTACATATACAATTTGTCTTGAAACTACTTTCCGTCAAAATGTGCGCCACCATAATGAAAAAGTAATGTGATCGGACTTGTGTCTATGTCACAGAATCATCAACGCTGGTTGGCCGTGGGTGATGACCTGATCATGGTTTTGTCTGGGTGACACTTGTTCCACGAAATTTACACGTTTTCTCAGTTATAATGACCAGAGCATTAATTTTTTACTTGATGCCAACCGTTCCGTCGCAGCACAAGCAAATCGCAGCTCCAACCGAGGATGGCTTAATGACGAATGTTTGGATGAATCGATCGAAAATGGTTTTGAAGTCCATATAATCAAAACAATCATCTTGTATAAGAATAAATTCCAACACCCAGTAGTTAAACAAACAAAGAAAAGGTTTGTCTTAATATGGTGTCGGTTGACGTGAATGGCTCAGAATTAGAGTACAGTTTGACTTCGTTCAGTCATGGTGACTCAGAGAGGGCAAGTATATATCCTCATCGCCATAGCAACGGATTATTATCAATAAGAAAATATCTTTCAATATAAAACATTATACAATACAGAGGAGTTTAAGTAACTAGTAATGCCATGTACGAATTAATTGCTTCAGCAAGAGTCACTTGATTGGGACGAGGGTTAGAAATGTTGAAGTTAGCCTGTTTACATAATTAATACAGAGAGGTTGTTAATTGAAAATTAACTGGGGGGCGACTCGGACCAGGGGTGGATTTCACAAAGCTAGTCGTAACTTGGGACTAGTCCTAACTTATGACTAGTCCTGTAAGTTAGGACTAGCTACTCGTCCTAACTCAAGATAAGACCAGTCCTAGCACTTTGTGAAATCCACACCAGAATGGCAAAGGAAACAACACGGAGAGAGTCTGACAGAGGGCTATATCCAGCAGTGGATGATCAACGCTTAATGATGAATGGTTGATGATGAATCAATTGGAAACGGTTTCAAAATACATACATGTTGGAAAAGACTTCTCATTGAGAATGTCAACAATTAAAACCTACACCTTGTATTCAATTACACAAAGACATGTTTAAAGACAATGATATCAGTTAAATACAATGGAAATGAAGACAACTGTGTAAGAAATAATGAGAGGTGCATTGTTTTTTTGACATCAGAAACAATACATGTAATCATATCCTTTCTCAACATGGAATACGATTGTATTGACACATTGCAGCAACGTCAAACGCAGCTACCATCTGCTATGATCGCCATTTTGGCACCAAAAAAAATATGGTAATTAGATTGAAAATGTTATAAGTACCACTGACCTTCAAAAATCATCCATTCCCCAACCTCAAGTTCCGGCAGGAGGCAGTGCTCGACAATACGATCCAGCCCATCACAAGATGGTCCCCAGATACTGGTGGAATACTCCAGGGCAGTCTTGCTTCTCTCCTGTGCAAAATAAAAATTTTTAAAAAATAAATAAAAAATTCAATGGCAAGGTTCTTCCCAGGGTTGTAAAAAGTGTGTGGGGCATTCCCTGATATTAAAAAATAGGACTGGGAGCGCAGAGCGCGATGAATACACACATTTGTTCAAAGCCTATACATTAAAAGGGAGCAATGTAAAACCCAGTGGACTTGTTTTTGGGATCAAGGTTGTTGTGCATTGTGGTTTTTCACAGGTACCCGTTTTTTGGAATGACTTTGTTCACATATACACAAGGAAACCATTCTAGCAAAGTAGCTTCCACAGCTGTACGAACACTGTACGTGTGTTGCGTTTATGTGCATAACCATGGTATGACACGCTGTAGCTGGATTTCGTTTCAATTTACAATCCCTTTAAAAGAAAAGAGTCCATGTCACAGAATCATCAACGCTGGTTGATCGTGGGTGACATGATCATGGTTTTGTCTGGGTTACGCTTGTTCCACGACATTTACACGTTTTCTCAGTTATAATGACCAGAGCGATAATTTTTTACTTGATGTCAACAGTTCCATCGCAGCGCAAGCTATTAAATTGGAAATGGTTTTAAAGTACATATACAAACCAAAATTCTTTGCGAGTATATAAGAAAACATTCCAACACCCAGTAGTTAAATTAACAAAGAACTGTATAAAGTCAAGCTATCTCAGTATGGTGTTGGTTAAAGGGCCCATGAAGAGGTTTTTTGTCACGGAACATTTTTGTGGCTTAACATATGGTTTGAATTTAACAAAACATAACATTGACTATTTTGATGTGTCTGTTATGCGTTAATACACTTTAATTGAGCCCCGAAAATGTGTGTCATTTGATTGCGCAATGATCCATGACGTAGGCTGTGGTAAAACATTTCAAAGACGGCTCTGGTGCCGAGTGGTCAACAATGCATTGTATGTTATTGTCACACACATGGCCCTGGTCAGCAGTTCCACTGTCTACGTCACAGATCTTATGTTAATGAGGAAGGGTGGGCGGAGCACGGCAACCCCCTAATTTTAGAAATCGTTATTTCTACGATTAATACGCATGTAAAAAATGTGAAAAAAGTAAAGATATACTATAATAGGCATACTTTATTTTTTTAACCGATAAAAAGAAAAATAATTGATGGAACCTTTAATGCGAATGGCTCAGAATTAGAGTACAGTTTGACTTCGTTCAGTCATGGTGACTCAGAGAGGGCAAGTATATATCCTCATCGCCATTGCAACGGGATACAATACGTCAATACACATGTTTGTTCAAAGCCTGTACATTAACCCCAACAGTTCCAATTCCATCAAACTGTAACAGCAGGTTTTGTTGGACTGTGTTGGACTGGGAACTGCATGAGTACACTGATCATGCTTTACATGGGTTCAGGCATACCATCATAATCAGAGTACCACAGTTTGGGTGTTGAGTTACCCATATGGTGTTGGAATTTGTTGGAGTGGGGAAGGATCCTAGTAAATCACCCAGGGGAGTTAGGGTTAAAAGGGAACGATGTAAAAACCAGTGGACTTGTTTTTGGGATTGATGTTGTCGTGCATTCTGATTTTTCACTGGTATCCGGCTTTTTAGAATGGCTTTGTTTACATATACAAAAGGAAACCAGTTTTGCGATGTTACTTCCACAGCTTTATGTACACTACTTTGTGTTGTGAGAGACGCCATGAACGTGTGTTATGTTTTATGATCGACCATGGTATGACATGCTGAAGTAGATAGGCCTACTTCTCGCAGAGAAGTTAATTGGATTTTGTTTAAGTATCGTGTTACATTTGTCAATGTTTATGGAATATTCGGCGTCTGCCAATGTCTATGTTACTGACAATCCGATTTGGTGACCATCCGTCCATAAAATACGAAAACAAATTTCCTGTATCGGGTTTTAAAAAGTGTGATCTGTTTTTTGGATAGCAGATTGGCCCCAAATTTGAGCGTATCAGCCCGACATGCTGTGTTCTACGTGGGAAGGACCCTACACACAGTCTTAAATAGCACAACTTCTGCACACAACCCTTTTTGTTTTTGCTAATTTGGAATTCGAAGGACACCATTTTAGCGAAATAAGACATGTTTCAAATGTCGCGCTCTTGCCATGTTGAATGCAAATCATTTGAGATCGGCAATAGCGCACCACTGGTGCGGCAGTGGTTTCAAACGTCATGCTTCTGCCGAACTTTGCCAACAGCAGTAGGGCCTGTTCAGCCATGGTCGAGCTATGCCTCTGCCGTGCCGATTCCAAAAATGGTTTCAAACGTCGCACTCCTGCCGTGTCGAATCGAAAACAATCTGAATACATGAATTTGACACGGCAAGAGCACGATGTTTGAAACGGACGTAACTCCCACAGTTGTATGCATATTTATGTCGTGTGGTGAGAGACTGCACACAACCCTTTTTGTTTTGACAGAGACTAATTTACCTTGAGGAGTTTGGGCGTCACTGTAGCGTGATCGTACAGCAAGCAATTGAATGATCCATACACTCCATCGTTGACATAGTACATGAATGCTGGCTCTTCACACTTGGATGGAGCAACAGAGTTCGCTACGAGATCTACACATTCAAATAGGAAATTTGTGTCAAAATAAGAATTTCAATGCAACTTCAGATGTTTATTTTGTTTGTCAGAAAAGCTGGTCGTGAAAGAAGGAAAACAAAATTACAAATTACTGATTTTATTATAAACGCCTTAAAAGTGTAAACATTAGAAAAAGCTCAAACTGCTCTGGTTTTCTCGCAAGAAGGAAATGCCTTTAAAAAAATGTAAAAATGAAGATAAATTTGGTATGAATGAAAACAATCAAAAACAAACAATTGTGTCTATGGCGTCAGTTGATGTGAATGGCTCAGAATTAGAGTACAGTTTGACTTCGTTCAGTCATGGTGACTCAGAGAGGGCAAGTATATATCCTCATCGCCATAGCAACGGATTATTATCAACAGGAACTCCATCATTCTACATTAAATAAGACATGAGAGATGAATTCACGGGTAACGCCATGTCTAAATTAACCCTTACTCCCCAGACAGAGAGGTTGCAGGTCTTGCACTTAAGATTTTTGTAAAGTAGCCGAAGGGGCTAGTAAACTGTGCATTTTACTAGCCCCCAGGAAGTTTTCTTTGCCCAAATTTTAAACATGTATTGTCATAAATGTATCTTCCTGATACTAATGGTAGCGGTAATAACCAGTTTAACAGTCAAATGAAGTTACACTAATACACTCAAAAATAAATTAACACATTTCTAAAATGTATCATTCACATCTCAAAAGGAAAAAAGTATGAGCATTATAAATAAGTAAGTTGCAGTTTTTAGTAGCCCATAGAGCAAAATGAGAAGTGGTTTTTACTAGCCCATAGCAGTTTTTACTAGCCAATGTACGCCGGGCTAGTGTTAAGGGCGTGACCTGGGTTGTAAAATATATCACAAATTTACCTTTAGACTCCTTCACAGAGAAAGTCTGAATATCACGAGCAACCAACCGCTTGGAAGTGATGTTGACGCAGAGAGTGAACGCCGACGCCACGTAGAAGCGACCTGGTTCCGCGATGATGCGAACTCCGCTGCTAGCTGGGAAATGTTCGTCGAGGGCAGTGTTGATCACATCGGCAAACTGTCGGGTGAATGAAAATAACTTGAAAAAACATTGAATGACAACTTCATAGGGTATACTGTTCCACTTGGCCTGTCAACCCAAGCAACAGATATTTACCAAGCAGGTTATACTTGTTTTGATCGTGTAAGTGGGAGCCTCTACCCAATTCATGCTTAACTAATCTAAACCAAAGAAAGGTTAAAAATTGTGAACTTTTGCTGAAATTGGCTTAAAACAAATAAAGCATTACTTTGACTATTCCTGCAATCAATGGTTTGTGCATTTTTTTTATGACTGGCCTTTTGTAATTCTGCTAGGCTCTTGTACCAAGTCATATTGTTAATAAAATTTTACTCCAAGTGTTACAAACTCACACTATTATTTAATTATTTATTTTATTTGAACACACATCCAGCAGCGCAAGCACCAATTACAGGATGAATAGGTGATCAAATAAAATCCAGTTCTAGATGTGGTAGGAAAGCCTCACATGGAGAAAACCCACGCAAACAGGTAGGGACTGAAAATCCAATCTATATGCAAGGCTGTGGCCCGAGGTGGGATTCGAACCAGGGTCCACTGAGGTAAAACTGCAGGGGGGAAAAAAACACAGAGCCAACCAGATTCCCACTATAAATTTACAGTATCTTAACCTTACCTCTTCAAATGGAATAGCTGCAGAAGCCTGGCCAGGGTAACCCCCTCCGATATCCAGCAGGTCCATCTTGATACCAAGATGCTCGCCATAGTTGAAGAGTGTACGGGCCGACTGGATAGCATCGGCAAATGCACCGGAATGACGACAGCCACTGCCAACGTGGAAGCTGAACACAATAACCGTATTTCAAACATTTCAGCATGTAAAACACATTGTCCTTAATTTTGATTGTTAAAACCAAAAGGTTTCAGATACGGTTTTGTTGAATGAGACAGCATTTCAGAGGGGAAACAGTTGACAGAAAATTGGTTCTAGTATTATTTTCACAAACAGAAAAGCTTTCAGAATGAAACTAAACAATGTTTTTTATCTTTACCACTCCTTTATAGTGCCTTTAAGCAAGCCTTCGCTGGGCAAACCAGAACAATTGTGGAAGGGCATGCTGGCCAAGTTGGAAGTGACAGTGCAATTTTTCTGAAGGGCATGCTGGCCAACTCAACAGGGCATGAGGCCAATGGCCTCGTTGGCCTCGGTTAAGATCAAGGCCTGTTTTAAGTAACAAATTATTTTTATGGGAACTTTTAGATGGGGGGGGGGATCCAAGACAAAGGATGAGATTTGATGAAAGTAATACTTCCTGAAAAAAAGGCTCACAGGCATAGACTCAACGTTATTCTAGACTGCTTTACTGATTGCAAGAAAATTTGAAGGCTCTGAAAGATTTTGAGAAAATCCTAAGAAAACACAGGCATGCAGAGCCTATTGCCTCTTCATGAAACTCAAACCCTAACGATGGGAATTAGTAGCTCACCTGATACCGACGACATCAAGTTCCAGCTGTTTGGCCAGCTGCAGTAGGTACGGGGCACGCTTTGGGTGGCAGCCATACTTGAGTCCCAGTTGACACTGGGCACTGGAGTCGTCAGTCAAGATACGCAGCACAAGGCTGTAAGATAGATAACAAATGGACACAGCTTAGAAAAAACGAAGTTTCATTTAAAAAAAGAAAACTGACATGCTCTGAACACTCAAGTAGACCAATGAGGGCTTTTGTTTTAAAGACACTAGATATAGTACATGATTGATAATTATATTATACATTAATATCAATTGCAAGTATTCCATTATTCATAGTGATACAGTTCATCGATATGTTTTGAGGAAGAACTCAAAATGACCTTCAAGACAAAAAGTTGCAACGACTTATTTGGTCTTTACCGTGCTTCGGGGAAGACTTTCTTTATCTTGTGGAGCTCCTCCTCATTGTCAAAGGTCATGAGGTCAACGCCCTCCTGGGCGGCAAATTTCAGATGAGAGCGCTGCTTGCATGGGTTGGCAAAAATGATGCGGGACGGGGCCACACCCAAGTTCAGTACCATCTGAATTTCACTCTGTTTTGGGGAAAAAATTAATAAAGATACGCTCAAATTAATAAAGATACATTAGTGGTGGCACCCAAAGTAAAGGTTTTTTTTTTTTTATTATTTATTTCCACCCCCCCCCCTAAAAATGCTCCTACTTTCAATAACATTTTCCAGCAAATTAAACCAACACTTAAAACCATTTTACTAGGAGACCTCCTCAACCCATCATACTCCAACAGCACACTTGTGGGGACAGTACACAACCCATCATACTCCAACATGTCTTGTGCTGTTTGATTTTGGCTGACTGGGTGTGCCGAGGTCCAACAGGATTGCATGTCATAGTACTACTTTCCAACACTCAGACAAAGTCCAACACTAGTCCCCTGAACCATTGCTACTCAACCAGCCATAGTCCAACAGCAGAGACAAGATTCACAGCACTCAACCATCCAAAGTCCAACAATACCCCGTTGGATTTTGACTGACCTGGGGTGGTTAGGGTTTTAATGGCCTCAATTTTGTAGAGTATCAAATGACAAACACATTCCGTTCATATGCGTGCAGAAATTCCGGAGTCAAAGAGATAAGCTTAACACCCAAAATGAGACAAAACTTACTCTAAGTATGTGTAAAAATCAGTTAAATACTGCATTAAAATATATTGTAAGGTATTGACCCATTTCATGACGAGCAGCGCACTTACACGGGCTTATCCCGTGTGCCATGTTGGGAGTCAACCTGTACGCTAAGGAATTGCGTTCCGCGCCATGCAAGGGGGGTCAATAACATGAACATTTGTTTAATTTGCCTTCCCATTCACGCTATCCTACCTTACTGGCGCAGTCAAAGTTGGTGTTCAGTCCAGCCAGAAGTTTCACAACAGAATGATCAGGGTTGCACTTCACAGCTAAAATATATGAACAAACAATTTTTTAATATCGTCATTTGAATATAAAAAGCAACACCCGTGTAACTTCACATTATGTCTAAGGCCACCCCGAGCCGAGGTGACCCAGTCCCGATTCATACTTTATGGAAGTGCGAATGCGAAGAGAATTTTAACATCACAACTCAACGCTGTCATTTTTTCAGTGGAAGAGCAAACTTTGCCTTGGTCGCATGGGTTTGTTGCGAATGAAGTATGAACCAGGCTTTACAAGGAAAAGGAACAGAAACTTGTGAACGGCCAATGTTTCTATTTGAAACACGCTGCTTGAAGCAGGGGCGAGAGTTACTACTGACAAAAAGGTCTGAAATCACATCCAACTTTAAAGAGGTATGCTAAAATGATGACAGTTTATTAAAATTTCAACCTTTGGGTAACCTCTGGAGTTACAGATTGCAAGAAGCTTTTGGAAAAGGTAACCTCAGCACTAGAGACGTAGATCAGAGCAGGATTTCTTTATATATCTGAAGAAAATAACAGCTATTTATTTCACAATACAGACACAAAGAGGTCTGAAATCAGATAAAATTCTGAAATTTCTCATCCTTGACTAAAGACATCTCTCCTGACCCGTTAACTTTCGAACAATAGTCTCCATGTAAAGATCAGCACACCACAGCACATTTCTATAATGGGCCGGCCGGAAAGGGATGACGCAAAATCATCGTCAGATTATCAACCGTTCTTCCTTGCAATGGGTTTTCATAAACCACACATCTCACTGAGATACCCAGAAGAATACCTTGGTTTGTATCCACTAGAGTCTATTGACATTGCCCAAAATGCCTTCTACTCCAAGACGCAACCTCCAGTAGCCTGGAATCCATTTATGGATATAAGAAGGAGAGAAGATATAGTTTCCCTTCAGTTAACATTCCCATATGGTCCTGTACCAGAGAAGTACCATTATCTTATCAGGCAATCCTACTATGCAGCCACTATGTTTATGGACTATGAACTTGGACGTGTGCTTGCTGGGTTAGAAGAAGCTGGTTTTGCTGGAAATACAATCATTACTTTTATTTCAGATCAAGGATGGCAACTTGGTGAACACCAGGAATGGTCTAAATACAGCAACTATGCCACAGCAACCCCTGTTCCTGTGATGATTCACATCCCAGGAGTGACCGACTCGACGAGAAATCCATCACGGTCGTCCAAGTTTCCTCTAAGAGATCCCTTTCAGCTGGTCAAGAAACGCCCCCAAGAAACCAGCATTCAGGACAAGCCAGTGAGGGGCCAGTAAGTGACCCGTTTCCAACCGTGGTAGACCTAGTGAATCTACGCGTTCCACCCTTGTGTCCAGAGAGGAAGACACTGGACACGTGCGTTGAAGGTGTCAGTCTTTCCCCTCTCATTACAGACTCCTTGAAGGGTTCTAAGAATGGCAGTCAAGGAAGCTGGAAGAAAGCAGCGTTTACTCAATACCCTCGTCCGTCAAATCAACCCCACCCCGACAGTGATCAAGCCGTACTAGCTAATATCACCATTATGGGTTATTCGATGATCAATAAGTCTTATCATTATACAGAATGGATAGGATTTAATAACGTCACGTGTAAAGGGAATTGGACGGATGTCCATGCCCGGGAACTCTATCTTCTAGAGTTTGATTCCCTAGAGGCCAACAATGTTGCAGATGCACCTGGTTATAGGCATATTGTGCAGATGTTGTCAAATGAATTGCAAAATGGTTGGAGACACGCTTTACTGACGTACATTACACAATAAGAAACAACCTAAAAACTCATCTTTTCAAGTAAGCATTTGCATAATGTTGTTTACTGGGTGTTCTGCTGCATCATTTAAGTTTGTTTTTTATATTTCAGTAATCTTGTAGTTGTTTTATACCAGCGCCATGAGCACTTTTGTGGATTTGTGCGCTTAATAAATTGCCATTCTTATCAGTAGACCAATCCATTAAGCCATGCCTCTAAACATTTTGACCAATCACAGCATTTGTTAAATCACCACTGCACACTTGGGCAGCACAATGTGCATATCTTCAATGCAACACTGCACGAAATGAACGCGCGCTATAAGTAAGTGCAGGCATGTTTACATTTTCCAACAGGATTTTTATGGTGTCAGACTGTTGTCGGACTTTCTGAGGCATACCAAGGCTGTGATTGGTCAACACGTTTTGGGGCAGGGCTTAATGGATCGATTTATTACAGAACCTATTTACTAAAAAGCTTCATACTGCTGGCCTGTTCTTGTCCAAGAACCAATCTTTAATGAGAAAAAAAGCTCTCAAATACAAGTTTAGGTTACATTATCATCCATTTCAGACTGTTTTTGCAAAGGTAACAAATCAGGGCTTTTTTTGGCCGAAAAGGTACTTAATACTTACCATAAAATGGCTCAACGCGTGGCAATGATTTGAGCCATTTTTGGTGCTTCACAACCACATCCCCCAGGTCACCGATGAAAAATGCATCATCTGGATCCTACATAAAGCAAATAAGAATGCACTACTTCATCAAAAGAACTTCCCTACTTCACTGCATTTCTCAAAGAATTTGTAGACTTCCCTCCAATAGACTGTTTAAAATGACCTCGAGACAGAGAGCAAGTTTTTTGCAAGAATCTTGCCTTTCGGGCACCTAGCATAGCAGCTACTGTGGCAATTGTTTTTAACAAGAACTTGTATTGTGCTGTTTTAACCAATTTCATCTATTGAATATGGTTTAATATAAAGCTTGATTTATAAATTGTAAATTGTAAATAGTTTCGCAAATCCTGGAAAGATTTTTTTTTTTTAAAGCCGACCTTAATTTCCGCTTTATTTTTGAAACCTTTAATAAAAGGCAATCGTCACGACCCTTGCCATACAGGCATTCAGTGTTCTTAAGTGATTCCAACCCAACGCACTTAGATGGTACATTGATTAAGCAACAAGCAAAATCAGCAACCGGTGACGACATCCTCTCCGAGGAGTTTACAATTTTCCAATAGACCTTATCCACATGACATCACTTGCATCGGGCACCCTCCCCCCCGTACAGATCAAAATAAAGTTGCTCATTGGTTCATCATGTAGGCCCTCTATGCAAATCTGTGAGCTTCCATTGTTTTATCGTCAGTTTACCTCCAAGATGGCGGCTGGATGCCGTCAATGCATGAGATCGATTAATACCCTAACAGTAAAACATTTCATAATTTAAGAGCGGGGGGGGGGGGGGGAAACACAAAATTTGAACAAATAAGAACAGGGGTTATTGTGCCGAAAAATGATAAGATGAACAAACCTCTCTGTTCTTGGAGTCAGAAACTTTATCCTTGACAATGTCTCTCAACAGTGTGCCTCTGCCATACACCTCGGCCACAATATCCTGGGCTGTGAAGTGCTCCATTGCACTCCTTTTTGGTTCTTAAGTTGAAAACACGCCTCCCTTTTGAGGTACACAGGTGGTGGGTGATTTTTATGAAATTCGAAGAAGGCTGAAACATGACGAGATAAAGGAAAAACAAATTTTTTAGAACCGACTCCTTTTCAGAAGAATTCCTGAATGTTGACACTAACCCTCCCAAGACTTCACAAATTGCAGTGGGATTAGGACTAGAGACCCCACATATATGCTTATCACTGGGCCAGGCACAGTGGCATAAATTTGTTGTGAAAAGCGGGGTGGATGGTCATGGAAAAAAGGAATAATGCTGAGATCACGAGCAAAGGGGGCATGGGGAAGGATACCTGCAAGTCCACAGCAGATGTTCGATTGCATTATGGATGCCCTCTGTGTTGTTAATGTTCAATGTTCTACGTAGTTTGTCCGAATAATTACAGAAAATATTCCTTTTCAGCTTTTCTGCATAGTACATTCATTAGGCGTTGCCAAGTATCTGATACCAACCGTTCAATTTGTCACAGCAGTGCTGTTTGATGGGTATAGTTAAGTTCCGGTAAAGTTCGTGTAAATGACTCACTGTTTACACGTACAGGTGCCGTGTATACGGGTGTGTACAGACGTGGTTGTTGTCTTGATAGGGATTTGATTTGTTTCATTCACTGCCCATCCCCGGACAAAAAGTGGGGGGGATATATATCCCCCCATCCCCCCTGGTATTTACGCCCATGGCCAGGCACACCAATAGTATCCAAGTCCAAACATTTTGGCGAGATTGAGTGACCATAGACTGGAGGAAGGTGGAGGATTGCGCTTGCCTGTGGGCAAGAGTGCCAAGGGAGTAATGTTTATTCAATACAATGGGGCAAGAAAATTGTTGGTATCGGGTCTGAATAATTTGGAATGTAATTCAGAGTAACGTTTATTTTTATCAAGCTGAAAAAATGACACATGCTGTTCAATCAATCGAGTCATATTAAACAACTAGATCTACTATTCTCATTAAACAGAAATTGATCGCTGCAAAGTGCTTTTGGGGACTCTACTATATTGATTTTAACAACCAGGGAATTATATAAATAAATTCACAGATAACGTCAACGGTATTGATTAGTTTATGCTTCCTTCCCATAAGTAGACCATCTAGTATTTTATCATTTTGATTTGCCTTTCAGCTGCTATATGTACTGGCAGTTTGACACAGCTTCTTCCCCCGCTTCTTCCCCCACCCCTCCCCCCCCCCCCCCCCCCCCCATCGGTGGTAAATTTGTTTTTCCCCAAACAACACTGCAAAAACAGGTTCTCGGACCCTTTTTCCCTTAAAAAAAATCAAGAAAAAAAAATAAAAAAATCAAGTTTGAAGAGAAAACTTGCTGGAAAAGACTCAAAAGAAAACAACGTGATGAAAGTAAAACAAAAGATGGCCAAGGTTTCCAATCGATAACGTTCAACATTGTAGTTACTAGACTATTGATGCGCGCCACAATACGGCCGACCGACAGGGGCTTTCATGACTCCATAATATACATTTCCTGCAGATATACTGAAAAAAGGCATAAGTACTAAGCACGCACAAAGAGCTACTATTCTATGTTGTTTGGGGGAAAAAACAATTCACCCCATTCAAGGTATTTTCTGTTTTGTTTAAGTTGTGGAACTCCCAGTGGTTTTTCATATAGTCTATTTTTTGTTTTCGGGAAGGGAAAGAACAAACTATTCACTAATTGGAATTTGGGGTGTTGGTTCTTGCTTTAAATTTCATAGATTGTATAAAATTGTAGCTAGTTATGATTACACGAAGGATAACATAGGGATATGAACAATTTTAGACTTTGATTTCCTGAAGGTTTACTTCATGAATTACTTTTAGATCAAGGGAAATTCTAAATCATAGCATGCTAAAATTAACAGAACAAAAGAAAACTAAAAAAAAATTAAAAAGTGGCTACTTACACCGAGAAGTGAAACCTAAGGGTACCCAGCAAATATCAGCTGGGGTCCCACTCCGGCTCCAAGTTGAAGTCCAACTGGTCTAGGTGTTCAGATCCTTCTGGTTCAATAGTCCAGTATATGTTACAGAAACCCCCCTGAAACAAGAAAATATAACTTTCATTGTTAGCCATCTATTTCTTTTTCTTTTTTATTGTGTTGTAACTAAAACAAAATACTTACTTTGTTAGCCCTTTCGTTACCAGATTGTTTGGACACAACTGCGGAGGACCACATTGATTGACCACTCAAGTATGAAGCACACATTCTTACACAATAGAAAGTTTTTATTCAAAGGCCAATTTTACAATCTCTATTATTATCACCATGACGATGTGTTATTCAGCAAAACAAGTAATAAAACAGTCTTACTTTTTGAATTCCCTTTCTTATAATCTAAAATCATTGAGATCAACCAATAAATGTCCTAAGTTCTTGATCTTTGTTTCGCAAGTGTGATCTGTAAACTCAAACACTTTTTGTACACAATCATAATAAAGTACTTCATATTTGTTTGGCATTTTGGATCTTTCCACTCCATTATGAAGGGATTGCACAATACCAACCTTAATTTTATTTTACTATCTTCAGAAAGATCCGATTTTTCTCTTTCCATTGATTGTAAGCTTGTGTATCCAGGGCAAACATGGACAATTTTACAGCTTTATAACAAATGGCCCTGACGATGTTTGAATTTTTCTGTATCAGCTCCCAAGTTTGTTCACAAAAATTTCTACCCCAAAAGGTTATCTCATCTGCCACGAATCTAAAGTACTCAAGACTCTCCAGCAATGACCAAGCTATCGAGGAAAATATGTAAGTCTCATTTCGAAAGCTGATGTCACATTTTGGGGGCTTATCATCGTAGGGTCAAGAAGCGGAGGTGGTCCAGCGTATTATTGGTACTATTTATTGGGCTAGGACGAGACAATACATTACATTTACAGACAATTCATACACTGTTTAGTATTGAACAAGCAAAAGCAAAAGAAAAATTGCCAACTTAAAGCAGCTGTTTTGTGGCTGGGTAACTATTAAGAACAAGATATTTCTGACTGGTCATGATAACGATGGAAATGGCAGTTGGCCTTGGACTTGGAGTGAATAGGGATTTTTTCCCCCCAGAACAAAATTATAAAAGTTTACAGAACTTTCATAATCAATAAATAACCAAGACAAGAACAGGTCCTCACTGTTAATTTTATTATTTTAAAAAGTAGGCCCCGCTGGATTGATTTTTCCAAATGCCTTATTATTTGCCATGAAAATGATAAAAATAGAAGGGAAACTCACAAACGTCAAGTTTTTATTAAATTTAATGTAATTAATAATATTAATACTATTTTTGTTAATATTATCAATTATTGTTATAGTCTTTTGTTTTAGTTTTACTTTAGGCCTAGGCGCCTACTTTTCACCTATTTTTTGACCGCAATTAGTCGAGAAATAATGTTCAATTTAGACTCTAAGACATTCAGTGACCTTTCCAAAGTCCTTTCCCTTTAAAAGATGTTTAATATTAAAAGCAGGCCGCCCTAACATTCTTCACATATTTTACTGACTGCGATCAACTCCCTCAGTGTGGCCACTTATCACTGACAAAAAATGGCCGTCCCCCGTCCAGCCAACGTATCCAATGTGTAATACACGTAGAGCAAATTGCAAAACCATGTGCAACACATAATCAGCTCACATGTGGACGGCATGATTGGAAACCGCTCGACATATTTTCCGAGTTTTAACTTAAAAAGACTCAAAAATACTTACCAAAATCGAGGGCTCCGAGGGGCACAAGGGTTTACTCCGCCGACGAGGAATTTTGGCGGTTGAAAAGGTCTCTAAGGGGAGAAAAACATCAAGTTCTTGGGTGAGATGCAGCAGGTTTTCGCTGATTCTTTGCTGTCGCTACAGGAGCATGGTGGTAAAAGACCGACCAACTGGTAGCCTACTGTACTGTTTGTGTGCGGCAGTACACTAGACTTGCTCCGGTTGCCGATGATGATGACGACGTGCAGTGTAGCACCCCGCATAACGTGCCGTGCGCGCCACTACAACCGACGTTTCACTCACAGTGACCTAGATACGTTTGAAGAAAATAGATCCCATTGGGACATGATTTTACGCTTTTCAAACCTCTCTACCTTGAAATAATGATATTAATAATAAAATGTTCATTAAGCAGTATTGACAACAATTTGGGGAGATTTCATATTTGGTGTTTAGATTAGTTTTATCTGAGCTTTAATAACTGGGCGTGGACAAGTGTCCCAAGCAAGTTAGACTCCTCCGCGCCGTCTGGCCAGTGATAATGTGTTACCTTCAGGGACCGATTGATAAGTTCGGGTAAATTGCCTGCCTGGGAGTTGGGGCTGCATTTTGCCCTTGCAAGAGTTTTGCGTTATAACCGTGGAAAATGGTCCATGTGGTTTTAAAACTAATATAACAAACTAAAATAACTGTGGGAGAGCTTACCTATAAGGAGTTTGAGAAGGATCAGAAGCAAAAATGTTTCACAGATTTGAGACCAAAAATAAAGGTTAAAGAAAAAAAGGTCTAAACCACTATTTATTCAATCAGAATTTAACGAGAAAAATGACGATGACGATTAAAGATAACTTAACTGAGAATGATAAAAAATAAAAAAGGTTTTAAAAAAAAATTTAAAATTGTATGAAAATATCTTATAAAACAAACTATGAAAAAAATAAAATTAAATGCAAAAATAAAATATGATAAAAAAACTTTGAAAAGAAACTATAACAAGTATTTAAGTATAACAAGTATTAAAACCTATAAAACCCAACACAGCACTAAGAGTACAAAAATCAACAAGACCAGATTATTACGCAGATCACATGGATCAAGGGCAGGATGTATCAAAGGCATTTTTTTTTCCTTTGCTGACCAACTGCCCACCGACCAGTTTGGGCTGGTCCTGCAGTGCCGCACAATGGTCTGGTGACCTCAATGCAGTCGGAAGCTTTAGGCCGTGTCCGAATCACGCGGCTTAGGCTACGGCTATGGCCGCTGGCTGCAACGACAACGTTGAAGAATAGGAATCCTCTGCGTTCTGGCCGTAGCCACTGCCCGAGCCATGCATTCGGACACGGCCTTATTAGAAATAGACATTACGTAAGAAAATAATGGAAGGTGTCACAATATTAGGTCCAAAACTAGTTGGATGGAACATGGAGAAAAGCCTTCTGTGAAATACTTTGAAAAGCGTTATTTTCAAAACAACTGGATTGTTAACGATAAAAACTGTCACCTTGTCTCGAGGTGATGATAATCTTTCAAAAGCAGTATAATATTAAGACAGCCGTGTTAGTCTAACACAGATGAAATAATATAGAAACTTAGTGATAGCGCTTAAAGACTAACTAATAGTACTGCAATGAAGGGTCCCCTTTTTCAGAAGCAAGAAATTTACAAGAAGCTTTACTCCTTTCGAGAGATTCAAGATGCTGAAGTGATTCAATGAAAAAGGCAGATATAGCCATGTTCTTTCTGATGAAATGCGTGATCGTATTGAAGGTCAACGGGTGATGAAGTTGCTTTACTATAGTAACAACGACAAGTCTTCAGGTTTGATGGTTTGCCACGGTCACGTTAACTTTGTCCAACCTGTGGTAAATCTATAATTTACCAAAATTGCTTTCGAGCAATTTATAACCAACAGTTGAATAAAAGTGAGACCAATCATTAGTTAAATGAAAATAGCCCATCTTTTGTGATGTTTAAACTCCAAAATAGAATATATATTTGATTTTTTTTTCTATAGGCTGAGAGACTTTTGAATATACTTTTTTTTTTTTTTTTTTTTTAGTATTATTTTGAATAAGCGATTAGCGTTGGTTGCTTTTGGAACCGGACTGGCGCATCACTCTGGTACAGTATCACAGCGCCCTCAACTTGTGCATTGGTTCTGTTTTGTTCCGGCGTTGGCAAGAAGGTTCCTGGCTGTGTGAGACCGACGTTTTGTAGTAGAAATAGTAATAGTATTACATAAAAGATTGATAACGTCGGTGGACAGTATGTGCTCCAGCTTGATTTTGCATGCGTTCGAAGATTCGAGCTGAACGGGGGTTGAAAAAAAGTGGCCCTCCCACTCCCCCGATAAGGCCAATATAATCATCCATTGCTCAAACATTTTTTTAATCACAGCCAAATTAATTTTTGTTGTATAAAAATTTAAATAACGAGTCGTTTTTGTTTGTTTTTACTTTGTTATTCCCCCTCTTATTAATCGTTATTGTTTTGATTAAGGTATGAATTGTAGGCATTCTTGGCCAACTTGTACTAATAGCAAGGCCTATAAAAAATTAAATTGTAATAAATAAAACTTGCGAGCAAACTATATTTGTATCTCAGCTTGGCAGCAGATGGTGTGACATTTCCCCCATCCGTCATGTGAAAGGGCTTCATATAAAAATTGTTATAGTCGGATCTAACTTCATTTGTAACGTCTCTGAGCATAAAAGTCGAATAAAACGATAGGCCTACGCAATATTATGGTTTTTGTCTTCAAATATATTTTAGAAAACCTATTTCAGACTATTATAGTATAGGCCTATACTGTATTTTTTTTCCAATGCAACTGTATGCCCTGGATAAAATGTTTGCCTTTCTGTACTTCTGCATCATTCGTATTGCGTAAGCTTACAGCGCCACCATGGATATGGTTGAATAATGCTGACGAAAATAAACATTTCATCACAGAAAACATAAAAGGCTTCAAAAAATTAAAATATGAGCAACGCCACGGCACGCATGCCGATAACCTGACTGTCGTTTTTTTTTTTTCTTGCAAAAAGCATGCAAGTTGCTTGCTTACTGTTTCCCTACACTGCCTGTCAAAGTCGAGTCGTGAAACAACACGCTTTCACCGCATGCCTTAGCCATCCTTGAGCCATGCAGCGCCTGCATGATAAAGATAACCTGATTGGTCAAGCCTCCAAGCAGTTGCGCTCTGATTGGTCCATCCCATGACCCGCCTCTGCCCGAACTCCACATGGCTGCTTGTTCATGATGTTGTTGTTGTCATTATAAAACTCGTGCACACACACCCTTCGTGATCAGCAAGGTAGGTCTCCAAGAAAATTTCGTCAATGGGTTAGTACATATTTCGCTGGACGGAATCTGACGAAAAAGTTCTCCGCAAGAACTTCTCATGCTCGGAAAAGGAATGTCTGATTTTCCACCCTCGCCTCCTTCAACCCCTCCTGCCATATATCCAATGGTAAGATACTTTGTTTTAACTTTAGTGCAATTTTCTTGTGGAATTTGACTTGATTTATTCATAATTTAGCTTGTTGTAATCAGCTGATTCCAGATTGATTCAATACACGCTACACAGTCTGTTCTAATTTCAACTTCTTATCTTCTGGTTTAAAATTAATTGTTTTCGTGGAGGTAAACTATGAAACAAATATTTTTTATGAGACTGTTTGAGTCTGCTGTTTTATTAAAAAGTAACTAATACTCCGAAAAACATCGGCTCTTTTCAACGTCGCTGTGTTTTTTGGTTTATTTAATTTTATATTTAGTCTTTTGTCTTTCAGTCACAAAACATTTTTCATTTAGTCAAGTGCTCACAAAGTCCAAGTTTACACTGAATTGCTTGAAACAATTGTCAGGATCGTTGTGTAACTTATTGTCCTTATTTTCCAATTGTTAATTAAAAATGCTAGTAGTTTTTGTATGAACGAACTTACAAAGACTGAAACAATTCGAACAATATTGAATTTATACAAAAGCCAGTAAATTTTGATGACAGCTTGTATTGTATAAATTGTATTGTAATTCAACAAGTTGATTGATACTAAATCCTGCTTGTTTTTTTATGTTTTTGTTTGTATTTAATTCCACATCATAATGAGTAGACCTTTGTTCGGAAATCTTTGTAAAGTAGATTTTATAATCTTCAATTTTTATTTAATCTTGTGTTTTAACATGCGGATATTATATCAACATGATCAAGTTGACATGGACGACAGTTAGCAATAACTTTAACCAGAAGTGATACTCAATCACTCAAGTTGTTCCATTTACAATATTACACTCGCATACACAAATGTGTGTATTATGAATACATAGTTTTATATTTATCACATCTTATCAGTTTGCTCAATATCATTTTAAACTTTAAGTGAAGTGTTTGTTGAGGGGCGTGTAGAGAAGGGACGTGAACTGAACCCAGTGATGCTAACCTCGTTCACCGATAACTTTATTTGTTCAATTCAAAACATTTGAAATAACTGATATTGTGCGTACAGTTTGTTTACGAGTTGGGTTGTTGAGCTACGGTGTCCTACACGTAGGTTAATAAATCAACAAGGGATGTCTTTGCAATCTTGATGTGGCTCACCTTGATTCCTTGAAGCACCATAAAGTTTAACTACCAAAACAGTATTTTTTTATGAAAGGTGCAGAGCACTGTGAATAAGTTCCATTTTGTACAAGATGAAGTTTTTGGTAAAAAATTGAACTTGAGCCAAATAAAGGCGGACCTCCTGTGCCCCTGTACTGTAGTCAAATGAAAGCTTAATAAGTATAAGTAAGGATTTGGGGTGTCACCATGTGGTTTAAATCTCTTTTGAGGTAATGTGGTTCCAAAAGGAACCAGTTGACTCATTGTTTTGGACAGTATACTCTGTCGGTCGTCAGGAGACTGCTTCTATATGCTAAATATTGTGATGATTTGTTAAGAGAAAAATAATGTCGGAGACAAAACTATTTGGGGTAGTTTTAGTAAGTTTTTCCTTTAACCAGGTCTCAAGACCTGGTTAAGACAAAGTCTTGAGACAAAGTCTTGAGCTCAAGTTTAGAAAGTGTTGAATGTGGACAGAACTACAGTCCTTGTGGAGCACCTGTGTACAAGTTAAGGGTGTCAAAGTAGTTACATCATTGTCATTTTGACCATCTCCCCATTTGCCAAGTCATTGGTCAATGATAAGCTGTTGCAAATAATTTAAACAAGTTTTATTTTAGTCCTTTATTTGGAGATGTTCATTACATGCCTGAGAATAGTCATCCAGTTGAAATGAAAAATCATGACCTTGTATTGCTGACCGTGGTGACCCGAGCATCAATTGAAAAAAACAAGGGGGGGGGGGGCTTTGTATGCTGATAAACAAAACATACATTTATTAGTAGCCTTCCACATGACTTTTATGAGCATGTCAACCTAAATGCACAGTTAACAATGTACTTTGGTTGGATATTTATACCTTACAGTCTGTCCTTCATGGCCTAAATCTCCTAACAATGCAGGGAAAAAGGAGTATGAGGTCACCGTTGACATTTTATGAAAGGGAGGTGTCTCTCCTTAGGCAGCTTCCTGTGCAGAAGTTGTGGGTGTACTGCCCTTAAATACACATTGCCTGTTCCAGCAATTTTGATAAAACAGAATAATATTCAGGCTCCCAACCATTGGAAGAAATGGTTATATTTTTGTTTAACTAACATTAACAGCTTACTTTTAAAGACACAAGACTGCATCTTTTAAACGGACAAGGCAAAATGTTTTGTTTCTGCAAAGGGTACTCCCAACAGAAAATTATAAAAAAAAAAAAGCATACAGAATCCATATATTTACTCCGCAATTACCCTGTTCCCCCATTTGGCAAATTCTCTGCTTGAAAATTGTACCATAGCTGCTTTACCTCTGTGCCATTACTTCTTTGTTTTGTGTTCTTGTTGAAGTATAAACACAATGCATTTTCAAACATTTTCCATTTTCACACTGGCTTTAGGAAGACATCAAACCCGTACTATTTTGTAAAGTTGCATCCAAAACAGGAAGTACGTGCAACCTTGCCTGTCCCTAAATTAGGAAGGTGTAGGTTTGACCTTTTTCATGATGTCTGCTAGTAATGTATACTTCCTGTCCAGAGGTGCATAGAAGTCTGAAAAGTAAAATGTAGTTTAACACATGATCTAAAATATTCTTAAATGTAGTTCAAGAGAGAAAGAAATTAAGTTTCACGTGAAATTGTTTGTACACTGGCTGATGTCCTCTTTTTAACAAAGTACCATAGTGTCATAGAAAACTGATAACACTGAACAAGGTTTTATGCTTCGCCATTTCTTTTAATAAAAAAAAAACACGAAAAAACAAACATTTTTGAAATTTATACCTATTTATGTTTTGTTTTTGTTTACAAACTCTGAATGCTGCCAGTGAACTTTTAACTATTACAAGACATGTAAGCATTTTATCAGATCGTTTAGCCATGAAAGGTTTCAGAATGCTTTTTTATTTTTATTTTCAAAGATTTTCATTTGACATGAAAGTGAAATAATCAAATTCTGTGTGCCTGTTCGACATAATTTTGATTACTCAATGTTTCCAGCGCTTTGATTTTGTGCACTTAGATTGTGAAGGACGTCAGTATTGTTCTGAAGTTGCAGATGAATGTAGACGGTGATACATAATCAACATACAATGGTTTCGATAAAAATTCAGATCATTTATTATGGTTATCCCCATGGAAGCAGTTGCCTTAGATTTAGGGACTGTTCCACTCCAAGTTTTATTTGTTTATGGAAATATTTCATAAACAGTCTTGTGAGTTTTTCCACATGTTCGTAATAATAAATTCAAACCAGCTGACATGTACTGCAGGCATGGGTTGGACTCACAATAGATCCCTCATTTGAATATTACATCACGCAATGATTCACCCATGAATGAGTGAGTGATGTCATCTTCTGTCAGCCAATGGGCTGGTGGCAGAAGATGAGCCTGGCCTGCTGATGAATATTCACGTGTGTTTCCTCCAATAAGGTGGTACATGTAGATTGGAGTTAATGTATGCCTTTACTCAGTAATGTGTGCGTGCTCAGTGGAGACTGATCATTCCTTCAGTGAGTGATTGTCACTGAAGTGTCACAGAACAAAGGTTACAGAGATATCTACTTTGTACATGTTGTATACACACCATTAAATCAACCATGGGAAACTCTTAGTTAATCAGAAAGGCAAATATTGTGTAATGTTTTTTTTCCAGTACTGCTCCAAGTATTTTAGATGGCATCATAAAATTTAAAATGGCCTACATATTTGCATATATGTATTAGGGTGACCAATCAAGCAATATTTTTGATAAAAATACATGAATAAGTGAAGAAAGCTATTAAATAAAATGACAATAAAATAACATGTATGAAATAAAATTTGCTGACTTTGAAAAATACTGGCAAGTGCTGTCGAAAGTAAGCTGGAGTAAAATTGAAATACTTCATTAAAATAACAAGAAAGCAGAATTGTATCATTGTAAAAAAAATACCAACAGTACAAGATCAACATGTTTTGAAGGGTTAATACTCCTCATGATATTTAAAGCACGGCAGCCTACCCCTTGAAAAAGGAGAAAGTAGGGAATGCTGGCCAACTCCACAGGGCATGAGGCCAATGGCCTTGGTGGCCTCGGTTGGACTTTTTTAGCCTTTGAGAAAGACTCTGCTAGGGTCAAAACAAGAGGCCATTAACAACAAAATTTGCAGAAAAAGGATGTCTCAGAATGGTAACCACATTTATTTTATTTTTTTTCCCGTTCAACTTTGCAGGAAACCTGCCCTCGCAAGAAACTCAAAGCCCAGAAAGCTGCAATGGAGCGGTCTGATTACGATGCCGTAGAAACTCTCCTACTGATGAGGAACTGTCCAACATCTGCCAAATCAGACACATCCTCTCTACCTCCTTCACCCACCAGTCCTCCCCATGATGCCCCCCTCTCACCAGCTGCATCCCTGGATGAACATGTTGCCATGGCGCTTGGGGATGCTACGAGCATGGATTACACATCTTTCTACAACAAAAGACCAGTAAGTGACTTCGGAGTAGTAGTTTAGGTATTCCTGAATCATTGGAATTTGTTTTGTTGGGATTGTAAAATGCCCAGAGCTTAATGTTCAGAACATGTTCTGATTTTTGAATCTGTGTTGATAGTTTTTAACAGAGGAATGCCAAACAAAATTTTTTTTGTAATAAATTCAATGTGATAGGCCCCTAATGCTTCACAATTTTCATTCACTCCAGGGATGTATTGAAACACCCCCTCTGACACCCCCGCCTGGGCTTAACTTCACCCAGTTCAACATGCCCAGTGGCGGCGCCCCCGTTTCCAGAATGGTCAACCCTGCAACCAACAGAGCCCAGCAGTCGATCCCGACTAGCCCTCTGCTGGTGACGCACCGATTGGGCAGTTGCAGTGTTGTGAACGCAACTCCAAGCGTCATGTCTTGTGAAGAGCGACCCAGCAGATGGGTCAGAGACGCAACAGCAGTGTCCAGTGCGGCCAGTGGCACTGTGAAGTTACCGCTGACCTCTTCAACTCCCACATTGAGCACAATGAGCTCAGTGCCAAACGTTAACTCGGCTACCGCCACAGCAAATAAAATCAGCGGACTTTCTGGGGAAGTGTTTAAGATACCTGTGATGAGTGCCGGAAGTATTTGCCGTTTTGTGCCTGTTGGCTCCACAGGATCAAGTGCAATATCAACAAGTCCGAAAACTGTTTTGTCGACGCCTGAAGCCATCAGCATGCCATCTGTCTCAGTGATCACAAAGCCCATACCCACTACTACAACATCACCTTCAGAAAACTCCACGCAGTTGCCAAATCCAACCCAGTACAAACTCATCGTCATGGCTGTCCCCACAAACATGATGCAAGTTGTCAGTAACGTACCAAAGAGTGAAGCGACTGCACCAAGTGTAACAAAGTACTGTCCCCTAGCGCCAGCCCCAGTCCCAAACACAAACTCTGCCAACTCGAATAAAACGGCCGTGCAGCCAGCTCTGATGGAGTTCTCCAGAAGAAGGAACCACTTCTGTATGCATGAAAACTGTGGGAAGACTTACTTCAAGAGTTCACATCTGAAGGCACACTTAAGAACACATACAGGTAAGCATTGCTATGTTAAGATCTGATAGTGCCTGAGGTTACAAGTTAAATACTTTCAGAAAAGCTGAATCTAGGAGAGTTGTTTTATCACCACCCCTCCCCGCAATTTCCAATGAAAAGATTGAATATCCCATAAAATTGTCACACTACAAATATATTTGGTTGTCACACTGAGAATAGATTGATGTGGAATGAAGCTATGAGGTATACAAAGTATTAAAGCGTAAATGGCCCAGTGTCTTTTCGTTGAGTCCGATGGAAAATGTTCAGTGCCATGTTATGAAGGGAGGTGTTGAAAATGTGTTGATATAGGGTTCTCAGTTTTGCTCTTCTTTTTTATCCTCTTGGTCTTGATCCAGGTGAGAAACCTTTCGTCTGCATCTGGGAACAATGTGACAAGCGCTTCGCTCGATCAGACGAGCTCTCGCGGCACAAGCGTACCCACACGGGTGAGAAGAAGTTTGCCTGCCCGATGTGTGACAGACGTTTCATGCGCAGCGATCACCTGACCAAGCACGCTCGTCGACACATGTCCACCAAGAAGATTCCCAACTGGCAGTTGGAGGTCACCAAGCTGACGGACATGGCTTCGTCGGAGAAGCAAAGTAACATGGTCCCGGTCATCCTGAGTACTGTACAGTAGGCTCACTGTGTAAATAATATAAACTTTACTTATCAGGGTTTTAGATTCACTGAACAGACTGTTGGTGAATTTTTGTTGTTGTTATACACTTGCAGGCGTGAAATTACACAGAGGCCACAGGTCAAAAGTTTCACATTGAATTCTAGATTTTTTCCAATAGAAGTGCCCTTTGCAAAATGAAAATGGCCTTGCCCTCTCATATAGATAAAATTCCAGGCCTGCGCTTGTGAAAATCTGTTTAATAGACTATTTTAGCTACACTTACAATCACTGTAATAAATTAAAGAGTTATAACTTGATTTATTCAGTCTCACCATGGAGCATCTTGAGCCATTCAGAATTCCTTTCTTATCAAACCCCTTGAGTCAATTCATGACATGCACCCAGTAAGTGAAGTCTTAGTACGAAAGAAAAGTTGAAGGGACACATTGCCTTGTAATCTCTAAAAGTTTTGCTTTTGGACTTGTTCTTTATCCTTTTAAAGAGTTGTTCATGCAATAAAACACCTACGGTGTGTTGTGATTAGTGAGTAGTGATTCAAAAAACATAAATTTGCCTTGTGGAAATACAACCAGCGGAACAACACTCTACATAGAAACATACAGTCCACAGTTTTGTAGAGTCAAAAAATTTGTTCTACAAAATGGCAGACCATGTTATGTCACGAAATGAAAGAAAAACCACACAATTTCAAGGGATATTTATGTGAATCATAATATTCCACTTTTAAAATACCTCTCCAACAGTAATAATTTCATAACAGACCGTTTTTATAGTACAAAAGCGTCCGATCTGAAGGCAAAGTGTCCCTTAAAGCCCCAGCTCAATATTGGTAAAGTATCTGTAAATGCTTCCATTCTTTTCACAAATCAACATAATGGGATAAAACCAACCTGTGAAAATTTCAGCTCATTTCGTTGCTTCATTTGCGAGAAAACGGTAAAAACGCATTCAGAGACAAAAATTAATTGTGGATCTTATTTCATTTATTATTCAAAACACCATTACCTTCAGGCAGAAATATGTCAAGGGAAGTTTTCAACTATCTTAAATCTTTGTACCATATGGTATATGTAAATCTGTAAACATTTAGGTTTTCTTTCTTACCAACGTTGAGCTGGGGCTTCAAGTTCTCTCAAGTTCTTTGCCACTGTCGCGGCTGGCAAGACATTATGGAATCTTAGTCTGGCGTCAGTACTCGAGGCCATCAATGGGAGACTTCAGGACACTAGGTGGCAGTGGATTCGCCAGAGAAAAGTTATTTTGGTCTTGGTAAAATGTGTGCATACTGATGAGAACTTATTCAGCAATGGATATTTATTTTTACTGGTTAAGTTTGTTGTAGCCTTTCAATGTTAGTCTCCCATCGGTCAATATACCTCAAATCATAACTTGAACACAAACATTTATTATTAAAAGATTCACTGTGTCAAAAAGGGATAGATCATTGATTGGGGTTCTAAACTCACGAAAAGATAAGTGAACATTGCCTCATGATAATCGTGCCTTCCTGAGATCCTATACCTCAAGTTTAATTCTTTCAAATAATAAAAACTAAGTTAGTCGAACAAGTAGGACAATTTTTAATCGAGTGTTTATTAATAACCTTGGAGAAATGTCGGCAACAGATTTTTATTCTTTATTCAAAGAAATCTTCAGCTTATTCTTTATTTATTTATTGTATCATTGTTCTTTTCAACTTTTATTTTTTGTTAAACCCTCAGGAAGATTTTGTTCTTTAAACATTCAGAAAGATTTTATTGAAACCACATCTAGAACAGTGTCCAAATTGACAGATTCGGCAGTGGTTATGGCCGGATCGCTGAAAAGGCCTTTTTCGTCTTCAACGTGTTCGTTACAGCCAATGGCCACAGCCCGTAGCTGAAGTCAGTCGATTCGGACATGGCCTAAGACGCCAAAGTTGCGTGGAATGATTTTTTCCAAAGCATGATTTATCTGACACAACAGTGCCTTCATGATGATCCAAGTATGTAGAACTTCCCATTGTCTCGACAGCACTCTATCTCTGTTTCATATTGCTGTCATTTTGAAAGTAAATACTGTGATTGACTTGATAGTGGGAGACTATCAAGAGACACGACGGTCTTTTTTTACAGTTCTGAGCATGCGCGCACATGCTCCGTATTGTGGGCTTAGTTCTGAGCATACGTTCTACAGGTGAGAACTGTAAAAAAACAAACAAACAAACAAACAAACAAACAACCCAAATGTTTCCCATTGAGATAATTACCTTTCTGTTTACCTGTATGTTTTTTTTAAGGCCACAACAAATTTGTAAATTTGTGCTTGTCCAGTATAGCATGTTGGAAGTGGACTTTCTCACCATGTATCTTGCATCATATGTCTACATTGTTAAAAGTACATCTAAAAGCATTGTTTTAAAGGGGAAAAGAATGCTGTATGTATCGCATGTTTGTTATAACCACAGAAGCAGGATTTACATTCCTCTAATGTATCGCTAATTGAGTGTGGCCATAGAGATATATATAAATGAGAACTAGAGGGAGCACTCGCTATGTCACGCACAGCACTAGGGCGAAAATCCCTGTGGGTCAATTGCATAGGATTGTCCACTTGGAAAATGTTTGCTGGGTAAACTATTAATGAGTGACTATGATTGGTCAGGAGCCATTGTTGTCTCAATGG
The DNA here is from genome assembly GCA_911728455.2 of Marthasterias glacialis. Lineage (NCBI taxonomy): Eukaryota > Metazoa > Echinodermata > Asteroidea > Forcipulatida > Asteriidae > Marthasterias > Marthasterias glacialis. Next base: position 17,129,764 of record OU452234.1, on the reverse strand, counting down.
TCACAAATGCTTCTTGTCAGGCAGTCTCGCATGGTCTTGATTGTATATAACTCCATGATTCGGGAGACTACCTTTTTGAATCTGATTTACACACTTTTCCCCATTGGAATATTCAAAACGACAACAACCAAAGATTTGTAACTTTTACTTAAAATATAAAACGGGTGGATGGGACAACTTTTGTATTGGTTGTTGACTTTATTCCAAAATCATCAAGCTTACAATGTCAGTTTCAAAATTAAAATTTGTTTCCCCTTTTGCGATAATCATATTCGTTCTTTATTAGCAGAATTCTATGTTGGAAACGGGTAATATTGGATTGACTTGACAAGGAGTTAAACGTGAAAGTGGTCGCTTGGTCGACGCTGGAAGTTGACGTTATCAGTTGCTCTTCAGTTTCACACAGTCTGATTTGTATTGCAAATTTCCGTTCCCTTTGTCCTAAACGAATGAGATTCCAAAACTGGCATTTATGATGCCTTTGTTGACAGAATGTCATTGTTTTCATAAAAGTTCATCGTATTTAATATGAAACTTTTTCGAAATCGATGAGGTTGAATTTCTGAAAGATTTCAGACGAACGATGCTGAAAAGTAAGTTTAAAAATGAAAGTGCAATGAAATTACGCGTTTACAGATAAACAGATCGGGGTTGGTATCTAAACGTATGGTTACACAAACTGTAAAAAGCTTTTGAATAATATTGAAAAACGTTACCTCTGTATAAATTATAAATTATTGTTTACATAAAAGTGTATAAATAGTTTCATGCTGCTTGTAAATTAGGTAGAATTAAATTGTGAGTTTTATACATTCGTATACAATATTATGGTGATGCTAAGTAAAATATTCATCGCCAACATCGCAGCGGAAAAATATTAAAAGTATATGCATACTCATGTATATCCGTATCTGAGATGAACAGGATTATTGTTGTACTTTATTAAACTGTTCTTATGTTTGGGTTGAAATTTAGGGTCAGATTTGTTACGTCGGAAGCAGAAATTCCTACAGTAAATTTAGTACGATGCCTCCTTCAACTTGTTCATTGGAAACATTATTATTATTATTGTCATATCTTTCTGGTAACAAAACCAAGGGACCCTCAAAAGTGACTTGCACTGTGACCCGTAGGCCTGAAGGTATCTGTGTCGAGAAGATGTTGAAGAAATGTCGGTTTTAGATGTGGGAGGAAAACCCTGAATAGGGAAAGCCTAAGCAATCGGGTAGGGACTGAAAACCCAATCCACATGCAAGGCTCCAGTCCGGGATTCGAACCAGGGTCACAGAGGTGAAAGGCAGCAGGGAAAGAAACCCTCAATTTGCCTTTTCCTAAAATTGAGGCTTATTTCGATGTAGGCAATCAAATTAAAGCAACTGTGTTTTGGAGGTACTTCATCTATTAATTTTATCGACTTCGACAATAGATCGATTGCGCGACCAATGTTGACATGCGGTCACGTGACTTCCTGTGTGTATAACGCCGTATCAGCTGATAGCAAAAAACGTGTAAAGAGATATGCCGTGACAAAGAGTGAGTATAAAAACAGTCGATTTTACTTTTGTTAAGTGATAAATTAGTTAATTAGCCCCTTTATTTAAAGAAGCATGTTGTGGCATTATTTTAAATCACATCTCTGTTTCATAATTTAACAGAATTCTACTATAAAAAGAGGTTTTTTTTAGTCATGCACTACCGGCGTCGGACGACTATGTAGCCACCCGCCTGTTACTTTGGTTGTAATGTAGGCCTAAATCACTAAAAAAAAAAGAAGAAAAAAAAGGTAAAGAACGTTGGAAAAGTGAGCATTTATATTTAGCCTTGCGAAATTTCAAATAGGCAAAGGAATCACACAGTTTTGGAAAGTAATTTCTTTGGATGATTTCAGCTTCAAAACTTTGAAATGTTTGTGTTGAAAAGTGTGTGATCGTGGTCGTCTGACCTAAACGTTCCGTCGTTCACTATTATAGTACACATCGTGCACATTATACGTTACTTGTACAATTTTCAAGACTTGCTGGAACTGTCCTTACTGGCTTTATTCAGCCACTCGAAGGTCTCTGGTACAAACTCTGGAATATTTCTCACAGGTTTCAAGCAAGAAAAGCCTCGATTGAATAAACTAAATGCAACAATCATCGTGTGCATGTACCGTACCGTACTTTCCTATGGAGGACGTCCTGTGTTTACATTAATACTCACAATAGGTCACGTGACGCGGGTCGCACAATCGGTCTATTGACAGTATTTTATAGACATAAATACTCTCGAGTTACTGGTACTGTTGTGACCTTTATATAATGAGTGAGCTTTCAGATTGAAACAGATTTATGTTACAATCCCTAAACTTTGTATAATTTTTATATATTTATTTAACTATCTTGCTGATATTTCCCTGGGGATGAACTGTGTATTAAGCTTAAAACCGTTCAAATCAAGATGCAGAGATTCGCTTTGTATTTTGTTTTTCTTCAAGATTAATATTTACCTAGTCTTTTTACAAAACCGTGCGCCTTGTGTTTGGAGTCTTGTACCAAAAAAGCAAGTTTGTAACATGTTGTCGACTTAAATTAAACACATGGGGGCGCTTTTTAAAAATGGGTAGATAGGCATGGATGAAGTTGCGTTTATTTTTGGCTAAGACTAGTAATATTTTGGGGCAGATATGAACCTTGGTTTATATAGTCCCTAGCAAGAAAAGATGGTAGTATGATTTTAATTTAAATTAATTTGGCGACGAAGGGTTGATTCTTATTCCAGGTAGGCTAAAAGAAAGTTGATTCATATTTAGTTAGAACTTAGAGCATGGAGGTCACGATAGGGAGCAAGGCGTTTTTGTTGGTGACAGGGCCGACCAATACCATTGTCTATAAGTGTTATTGTAATTTTAAACTAAAAGGGCACTGTTTAAAAATAAATGGTTTTGACACGAAGTTGGCATTTTTTGCATACAAAAAAAAACACGGTTGGGTGTATGCACAATAGGCCTATCCGTTCTAAAATACTTTTATCCGGTGCATGCCACCCTTGTGTAAAGCTTCATCGAGCAACCAACCTTAGACCCCATCTGCATCACGAACCACGACAGAGTTAAATGCCCATCTTGCGAAGTTTCCAAGCAAGACTCCATTGATTCCAAAACGAGGCCAAGTCGGGCTGTTAAATCGATCCTCCCGTTTCACTATGATCGGCGCCCAGTCCAATGATAATAAACGATATATCGTCTGCTGACCAAATTACTATTAAACACCCATCATGATTGGACGATTTTCTCGCGCCGCAGGTACCGCCATTTTGGAAACCAGCCGCGCTGGGGATAACAACGTGGAAAGCAAGTGGTGATGTCTGAGGCAGAAAACAGTGACGTGGATCAGAAAACAGAGGTATTTGTCTCACATTTGTTGATTTCAGGTTTATTTAGTATTGATATAGTGCAGTATTTATTTAGAATGTCATGTTATTGGACGGATTTGGGGGTGTTTTACTTTCTTAAAATTAAACTTGACTCCTTGAGTTGACATGCTTTGAGTCGCCGCCGATAGGTTCATCATATTCATCAATCATAAAAAGTCAAAAAATAAAAATGAAGAGGGTACGGTACATTCATCATAGTTAGATTACTAAAATACGTACTGGATAGTCTCTCGAGTCTCATAGACATGAACTTGTCATTATTTTCTACCTCCATGGTTTCGTACGTACACGTCAATGTCCCCCATCAATGGCCATACGTACACCATGGAGGTAATTTCTACCTCCATGCGTACACCATGTACAAATCGCCCCAGGACCCAGCACCAACCCCACCACAAAATACACTAACCATTGAGGAAGCCATGCACTAACTAACAATGACTAAACTAAACAGTCAGTAGCTGTGCTTGTGGCAAAGTATTTTTGACATCGGTTGAATCCTTAGCCACCCACAGGCCGTCCATCGAAGTCGAACCCCATTTTTTGTGCAGCTGATCGGCAGCGCATCCCATACGAGTGTGGAGGCGAATTTTAACCAACTAATGACGCATCCAATTACCTCAGACTCTTCTTATATTAGTCTTAGTTATTACTATTATAACTATTTAGGACTTATTATTATTATTATTTTATTCAGAAATCAATCAACTAGAAAACAATTGCACACATGTACATGGTAGGCGTAGTCTCATCAGCTTCCCTCCTAGTTGCGATATTGTAACCCTCCATCCTCCCGACGGTCTCTGACCGTCGGGAGGATGGAGGGTTGGGTTACGATGGAGGGTTACGATTATCGCAACTACTTCCCTCCATGCTTTGGATGGTGGAGTTACGCACCTTTTGATATTGAATGGTTTTTGCATAGGCCTTGCCTAGTTATCAATTTGCTCAGACTTCTCCTCTGTTGCATTACAGCCATTTTTAATACCTACAATGCTGAATCGAAAGTTGCCACCGGGTGACGAGAGAGGGCGCAAACACAATTCATCTGCTGTTTCCTGTACATTACATGTACATCATTGCGAGTAGACGGTCATACTTGCCTTGTATTACTTGCAGTGATACATGCACGTGAAACAGCAGTTGAATTGTGTTTGCGCCCTCTCTCCCCACCCTGTGATGTTTTTCTCGATGGCATCGCATTATGGGCATTTAAAAATGGCCTTGATCAGTGACATAAATCTTAATGTGGAGGAGTAATTTTGAGCAAAATAAAAACGATTATTTGCCGTTAAAAAGGTTAGTAACTTTAACATCCAAAGCACCGGAGGGAAGCTAAGTTAAGAGTCAAGGTTAAAATCCAGTGCCGCACCCGTTAGCGTTGGAGGCGACGATTTGCGCTTTTGCTGCACAAAAGACAGGGCTTGATGTGTGGCTAAGGATACACCCGATGGCAAGAATCCTTCACCACACTAGTGTGGGGCTAACATCGTCTTTGCGCATCTATAGTACACCGATATCATGGATAGGTAACTGGGGTGCTGTACTCCTTTTTCTGAAATGTTGACTTTATCAGTCGTACTAGCGCCCCAGTCTAGTATAAAAAAATATATATATTATATATCATCGCAGTGCCCCAGTTACAGGGCTCGAATTTGGGGTAAAATTCCACAAAACTGCAGGGCTTGTAGCTCAAAATGTTACCGGACTAGAATTTATTTTACAAGACCAGAATCTTAATGAGAAAGAACTTTCCACAAAGTGTAAAATGGAAACTGTTTTTATAAGAGAAGATTTGTCTCATTTGTCTTGTGGGTAAGAAAATATAAAAAAATAATAGCGGAACTTTAATTAAAGGAATAAAAGGAACGAAGATCACATGATGCCAAATCACCATTATTATAAACAAAACATTGCTGATTTTGATTGTCACAAAAGCATAATTGAAATAGCCTATAAAAATATACGAGAGTGAACAAACAAAAGGGAGGGGCTAAACCAGCTTTGGTTGTTTTTTTCTAAATGTATGAGTTTAGTAAAAATCTATCTGGTTGCTTGTATGGTGTGTTCAAAGGAAAAAATGTGCTCTTCCAACAACACTTAAGCAGGCCTCGATCTTAAGAAAAACGGGGGCAGGCCTTTGCTGGCCAAATCAGAGAAATTGTACAAGGGCATGCTGGCCAAGTTGGTAGTGACAGTGCAATTTTTCTGAAGGGCCTGCTGGCCAACTCGACAGGGCATGACGCCAGTGGCCTCGGTGGCCTCGGTTAAGATCAAGGCCTTCTTAAGAACTGTGTTTAATAGCGATTATTTTAACTCCAGGAGGAAATGGAAGCGAATGCCGAGATGGATCCTCAGGTGGAATCCGGGGAGGAGGAAGAAAAGGAGGCAGATGAGTCAATAGACACAAGGAAGTCACCCAGCAAGTTGCCGGTCAAGTCATCAGCCAAGTCTCCTGCCAAATCACCAGCCAAGTCATCGGCCAAGTCGCCAGCTAAAAGCTCAACACCCAAGAAAACGCCACAGAAGAGGAAAGCTGATCCCAATGAGAACGGGGATGAGGTGACCAAGAAGGATGAGGAGGAGGAAGATGATGAGGAGGAAGAGGAATCAAGTGATGAAGAGCTCCCCCGTAAGTTCCAAGATTGTTTTATAAAGGCCAATGAAAGGATGCTCGTATTAACCGTAGCAGTGTTTCAGGCTCACTTAATCGACCAGGCATGATGATCTTCCTAATAGTCTGATTTTCGATTTTTTACCCTCAGAAAAATCAGCAAAATTGTTATTAAGTAGCCTGAGGAGTCTATAAAAAACCTATACCATCAATATACATGTAGGTCTGCCCTGTCACTCAATAAAATTGTCAGGCCAAATTGATTTGTTCTTGAAAGGGCGAGAGCACTAAAGCATTTTCTTCTTGATAAAGGGCACCTCTATGATTAGGAAACTAGAAATTTCTATTGGAACATTTTAAGAGCACCAAGGCAATGACCAGGGCGTTGCTCCGTGAAGTATCCTACTTTTTTCCGAGGGCCAAAAATATCATGGCTGAAATAGGCCTAATTTTGGAAATTGGCAGGGGCCCTATTTATGACGCATTCGTATTGGTTACACCACACTATGTCGATGTGACCTTAAAAGATCTTTGTGAAAGTTTAACTTGTGACCAAAGTAAAGTGTTAGAAGTCAGCTTTGAACTTGTGTATGCCTTGATTGCAGTCATAGTTTCTAGAGTTTTATTTGCAGTTAAAAGAAACCCCTCCCCCCAAATAAAAACAACAACAACAAACCCCAACAACAACACACATTTACGGCTTGAAATGCATGGCTTCACATACATTTAGTACGTATGACACTGCTAGTGTCAAGATTGATTTTAATTAAAGTAAATACCGGTACCAATCCTCCAGAGAAAATGTTTTCATTGGAAAGTATTTCATAATCAAGGAAATAAATAGTATTTGAAGACGCCTTTAATCACAGTTGTTCCTTTCAAAATAATAATGTATACAATTGATCGCAAAAGTGATCACAAAACCCATGAAACATGCTGAACAGTGTGTTGTTTTTTTTAAAAAAGAAAATTTTTCGCCAATATGTGTGGTGTCGGAAATGTGTTGTGTGTTTGTTGAAAAACTGGAGGATATGACCTTACTCTCCCAAAGCCAAGACAAATGTAATTACCTTTGGTGATTTAAAAAACGTGATTTTTGTGTCTGTCTCCCCCCTCCCCCCAGTGGGCTCTCTGGACGGACCAGTCAAGCTCATGGAAGGCAAACGAGAGAGGAAAAAGACGGAGAGACTTACCTTTGACACCAAAAAAGAAGTTACAGAGACGAAGTTTGAGGTGGAAGAAGGAAGTGGAACGAAGCTGGGTGACATCCCAAACAGTGAGTTCTTCTAGGTCTGACAGAAGTTTCTAGTACACCCCTTGCATATGATGATATCACAAGCTCAAACAGCGCCCTCACTGAGGTCAAAGGGAGACCTCTCATTGGCTGATGGTTGCGCGTGGTTCGTACACACGAGTGGGTTCCAATTGTTGGGCCCTCAGCGATGACGAAGTGTGCAAGTGGTCTATTGCTTTTCAAAAAACATCAAGAGCCCATCTTGTGATACTCCGTATCGTTTTTTTGTTATTTATCCTTTCTCCAAATCTGTGCTTCTTGACAGTTGAGTTTTACATCGCAAAGACAAATTCAGACAGCTTCAAGGCACTCTACAGGTTCTTCTTTGGAAAGGCGGGCAAGGTATGTCTTGGAAATTTGACCTGAACTCAGTCTCTACACTCATGGGACATAGTTCTTCACCACACCCAAGACTATCTCTTTTAATAGTTAGACGAGCCTTCAAATGGCTGGCCACTGCTACGGACGGACACATGGCAGAACCAATGTCCAAATTCGTCTTGTAGTGGCCTACACATGGCAAATGGAACTGAGGGACATGCAGAAAAACATATACCAAACTATAATAATAATAATACCATAGTCTCATATAGCGCACGTATCTACCAGCAATTAGGTACTCAAGGCGCTTATTATACTTTTTTTAAGGCAGGTTTCTGAGTTTTTTTAATCTTGAGAGCCATTTATTTAGCACCTTGTAATGGTTTACAAGGTGCTGCGGCGCATTCAACGGCCACTGCCTGAAACACCGGGGCAAAGCCCTTCTCGTGTGATAAGTGTAACTGGGTTCTTTTACATGTATAACACAACACACGGGACGGGCAGCGTTACGTCCTATCCGAAGGACAAAGCAATAATGGTTAGGTGTCTTGCTTAAGGACACAAGTGTCAAGACCGGGACTCGAGCCCACACTCTGCTGATCAGAAACGCCAGAGCTTGAGTCCAGTGCACTTGACCGCTCGGCCATGACACGCCACAATTAATGTTATTGATTGAAGTCGAAATGCTGTGATGTGAAGTTGCAATGCTTTCATGCGGGGTCGTGAACAACATATTTTTGAACTCAATTGTGGCCAAAAAAGGCTAAAGAGATATATGTCTACTAAAGTACAGGGCCACACGCCAACAGTATTCATTAACTTTTTTATTTTATTAAACAGCATGTTCCTAAAAAACATGTTCCTCAACTTCCCAAACGTTTTTTCGTCCTCTAAAATTGGTCACTGGATTTTAAGCTGAAGCTTTCAGTACTTAATGTGTCCAAGAGTTTCTTTGAGAATCTGCAGACTTCATCCGTCTCATTCTCATTGCAGCAAATTGAAATCAAGAGGAACATCCGTAAATTTTCCGGGTTCAACTTTGAGAAGGGTACGCCAGAATACAACAAGAAAGAGGCTATTTTGGTCAGGTAAGTTTTTACACAGTTAGGTGTTAAGTTCTAAAAAAAAAAAAAAAAAAGTAAAAAAAAAGAAAATTGGTTTAAGTTGTGACAAGCTTAAAAGAATGGTACAATGTTGATTTTGGGATGAGTACAGTTGTTCTGATATATCATGTAACTTTACAACAAAGTGATCTTGTACTTTCCAGGGCATTTCCTAGCAGGTGAGTTCTGCACTGGTCATACTTTTAGCAAGTTTCACGATGGTCATGATGAAAAACTTGCCTTGCAATGGTTTTTGAGAAATTGGTAAAACAACTAGTTATATCTTGTGAGTCCAAAACCCTTTGTTGAAAACGGTGAAAACATATACTGTTTTTGTTTTTCACTGTTTTCTCGTGACTCTGATAACCAATCAAGCTTAAATTATCACAAAAATTAACATCTATTATAATGGTTGAGGTACCCGCTGCCAATAGGATTCGAACTGCCTCTAGCTACCGGGCAATCTGGGTAGTCTGGCTGGTAAGACATCTGCTCTAGAATGGCGGGGGTCGTGGGTTCGAATCCCACCCGAGGAATATGCCAGTGAATTTCTTTCACAGGACTCCGGGAAAGCACCGAGTATGCAGTGCTTAACACACAATCTGGGTAGTCTGGTTGGTAAGACATCTGCTCTAGAATGACGGGGGTCGTGGGTTCGAATCCCATCCGAGGAATATGCCAGTGAATTTCTTTCACAGGACTCCGGGAAAGCACCGAGTATGCAGTGCTTAACACACATCGGTGTATGGGTTAAAAAAACACACAAAAAAAACACAAAACAAATAATATTCTTCTTTATCCCCGATGCAAAAGTTAACATCTATTATACGACTGGTTTTTTTTTCTTCACATATATGCTGGGTCACACAAACTGCAGATACTGGTGTCTGACTATTACCAATATTGTCCGCGTGATTTGAGGTGTTATGTTTAGTAACTTGTGATATAAATATCTTGTTTCATATTCATAGATATACTATGCTCGGATTGAAAGAGATCTGTCAGTGGTTTGATCTAGACAAGAAAGGAACTAAAGACGAAATCATGGAGAAGATCTTGACCTTCTGTTTGAAGCCAGAACCGTCTGGAAAACCACACCCACAACAAAGTAAGTCCCTTGAGCCATATTTTTTCAGAACTGTGGTTTGTCAGGATTTTAATAATAATAATAATAATAGTGTACATTTATAATGCGCCATGTCTGTCATAAATGACACTCCTGGCGCCGGATTATCAAATCTGGTGGAGATTGTTACAAATGATTTTATGAGACGAAGCAACCATAATACAACACCTTGAAAGGGATACAAGGTGAGGTGGTGCTTATTGCTGCCAGACCATGCCAGAAACACCGGGGAAAACCCCTTCTCTTCTGACTGGGACTTGAACCCACACTCTGCTGATCAGAAACACCAGAGCTTGAGTCCGGTGCTCTTAACTGCTCGGCCACGACACGCCACATTTTACCTGATTTCTGGATTGTTTTCACTGATCTTATGCCTTCAGAGTTTCTTGAAGATTTTAAGTTGTGTTGGAGCCAGTAAGGTTCCATTTGTGGTGGGGTAGAGAGTCTGTAAAATTCATTACCATTGACCCCTTGCATGCACACATGGTGACTGTACCACAAGCACCAATTTGGAAGTCAATAGGTATACATGCAAACGTCACGTTGCCTAAACTGCGCACTATGCACAGTTAACACATAAAGACACTGACTTCCAAAATGGCCCAACCAAGATTATTGTGATGATGACGTCAGGTGAATTGGGTCAATAACACGCCCTTTCAGTTCAGTAGTTTTAACTGTAGACCAAGCAGGAGACCACTTGTCAATTTTCAGGGTTTGTTGGCTTTTGAGTACTACCACACCCTGATATTTTTGTACAAAATTTATAAAGATGTAAAAGTCTTGCAAAGTTGCAATGTCAGATTTCTAAGAGGAAATCTTCACCTTGTTGCAACCAGGCCTGGAGTTACATGGATGCCCAGGGTCTTGGCCTTGGTGCCCCTTCAACAGCTCTCCAGATTTTCCAATGGAATTGCCCTTCGTAAAATTAAAACGGCCTTGCCCTCTCAAAGATTAAATTGCAGACCGGCCTTCCGTTTAACAATAACTACCCCCTAATTTGCCCAATCCATCCTGAGCTTTATCCCACGAGTGTGATAGTTTCAGTACTTACCAGCTAAACTATCTCTGCTTTGGTTGGATGGGGTTGGTGGAGGCAGTCATGCTAATCTTATCAGTCCGAAGGTTCGGGGTTTTAGTAATCAAATTCTGAATGATCATGTAGGTCACCAGGTGTGGATTTCACAAAGCGCTAGGACTAGTCTTATCTCGAGTTAGGACGAGCAACTGGTCCTAACTTACAGGGCTCATCATGAGCTTGGACTAGTTTTGTGAAATCCGCCTCAGGCTAGTTAACTGTCTTTTACTTGCCCTCTATTGGGTTTGTTAATTAACAAGTTGATATTAATTCTTCATGTAAAATGTGTTCACTTTTAAATTCAGATTGATTACTGAAGTGCTCTGAAGTCATATTATACATAATTGAATATTAATTACAGTGATTTAACAGGTTACACATTTTCATTAGCCTGCCTGGCAATGTGTGCTTTTGACTGAGTGGAAAAGCTTTTACTAGGGCCATGACTCGGCTCAAGTTCTCACAGTGACCATTTTCATGCTAAACTTGGGCTAGAGAGTGGGTACCAGCTGGTGCTAAAATCCTAGCTCAAATGCTCCAAGGGAAATTGGGTTGCATTTTGTCACTGTTCTTATTTTCTGCACTTTTGGGTTGTATAGAAAAGAAGCCCAAGGCAGTAAAGAAGAAGGGTAAGAAGAGGAAACGAAAGGAAGTCGAAGATGGCTTCGGCGACGCCAAAAAACCCAAGAAAGCTAAGAAGCCTAAAAAGAAATCAGTAGAAGAGGTGGAGGCGGGAGATGAAGACGAGGATAAGGAGGAGGACGAGGATGATATGGCTGCTGCTGATGAAGGCGATGAAGATGAGGAAGAGGAAGAGGAGGTTTGTTGATTCTTAAAATCACCTACACCATCTTTGTCATGTTCCCTGTGTGCTGTGGCAATTACTGTTTCTTAATTTGATTGTACAGAAAAGGTGCCACACTATCTTGCCATCAAGCCTCCGTTTGGGTACTGTGGTTTAAAATGGTAGAAAAGACAAGATGGATACCATGATAAGAAAAATAAGGTCGAGTTTGAATGGGTGTCTGCAGCTGTTGCTATGGGTGTTACTGTGCTCTAACGCTTGTTCATGCGATGCTCAAGCCACAGTCGCTATTTCGGACATGTCCTAAGGTTTACCGATCACAATGGCCATTCTTTCTGTGCGACATCACCTTTGTCTCTGTCTTTGGCTCTGTCTTTGGCTCTGCCTTAGGCTCCATCCACCTGTTTGAAGCCATGAACCAAAACTGCTCATTTTGAGAATAAGCAAGGTAATGATGTAAATACAAAAGGTAAAATTTCTCATGATGACCAGTGGAGGTACGGTATCGTACCTGCTAGGAAATGCCCTGGAATGAGCAAGGTCGTGTTAGAAACAAAATGACAGTGGTCAATTGTTTTCTTATTCACCCCAATTGCCATCTTTCCAGGAGCCTAAGAAGAAAAAACCTAAACTCGACAAGCCAACGCCCAAGAAAAAGGTAGAGAAGAAGAAATCAGAAAAGAAAGCCACTCCCAAGTCACCGAAGAAGTCGCCTACAAAGAAAGCCACATCCAAGAAAGCCACGCCTAAAAAGTCGACACCCAAAAAGGCAGCAATACAGATAACGCCCAAATCAGCGCCGAGGAGTAAACCCAAGAAACTCTGTAAGTTGAACAAATGCCAGCCCATGATTAAGGTGCCATTTAAAAGGAAACTAATTGGGGGTGGGGGTGGGGGTGGGGAGGGGAGGGGGAGGGGGTTCGGAAGCGTCAATTCATCTCCATTGTCTAGTTTTCTACAAACACACCTTCCAGCCAGCCTGTGGAAATTTGAGTTGATCCAACTTCAGTAAAGCCATAAAAAAAAGTTTTGTGTTTTGTTCGGGATTTTGCGCATGTTCTGTTAGGCTTATTTTGATTGCCGCAATGGATTTAAGTATTGGCGATTTTGTTTGTTGGTTTTGAATTAGAACTTTTTCTCTGACACCAGCTATTCCCACGGGGAACCTTAGGTTAAGTGTTTTTATGTGACTTAATTTTTTAATCTTTTCTTGGACATCAGCAATTGAAGACTCGGACGACAGCTCAGACGATGAACCTCTGATCAGGAAGGCAGAACCATCAGTGAGTATTGTACCAAGCAGCCATCTTTATTTATTTGACACAAAATGTGTATGAGGTCATAATGGCCTGTGAAAAAGATACTGAGCGTGTGCGCGCACGCTCGGAACTGTCCAAAAGGACCATTGTGTCTGCTGCCGCCAGCGTCTCAAAAGTCTCCCATTTAATTGAATCAACTACACTTTGCATGGTGCCTGACACTCCAGTATTTGTAGTTGAAAGGTTTTGGGTGTTGAAGCACCATATGCTAAAGGATTCTGCTGAATATCTGGTGGAGGTAGAGTGCCAAGGAGCCATGGGCTTAGCCTTCTAGTACCTTTTTCACTTTATCCTGTTCCCAAGTTTGACATAATTCCACTGTAAGCCACGCCCACTTCACAAAACTGGTTCAACTGATTACCAGAAGCCCAGCCCGTGAGTTAACCCTGGGGTCATCCGCAATGAAAACTTTACGCTGTGTAACCACGAGATGATTTTTTATCAACACCCTGTCTTTTAGGTCAGTAACCCCCCCATGCAAGCCCAAAGCTTCATTAAATGACCATGCGGGTGAATTGGAGTGCCAGTCAAGACTTAGACTTGTGTTATTTACGATCAGAGTGCGGCCGCAAGTTGTTTTCATGATGTGCATACTGCCCTGTGCCAAGGATCCTTAGCGCATGGGTCAATCAATTACTCTACAGAGACAGGTGGCTGCCATCTTTCAACACTCCTTACTCTGCAATGGTTAGGGTCTGGCCAATGAAAGTCTAAAGGCTTGTGGGATATACCAGGGGTGAGGTTTACACAGAATCTTGGCTTTTTTGGCCCATTGAAAAAAAAAGTTATGGCCATATTTGTACCTGCTGAATTTTATCATGTTGTGGCTGACACTAGGGTTTTGAATTGTCTGAAGGGTTTATTGCAAGAAAATTTCAATAACTTGATTGGCTTTTACATCTGTTCGACCAATGACTATTAACTAAGGTCTTCTCAGAAGTAAAAGCTTAGTGGCAAGTCGTGGCCGAGCGGATAAGAACATCGGACTCAAGTTCTGGTGTCTCTGATCAGCAGAGTGTGGGTTCGAGTCCCTGTTGTGACACTTGTGTCTTAAGCAAGACACTTAACCATTATTGCTTCGTCCTGCGGATTGGACGTAAAGCTGTTGGTCCCGTGTGTTGTGTAATGCACGTAAAAGAACCCAGTACACTTATCGCAAAGAGAAGGGGTTCACCCCGGTGTTCCTGGTTTGATCGGCTGCAGATTGCGCCACAGCACCTTGTGAACCGTTACATAGTGCTATGTAAAGGAACAGGTCTCATACTTCAAAAACGTAACTCATCATACCTTGCAGGAAAAAAATACTGAGCGCTCTGAGACGCCCATAGGGTGTGATAAAGCGCTATATAAAAACTGCGTATTATTATATTATTATTATAATAAGAAATGCTTTTGAACGATGAAATGGGTGACTTTTGGTAAAATTACAGACAAACGTATGCCAGCTCTGGAGCTGGAAATAGTGAAAACTTTGGACGTTCAACAGATAGGCATGTGTGTGACAGAATGACTTACCAACAGGATATGTTTCTATGCGTTTTGACCAGTCCTTATGTTGTTGATTTACCCCTTTGCCATGTCTTTTAGGAAGCACAGATCGAGAAGACCATACAAGCCTTCCTGGACAAGGCCAACCTTGAGCTTGTCACCATGAAGATGGTATGCAAGAAGGTGTACGAGACCTATCCGGACTTCAACCTCACACACAAGAAGGACTTCATCAAGGCTAAAGTCAGATCGGTACGTCCAAGAGTGTGGCTAAGAAATCGCGGCCAGACATTGACAACTCATCTTAAGATGAATCTTAGTGTCTTGTGAAATTGAGCAAAGGGCAGTGGCCTTGTTAAAGATGCTAGGTCTGATTTTGGGCCACTTTGACGCCAAAAACTTTGATTTCAATTTTGAATAGCTGTTTTTATAAATTTTAAAAAGTTATAAACGTTCATTGAAGGTATTGCACGAAAACATCTGTCAATGATAAGTTGTAGTTAATTAAAAACTACAAATGAATTATTGTCGGGATCCCAACATAAATACACGTCCATTAGCCATGTACAAACATTTTTGCACTCTACATTTATTTTATGCATTGTCCGTAGCATGTGCGAAGCTTGTATGTTTTTTGTTTCAAAACATCATCTGTAAAAATAAATAAAATGATTTCTTTTGCTGGAAATCAGCCATGCAACTGGAATGGCTTTGTCAGTGCCTATGGCCAAACGCCAAAGAGTTCTATCAAACACTGATTCTGCAGACAAAAAAACTTGCCGTAAAGCGTTAAAGTTTAGATGCTAATTTTCATAATTGCCTTTTTATTTGTCTATTTCCAGATAATTTCATGATAGGAGATGAATTCATCCACATTCCTGAACCCCCAATTCTTCCTCGGAGCTCTTCTCACGCCGTTAACGATTACATCCCACGTAGCTTCCCTGCAGAGACGTCTCCAACCAGAATAAGGTTGACAACAACTGTCTATTTCTATAATGGTAGGGTCAGATTATACACCAAAAGAGGGATTCCAAAACAAAGGTATAGAAGGGTGATGACGAGGTTTTAAAATAGCCGATTAAAACCAAGTCAATACTCTTTTATGCCAATTCATAATTACCTTTATCGGAAAACAAGCATACTGTCAGTAAATACTTTGCTTTGCCTTGTTTTGTAAATTTCCAATTCATGTTTAGGGGCCCTGTTTTGGAGATGGGTTTAATGTCTAATTCTGTATTTAAATAGATTTGTTTTATATCCCTCACTTGCCTTCCTGTCTCCATTATCAGTATGAGCGGATCAGACCAAGTGACTTTGGTCAGAGACCGTCCCATATCCTCAAATACTGTATGATAACCCCAATGGAAGACTTCTGAGGATGCGATGCGGCATCAGATTTGCCGGGTAAATCCATCCTTCTCGGATATGTGCGCATGCTCGGAACTTCGCAAACAATGGAGATTTATCTGATGTCTGCTGCCACCTAGCCTTCCGTAACTTGGACATTGCTTTTAGGTTAAGATTGGCATGCCTGTTCCAATGATAAGCATTTTTTTTATTTGGTCCTGCAAGAACTATATCCTACAAAAATCAGACAACGTCCTGAAGAGGTGTCTGGAGGATTTGGGACAGTTGGGGTTTAGCTGCTAAGTTTACAAACTCACCTAGCACAGACAAATCTTGCTTAGCAGAAACCGGCTACCAGCCAAATTCCTGTATAACGCATACTAGTTTGTGACTGGTTTTCGGCTATTAAAGCAGTTAGCTGTATGCGGCTCAACCCTGGTCTGTACTAGTCACAGGATGGTAGAAAGGAGAAAGTGTAAAGTAGCTTTCAAAGATTTTATGTAAAAAAAAAAAAAAAAGTTGAACATTTGTATTAAAAAAACAAAAGTCACACTTATACATTGTACTATTTTGTGTACATAGGACTGTGCACTTTTATATACAGAATGAGTTTGGGATAATTGTGGTGAGCACCATTTTTAACAGAAAAAAATCTACTTATAACTATAACAGTACATGTAATATGCTGAGCAAGTTTTATTAGGGGATGAGATTGCTGGTCTGCAGTTTTGTTTTGACACCCAAGAAAATGCTTGTCATGTTTCAGGAATGGTTCCATGTTTGTCACAAAGCGTGGACCACCGCTGGTAAAGGTACCACATTGGTCACCAGGTTGGGACGTCAAGTGTGACATTTATCTGTATACTTCACGCGAGTGCTAACGCGAAGTGAATTTGACGTCACTCTCCTACATTCGCAGCGAATTTCGCAAAAATATTCAACACATTTTAACTTGAGCCAATCGTTCCTTGCAACTTTGAAGTATGAACTGGGCTTAACATTCCCCTTTGTGTGTGGAAGTGTTTGTTAAAGTTTTCAATTATTTGGATTTATTTCAACATAAATATGATCATAAAATACTTAGATGTAACATGGCCACTGTGTCTTTGTTACGACTGGGCTTTGTAATTTGTTAAGTTTTTCAACACTCAAAGACATAAATATGCTAATTCACTTTGGCTACTGCTTACATGACACACAATAATGCACCGGTAGTCAGTGATTAATAAAACAGAAATGCAAGACCCCCCTCCCAAAGAAAAAAAAAACCCATCAGTGCAGATGTAACAAATATGTCACAAGACACAGTGTCACTGTTACGTCTAATTATTATTTTTTTTTATCCTGCTCATTTCGGCTGTGTTTAATCACTGACTACCATAACGAACGATTTCCTTGGTGCATCGTGTGTCTCATGATCAATACACAAAGTGAGTTTGCATAATTATCTATTTGAATGTTGAAAAAGGCTTGCAAATAAAAATCCTGACAGAACAGGACATGGTGTCCATGTTACGTCTGAATGATACATTTTTCATCGTATTTGTTGATAAAATGAATTTGATTAATTCAAAACTATAACAAACACTTTCACACTCAAAGGGCAAATGTTACATGAAATAATTGAGTTAAATGTAAGAATGCTTTTAGTATAAAGGATCAATGTTAATGATCCTTTATGTATTTAAAGTTTTATCACTCAAAATGTTCACCAAAGGACTGAACAATTTTGAATTTTACCTCCAAACGGCTTGTGACAGACGATGCCATTTCAAAACCAATAAATCATAAAGTACTCTCTCGCGCATGCCATACACAACACACGTACTACTTTCAACATGCAAATTGTTTGTATGCCTGCAGAGGACAGGAGTCAGGGCAGGAATGTCAGGTTCCGACACAAAACTCATTCTTACTTATAAACCATTACTAGCTTTTAACTATGACTAGTTTTTAACTTTTACTAGTTTTTAACTCACTATACTAGTTAGTTATTACTAGTAATAGTTAGATGAGAAGTATCTGTGGCTGTGACGGGTATTTTCATTCGGAATGTCAAATACTAAATGGAAGTTTATAACTTCTTGGACTATGGGAAAATAGATTTGTTTCCCCTAATTTAAAGGCGCTATACAGGATTGGTAAAGCTGATAGTGCAGTGTTCTCACTTTGTCTGATTCAATATATACATTAAAAAAACAAAAAGTGAAAATTTGGGCTTAATCCGTCGTCTGCGTCAAGAGAAAATAGTGAAATACCGTGTACACTTTTCAGCATTTAAACACATTGCTGTTAATTTCGGTTGTTAGAACCAAAATCAGCTGTTGCGATTTTTTAAAAATATTCGAGTTTTCTCGAATATGACAGCATTTCAGAGGGAGATATTTTACAGAAAAATTGGTTCTAGTATTAACTTTATAAACAGTAAGCTTTTAGACTGAAACTAATAGGTAATTTTTTTTCTTCTCCTTCCCAATCCTATATAGTGCCTTTATTCAATTTTTTACCATCATTGGATGATGCATCTGAGACAAAAATAACAACTCACAAATCAAAATGTGAAGAGGCCTTTGACTTCGGCCACACAAATTATTACTTCAAAACAAACATCCACGGCAAAGATACAAAAAAGACAAACAATCAGCACAATCAAACTTTGTTTTTTTTTTAGCAAGAGTGGCTTTCACTGTATGTACAATTTTGCCTTTAGCAAAGGTAATCCTTTTGGTATGGTACATGACACGTGTAAGATGGTTTTAATTTTGTAACAGACTGACGGAATCAATGGAAGCCAATGTGAATGTTTTACCACTCCCTGGAACCCAATTATGGTATTGTAAAGCCTGGAAGTTCATCCCAGAGAAGGCAAGGCCATTTTCATTTTGTAAATGGCACTTCCACCGGAGGGGCACCAAGGCCAAGACCAGGGCAACAGAGGGCAACATGACGTCCATGGCCTCCGTGTAATTCCAGGCCTAATATTGAGCATTTTATACTCTCACTTGTTTTTTTGTTTTTTTCTTAATTGATGTTTGTCTTGTTTATTTTTTATGTAGATAAATTACATGTTTTTGTATATTACTTGTCATTGTTCATGTTTTCTTTTTAGCTATAAATGTTCCTACTTTTTATTTGATCAATTTTAAAGAGGATTTCTTATTAAAAATGAATTCTTTTTGTACAATTGTATACTCTGGGAATTTGCACAGTTTTGAAATATTTAACAAAAAAAAAGTGAAAAGAAGTGTGTCCTTGTGTAGCCATCTTCTTTTCCCCCTCTCGTTTCAAACTGATCTGAAAAGGAGGCTGGAAGGAAAAGTAGTCTGGCCCCCTTTTTTGTGTTGAACAGGAATTAGTGTACCTGATTGCTATTTCAAACGGGGGAACCAAACATAGATGGCAGCATGATGAGAATGGTCTTACACACAGATGATGTTCACTGTTGCCAATCGGCCAAAATACTGACCATGAAATTTTTTCCCCCAAAATATATGTATAGTGTACAGCTCTGCTGAACTCGTTGAAGTCTGATGTACTATTTGGTAATTTTAAAATATAAAGTGTGGAGGGGGAGGGGTCCCCGAGTCGATATGTATTTTTGACGCCCCGTCCAAAAGTCAGTCGGTTCCTGGAAATTGTGAAATGTCTTTTGACCAATACAACCAAAAACATCAGTCTTGTTATCAATGTTGAGATACATCATAGAGTTACATAAGAGAACTAGACGGTGTACAGATCCATGCGACTTGGCCCGACAAGAAGCATTTGTGACCATTGAGAAAATGGCGCTGACCAGTCATATTACACTGGTCACTCATCAGTTTTCACAGTGGACAATCGTATGCAATTGACTCACAGGGATTTTCGCCCATGGTGGGTCAGCGGAGTTCCGTGCGTGACATCGCGAGTGCTCCCTCTAGTTCTTATCTACCTAATGAGATACACTTACCATACAGACCTAATAAGGTGTTGTTTTGAAAGCTCTTCTTCTCATCTTTTTGATGAGAAAATAAACCCAGTTTTGAGTACTGAGAGAAAGTGCCTGGTTTTCTGGCATGGAACGTCACAGTTATTCTTATTATAAAACTGTATATATGTGTATTCAAATACAAGGCACAGCCGTCAAACTGAAGACCAACCATGCGAAGTCTTTTTTGAAATTGATGTTGCCTTAATTAGGGACCTTTTTACCAACCTTGTCTTCATGGTTAGATTAATCAGAACTAAAATTCGATTTTAATGCTGTTTTTTTCCCCCTTGTTTATTTTATTACTTGGAAGAATTTTGTTATTATTTTTTTGGAGGTATGTATGTCCCTTAGTGAGGCTATATTTTGTACAGGTTTTTTCTTAGTGTGGAATAAATTGTAATAAATGAAATAAACAATATTTTTAAGAATCAACTTGTGAATTTTATTGATGGGTCATTGTTTTTGAAGTTACTGGTTTATTTCTCATTAGAAATCGTAATTAAACCCACAACCTTTTACACCATTTAGCAAACTAAATATCCAAACCCCACTAATGATTTTACTTTGCTAAAAGTTTACCAGAAGTCAGTGTTTATGTTCACAAACTTGTTTTGCTTTTGAAATATTCCCCCATCTAAATAATTCTGAATGCACCGAGATATTATTTCCAGAACCTTGTTTTATTTTTTCTTCAGTTCAGTCGGGTTCATTGTCCACAGTTCCAACAGAATTAGTATCAATTAAATTTTGTACGGGAGAATATAAAACACGACAGAAAATTTATAACGGAGCTGGCGTAAAGAATAATAAGTTCTTGTGGAAAATGGATGATAATAAGTGGCATGGCCAAAGGGTGGGTGGGGGAGGGTAGCAAAGGGGGCAGCTTACCCCCTTTAACTGAAACTGCCCCTCTAAATATCTGAGCCCCCCCTCCCCCCTGCAAAAACGTTTTTGTCTGAATACTGCAATCTGTTAATGAATTATCTATATAATAGAGATAGCCGTGTTGTTCTAACAGATGAAATATAAAAACTTAATGATAACACTGTAAAACTAACTAATAGTAAAAGAACCACATGAGCTTTCGTAGCAACAACTTCTTCATCAGTGCAATTATCAGAATTGTCTATGAAATGTATTTTTTAATCAGTAGGACTATACTATTACTATTATAGGGGCATTTCATCCGCGCATGGTACCATCTTATTATTCCTCCCTCCATAATGATACAAAATCAACCACATAGAAAATTCTGTTGAGCATCAATAGCAGGAAACCAGTCATAAATGATAAAGTAGTATGCATTGTTAATGTTTCTTCACTGTTTACATGGTATGTGTGTGTCATTAAACCAGCATGAATCTGAGTACATATAAATGACATGATATTTGGCTGGTAACCTTATTCTGGTAAGCATAATTGGTTTTTGCTTAGATGCTTCTGCTTGCGATCAGCAGCTCTATCAAATTGGGCCGAACTCAGAACTAGTCATCCGAAGTCCAAACACAATGACGCCCTCAACGAACAAATCAGAGAACTACCTTTCTTCCTTGTAGTCTGGTTCCTGGTCCCTGGTCCCTACTTCCTTTTTCCGTTCTGATAGGGACCGCCGGTAGCGGGTAACGACGAAAATTATCATACCTGGCAGTAAGCTAATTAGAATTAGCATATATGGCTACGTATTAACCGTATAATGCAACGCGGGCTTTACACAAAACATGACGGACAGAGAATCTCAGAATCTCCCCCATTGTGCAGACGATGTTCTTTTAAAGTTACCTTTGATTTTGATGTTCAATGTTGGTACTTCACACTACGTCCGGGTGAAGGGTTCACGTGGGCTAGTGTCAAACAGAAACTTGCACAAGTCACGAGCACAGACAACGTCATCTCTAAAACTAGAAAATTATGACTGCGCCCGCGCAATCTAGGGCCAATCAAAAGCGCCATATCGGTAGTAACTACCAGTCCCTATCAGTCAAAAGAGAACGATGTAGGGACCGGGAACCAGTCTATCTCCCTTGTTGTTTGCGCGTTTGTGAAGTGAAATATCGGATCCTCGAGCCTCAAAGAACATCATCATGATTAAAACAAGTTGTTATGCTCCATTAAACGATCCGAACAAACTACAGTTGATAAGCACGAACTGACCAAACTCCAGTCCCAGAGCAGAAGACTGAAGTGAGCACTAAATTTGGTGCTGGCACTAAATTTGTTGCCAGCACCAAATTTCAAAAGAGTCGACAACGACCGTCACTAACGGTCAAGGTCCTTCTTAAGTGTTTGGAAATACGAGTTTCCATCTGAAATGTTTTTACAGTAAAATTATGAATTTTTTAATTTTTTTTTCATAGACGTGTTACTCACATCCCAAACCATCACTCATAGGCGCCCCAACTTAATTAGTGCACTAATTAGGTCAGCCCAACTAATTAAACAACGGCATAAAGTCAGCCCGCATTCGCATTTCATATACAGAGTGACAAATACACACGCAACTACCTAATTTTCATTTGAAATGTTTTCACAATAAAATTATGAAATTGTTATTTTTTTCTTCATAGACGTGTTCCTCGCATCCTAAACCATCACTCATAGGTGCCCCGACTTAATTAGTGCTCTAATTAGGTCAGCCCAACTAATTACACAACGGCATAAAGTGAGCCCGCATACGCATTTCATATATACAGAGTGACAAATACACACGCAACTACCTAATTTTCATTTGAAATGTTTTCACAGTAAAATTATGAATTTTTTATTTTTGTTTTCATAGACGTGTTTCTCACATCCCAAACCATCACTCATAGGCGCCCGACTTAATTAGTGCACTAATTAGGTCAGCCCAACTAATTAAACAACGGCATAAAGTGAGCCCGCATACGCATTTCATTATATACAGTGACAAATACACACGCAACTACCTAATTTTCATTTGAAATGTTTTCACAATAAAATTATGAAATTTTTATTTTGTTTCTAATAGACGTGTTCCTCACATCCCAAACCATCACTCGTAGGCGCCCCGACTTAATTAGTCCACTAATTAGGTCAGCCCAACTAATTACACAACGGCAATAAGTGAGCCCGCATACGCATTTCATAATACAGAGTGACAAATACACACGCAACTACCTCATTTTCATTTGAAATGTTTTTACAGTAAAATTATGAATTTTTTAATTTTTTCTTTATAGACGTGTTCTTCACATCCCAAACCATCACTCATAGGCGCCCCAATTTATTTAGTCTACTAATTAGGTCAGCCCAACTAATTAAACAACGGCATAAAGTGAGCCCGCATACGCATTTCATATATACAGAGTGACAAATACACACGCAACTACCTAATTTTCATTTGAAATGTTTTCAAAGCAAAATTATGAAATTTTTATTTTGTTTCTTATAGACGTGTTCCTCACATCCCAAACCATCACCCGTAGGCGCCCCGACTTAATTAGTCCACTAATTAGGTCAGCCCAACTAGTTAAACAAAGGCATAAAGTGAGCCCGCATACGCATTTCATTATATTATACAGTGACAAATACACACGCAACTACCTAATTTTCATTTGAAATATTTTTACAGTAAAATTATGAGTTTTTTAATTTTTTCTTCATAGACGTATTCCTCACATCCCAAACCATCACTCGTAGGCGCCCCAATTTAATTAGTCCACTAATTAGGTCAGCCCAACTAATTACACAACGGCATAAAGTGAGCCCGCATACGCATTTCATTATATACAGTGACAAATACACACGCAACTACCTAATTTTCATTTGAAATGTTTTCACAATAAAATTATGAATTTTTTAATTTTTTCTTCATAGACGTGTTCCTCACATCCCAAACCATCACTCGTAGGCGCCCCGACTTAATTAGTCTACTAATTAGGTCAGCCCAACTAATTACACAACGGCAATAAGTGAGCCCGCATACGCATTTCATAATACAGAGTGACAAATACACACGCAACTACCTCATTTTCATTTGAAATGTTTTTACAGTAAAATTATGAATTTTTTATTTTTGTTTTCATAGACGTGTTCTTCACATCCCAAACCATCACTCATAGGCGCTCCAATTTAATTAGTCACCTAATTAGGTCAGCCCAACTAATTAAACAACGGCATAAAGTGAGCCCGCATACGCATTTCATATTACAGAGTGACAAATACACACGCAACTACCTAATTTTCATTTGAAATGTTTTCACAGCAAAATTATGAAATTTTTATTTTGTTTCTAATAGACGTGTTCCTCACATCCCAAACCATCACCCGTAGGCGCCCCGACTTAATTAGTCCACTAATTAGGTCAGCCCAACTAGTTAAACAAAGGCATAAAGTGAGCCCGCATACGCATTTCATTATATTATACAGTGACAAATACACACGCAACTACCTAATTTTCATTTGAAATATTTTTACAGTAAAATTATGAGTTTTTTTAATTTTTTCTTCATAGACGTGTTCCTCACATCCCAAACCATCAATCGTAGGCGCCCGACTTAATTAGTCCACTAATTAGGTCAGCCCAACTAATTACACAACGGCATAAAGTGAGCCCGCATTCGCATTTCATATATACAGAGTGACAAATACACACGCAACTACCTAATTTTCATTTGAAATGTTTTCACAATAAAATTATGAATTTTTAATTTTTTTTTCATAGACGTGTTCCTCGCATCCTAAACCATCACTCATAGGCGCCCCAATTTAATTAGTCCACTAATTAGGTCAGCCCAACTAATTAAACAACGGCATAAAGTTAGCCCACATTCGCATTTCATATACACAGTGACAAATACACGCGTATAAACTATCTAAAATTTTCATTTGAAATGTTTTCACAGTAAAATAATGAAAAAACTAATAATGTTTTCATAGACGTGTTTTTCACATCCCAAACCATCACTCGTAGGCGCCCCGACTTAATCAGTCCGCTCATTAGGTCAGCCCAACCAATTAAACAACGGCATAAAGTTTAGCCGGTATGAGCATTTCCAGAGTGACAAATACATACCAAATTGTTAATTTTGTTCTTCGGTGTGTTCCAAACCTTTAATCTATGTACAAAATGCATGGCTCAAAAAGTATAGCTATTTGGTAGGTCAAAAACTACAATTTGTTTAAATAAATTGAATTTTAGATTGCTACATTTCAAAGATCGTTTAGAAAACATGAATTATTTAACCAAGAGTTATTCCAGACCATAAAAATTCATTAAAGCACACAGTGCTTTCACTTAAATTAAGCGTAATAACTGTTCAATCTGAGCACCATTGGTACAACGCTGTGTGGATTGCGCCGCTTTTCGCCGCTCAGAGTTGATAGTAAAGTTGTACACAAGTGTGCACTCGCCTTTTTTCACGCATAAATCCAATGCGGATTGGGTGTTGCGCCTGTACAGGTTTTTATTGGGAAAACTGCAAATTTGAATGCGGCGGGGTGGCGTTATCTGTTAGCGTTTAAAACATCATATTGTGTTCTCAGATAATTAGTTCGGCTTTCATTAACTAATTATGATGACTGCTTATATGCTATAGCGCCCTCTATCGGTAGATGTTTTTCTGCATGAAACTTGCAGCATCTCTGCATTTTTAGGGTTTTTGTTTAAAGGCATCGCATAGGAATAAAGTTATACCACCTTGTAAATAACAAGAAATCATATTAAGGCAAACATGTTTTCGTCATCGTGACGTCATCAGGTGTCAAGTTACATTAATTCAAAGTTTAATAGTGAAAAAATCATATCTCCCGAAGTACACATCGTAGAGTCATAATCTTTGTGCCAATTTGAAGCTTATAGCACGTGTGACTTATTATTTAAACATATGACCCCTTCAGGTCCAAACAGGAAGTTCAAAACTTTAAAACATCATATCTCCTGAACTAAATACCATAAAGTCGTAATCTTTGCGTTGTTATGTAGCTTACATCATATGTGACATTTGATTTACAGGCATTTGACCTTTACTTCCGGTCCAAACAGGAAGTTCAAAATTTCAAAATGTCATATCTTATGTGCAAAATGACGTAGAGTCATAATCTTTGTTCCATTTGTAGCTTACATCATATGTGACATTTGGTTATTTGCATGACCCCACTTGACCTTTACCTCTGGTTCAAACAGGAAGTTCAAAATTTCAAAATATCACATCTTCTCAGACAATTCTTGTAGAGTCATAATTTTTGTAACATTTGTACCTAACATCACATGTGACATTTTGTTTTTACAGGCGTGACCCCACTTTGACCTTTACTTCCGGACGAACAATTACAGTCCCAATGGCATCTATTACGTTTGCAGTCCTCATCGAAATCAAAATCTCTTCATTTCTAGGTCACAATACTAATAGTAAAACATGCTTACAGATAATCGGAACAGCTTTGTGTTTGTCCTAGTGACAAACACGTAATGTCTAGTTAATATTTAATTCTGTAATCTTGTTACCGCAATTTCCCCAAAAGTATACATCTTGACATAACATAAAAGTCCTTCGTGTATTCAACTCCTTCATTTCTTCAATTATAACATTTTGTGCGGTGGTATCTTTATGATGTCACATGAATGATTTATTGTGCTAATTATGAAACTACCATAACTCAAAAATTATATTAATCTATACCCCTATATTGGGTTCTAATGAAGGCATACAATTTGGTTCAAAAGTGTTATCAAACCCTTTGATATTTTGGGGTAAACATAATCAGCTTGGGTTTGATTGACAATAAATTAGTCCTGGAAGAGTTTATTTGCTTCCAAACTGTTTTTATTTGTTAATACTTTTCCTTTGGTGACAACCGATTAAAATACGTTTCCCAGTTTATACTTAGACGCAAGTTACAGTCATCAGTTTGATCATCTTAGTTTCTTACTCTTTAGGCCAAGTGAAGATACCGGTACATAACCATAGTTCGTGCTGTGGATTCAGAGTTACCACAGCAGCACTTGTACCAACAACGCAGGGAAGATGTGGAAAAGTACATTACAAACATCAAATAACATTTCACGTAATTAAGACTACATAAACATGACAAAAGATCTATTTGACAAATCGCCAGGCGTCAAGCCTGACATGCATGGGCGTAAATTTCGGGAGATGGGGGTGTATACCCCCACTTTTTGGATATTAATTTTACGCCGCCGCATCAACTAAATACAAAAAGACTTTCAAAATCTTCTTTTTCTTCTTCTTCTTGTTCATATTGTGGCGGTTTCGTCCTCTTTCTGCGACCCGGTCAGTCTCAGCCAACGTCAGCGAGCGGTCTAGCTTGGAGGGCTGGAGATGTTGATCCGTTTTGGCGGCAGTTTACCGCCAGGCCCGCAGTTCACCTGGCACCAGTTAACCCCGAAATTGTAAGCACACACACACACCCAATGGACGGGAAAGAGTACAGCAAAATGACGGGGACGGACACAGCTCAATTTAGAGTGACTTTGATTGGTTTAGTTACTCCACACCTCAGTTCGCCTATGTTACAGAATCTACTTCGAAGGTTACACGGCTGATCTTTAATTACATTATTACCTATTCTCTGTCATTAATTAAATGTTTCCCAGTGAATTAATTAATAAAGATTACGGTAAGAGATTTCGTAAACCTGGATGGAATTTCTTAACAAGACATCGACTAACATAAAAGTATGGAGCTCTTTTCCAAGCGTAAAGCAACACTCACTTTAATTATAATCCTTATGCTTCTCAGCTGTTGCAAAGCGGGAAAAGAGAGCGATTCACGCCCGCTCCGCCCTTTTATTAATTTTAGTGTAGGCTGGCAACCCTCCAACAACTGTAACATAGACCATTACACGACGGCCAGGAACTAGCCAGGGCTACGTTGCCAAGCGACCTAAAACTTTAACCAAATCACAATCGCCGATACTACATTGCGTTACAATAATTATAATAAGTTTTACATCATTACTGAACTATACAAGACCAATTTACTTTCAAAGGGTAACGTAAAACATCATCAACCGCTGACATAAGTTTGGGCTAACTTGACAAAACCTTTTTAAAAACATATTTTCTTTAGTATTTCTCCCCTCAAATTGCTCCACCCCTCTTTAACTATTTCCTTTCAAAAAATTAAAAATTTCATAATTTTGCTGTGAAAACATTTCAGATGAAAATTAGGTAGTCGCGTGTGTATTTGTCACAGTATATAATGAAATGCTCATACCGGCTAAACTTTATGCCGTTGTTTAATTAGTTGGGCTGACCTAATGAGTGGACTGATTAAGTCGGGGCGCCTACGAGTGATGGGTTGGGATGTGAGGAACACGTCTATGAGGAAAAAATAAAAAAATTCATAATTTTACTGTGAAAACATTTCAGATGGAAATTAGGTAGTTGCGTGTGTATTTGTCACAGTATATAATGAAATGCTCATACCGGCTAAACTTTATGCCGTTGTTTAATTAGTTGGGCTGACCTAATGAGTGGACTGATTAAGTCGGGGCGCCTACGAGTGATTGGTTGGGATGTGAGGAACACGTCTATGAAAACAAAATTTAAAAAATCATAATTTTACTGTAAAAACATTTCAAATGAAAATTTGGTAGTTACGTGTGTATTTGTCACAGTATATAATGAAATGCGTATGTGGGCTCACTTTATGCCATTTTTTAATTGGTTGGGCTGACCTAATTAGTGAACTAATTAAGTCGGGGCGCCTACGAGTGATGGTTTGGGATGTGAGGAACACGTCTATGAGGAAAAAATTAAAAAATTCATAATTTTACTGTGAAAACATTTCAGATGAAAATTAGGTTGTGGCGTGTGTATTTGTCACAGTATATAATGAAATGCGTATGCGGGCTCACTTTATACCGTTGTTTAATTAGATGGGCTGACCTAATTAGTAAACTAATTAAGTTGGGGCGCCTACGAGTGATGGTTTGGGATGTGAGGAACACGTCTATGAAGAAAAAATTAAAAAATTCATTATTTTACTTTAAAAACATTTCAAATGAAAATTAGGTAGTTGCGTGTGTATTTGTCACTCTGTATATGACATGCGAATGCGGGCTAACTTTATGCCGTTGTTTAATTGGTTGGGCTGACCTAATTAGTGAACTAATTAAGTGGGGGCGCCTACGAGTGATGGTTTGGGATGTGAGGAACACGTCTATGAAGAAAAAATTAAAAAATTCATAATTTTACTGTAAAAACATTTCAGATGAAAATTAGGTAGTCGCGTGTGTATTTGTCACAGTTATGAAATGCGTATGCGGGCTCACTTTATGCCGTTGTTTAATTAGTTGGGCTGACCTAATTAGTAAACTAATTAAGTCGGGGCGCCTACGAGTGATGGTTTGGGATGTGAGGAACACGTCTATGAAGAAAAAATTTAAAAATTCATAATGTTACTTTAAAAACATTTCAAATGAAAATTAGTTAGTTGCGTGTGTATTTGTCACAGTTATGAAATGCGTATGCGGGCTCACTTTATGCCGTTGTTTAATTAGTTGGGCTGACCTAATTAGTAAACTAATTAAGTCGGGGCGCCTACGAGTGATGGTTTGGGATGTGAGGAACACGTCTATGAAGAAAAAATTTAAAAATTCATAATGTTACTTTAAAAACATTTCAAATGAAAATTAGTTAGTTGCGTGTGTATTTTTCACTCTGTATATGAAATTCGACTGCGGGCTAACTTTATGCCGTTGTTTAATTAGTTGGGCTGACCTAATTAGTGAACTAATTAAGTCGGGGCGCCTACGAGTGATGGTTTGGGATGTGAGAAACACGTCTATGATGAAAAAATTAAACAATTCATAATTTTACTGTGAAAACATTTCAGATGGAAATTAGGTAGTTGCGTGTGTATTTGTCACTCTGTATATGAAATGCGAATGCAGAGATAGTTCGTAAAAATAAGCCTTTTCTTCACCTCCCTATACCGCATGTATTCTATTTCGCGAAGACGCGGCTGGCATTTCCGCGAATACGCGGTTGGCTATAAACGGGCTTGTTTTAGTTTGGTCTTGCATTGCGGGCTCACTTTATGCCGTTGTTTAATTAGTTGGGCTGACCTAATTAGTGAACTAATTAAGTCGGGGCGCCTACGAGTGATGGTTTGGGATGTGAGGAACACGTCTATGAAGAAAAAATTTAAAAATTCATAATTTTGCTGTGAAAACATTTCAAATGGAAATTAGGTAGTTGCGTGTGTATTTGTCACTCTGTATATGAAATGCGAATGCGGGCTAACTTTATGCCGTTGTTTAATTGGTTGGGCTGACCTAATTAGTGAACTAATTAAGTGGGGGCGCCTACGAGTGATGGTTTGGGATGTGAGGAACACGTCTATGAAGAAAAAATTAAAAAATTCATAATTTTACTGTAAAAACATTTCAGATGAAAATTAGGTAGTCGCGTGTGTATTTGTCACAGTTATGAAATGCGTATGCGGGCTCACTTTATGCCGTTGTTTAATTAGTTGGGCTGACCTAATTAGTAAACTAATTAAGTCGGGGCGCCTATGAGTGATGGTTTGGGATGTGAGGAACACGTCTATGAAGAAAAAATTTAAAAATTCATAATGTTACTTTAAAAACATTTCAAATGAAAATTAGTTAGTTGCGTGTGTATTTGTCACAGTTATGAAATGCTTATGCGGGCTCACTTTATGCCGTTGTTTAATTAGTTGGGCTGACCTAATTAGTAAACTAATTAAGTCGGGGCGCCTACGAGTGATGGTTTGGGATGTGAGGAACACGTCTATGAAGAAAAAATTTAAAAATTCATAATGTTACTTTAAAAACATTTCAAATGAAAATTAGTTAGTTGCGTGTGTATTTTTCACTCTGTATATGAAATTCGACTGCGGGCTAACTTTATGCCGTTGTTTAATTAGTTGGGCTGACCTAATTAGTGAACTAATTAAGTCGGGGCGCCTACGAGTGATGGTTTGGGATGTGAGAAACACGTCTATGATGAAAAAATTAAACAATTCATAATTTTACTGTGAAAACATTTCAGATGGAAATTAGGTAGTTGCGTGTGTATTTGTCACTCTGTATATGAAATGCGAATGCAGAGATAGTTCGTAAAAATAAGCCTTTTCTTCACCTCCCTATACCGCATGTATTCTATTTCGCGAAGACGCGGCTGGCATTTCCGCGAATACGCGGTTGGCTATAAACGGGCTTGTTTTAGTTTGGTCTTGCATTGCGGGCTCACTTTATGCCGTTGTTTAATTAGTTGGGCTGACCTAATTAGTGAACTAATTAAGTCGGGGCGCCTACGAGTGATGGTTTGGGATGTGAGGAACACGTCTATGAAGAAAAAATTTAAAAATTCATAATTTTGCTGTGAAAACATTTCAAATGGAAATTAGGTAGTTGCGTGTGTATTTGTCACTCTGTATATGAAATGCGAATGCGGGCTAACTTTATGTCGTTGTTTAATTAGTTGGGCTGACCTAATTAGTAGACTAATTAAGTTGTACCCATTGATCTCCATTATACTGTATAATGGAGATCAATGGGTACAACTTTGTGGTTGCAATGCAAGACCAAACTAAAATTAGCCCGTTATTGGGCCCCAAATAGCCAACCGCGTATTCGCGGAAATGCCAGCCGCGTCTTCGCGAAATAGAATACATGCGGTATAGGGAGGTGAAGAAAAGGCTTATTTTTACGAACTATCTCTGCAAGAGTCCGTATGTTATCTTAACGAAGTCTGAAATATTTGCAACAACTTACAACTTTTAAAAAGATATTATTGTAATTTATAACCTTTTTTCCTAAAAAAGAATTAAACAAAGAAAGCAACGATGGTAAATTACAGAAAATAAGCCACAAACACGGAGACGATGTGCGTGTGTGGAATAAGTAAACGTAATAAGTAGTTTAAATACCAAAACGTAAAATGAAAACAGTTAAGTGCACCCTTCATTATGAGTAAAAAAATATGTTTGTCCAGAATCCTAAAAACCAGTACACTGGGCATACCAAATTTTTGAGCTGGCTATTTTAGTCCACTAATTAATGCTTAATTAGCAGCAAATACATAGACGCCATTTTCACATACAATAACGCACATATTGCTTTGCGGTTGAGATCAGTACCTTTTGAAAAGTATTTTTACCCTTCATTATGACTAAAAGTTGGATTTTTAGTCCAGAATCCTAAAAACCAGTACACTGGACATACCAAATTTTTGAGCTGGCTAATTTGGCCTACTAATTAATGCCTAATTAGCAACCAGTACATATACGCCGTTTTCATAGAAAAAACGCACATATGCCTTTGCGGTTGAGGCCAGTTCCTTTTGAAAAGTTTTTGTACCCTTCATTATGACTAAAGCTGGGATTTTTAGTCCAGAATCTTAAAAACCAGTACACTGGGCGTACCAAATTTTTAACTGGCTACTTTGGTCCACTAATTAGTGCTTAATTGCCAACGAATACAAAGACACCGTTTTCTTAACTAAAAATCCCACTTTTAGTCCTAGTGAAGGGTACAACCGTACAAATACCTTTCAAGAGGTACTGGTCTCGACCGCAAAGCAATATGTGCGTTATCCTGAAAATTAGAACGCATGCAGTTCAAGGCGGTGAAATTTCTGTCTCTCATTCTTTATACGTGGAACGATTTATTGTTAATTTTCTGTATTAACTAGTACAATCTTTATAATATTCATATAAATACATATTATTAAGCATACTTCAAAGTGGATATAGGTTGTTTGGCTCATTATTTAAGGAGTTATTAGCCGAAGTGTTCTTGAATGAACTTAGGTTATAATCTACAGGTCTCCTCCATGGAATCAAATCAATTTACATCATCAGAAGCTAAGCTAACGTGGGTAGATTGTGTGTAACGAAGATCAACTGACCCTGGTTCGAATCCTGGCATTGTGGTATCACGGTTTTTTTAATCTAGTTATAATACATTATTTATATATAAAGGGTACAATAGCGCAAAAAGGAAAGATCGACGTAGTGCATATCGTATGACCAGGGTTTGGTTCGTCTTTGTTTGTTTGGGCTTTATTTTTTTTTTATTTTTTTTTTTATTTAAGGTCTTATGTTATTTGTATATATTTAAAATATAACTTTTTATACGGAGCACAATTAGCGCAACAGGGTACATCGATGAAGAGTAGATCGCAGGACTGGGGTTCGATTCCATGCCTGTTTGTGTTTTGTTTATTTAACTGTAAAAGTTAATGTATTATTTGTATAAAAATAAAATTGCACTTCTTACGAGGAGAACAATTAGCGCAACAGTGAAGAACGATGGAGAGCAAATCGCAAGAGCGGGAACGGGGTTCGATTCCTGGTATGTTTGTTTCTTTGTGTTTGTTTTTTTAACTGTAAAAGGTAATTAATTTACATAAAATAGCACTTCTTAGGCGCAGTACAATAATCACAACACGGTAGATCGATGAAGTGCAAATCCCAGGACCGACGTGTGATTCCTGGTTTGTGTTATTGTTTAAATTGTAAAAGGTATGTTATTATTTGTACATAAATAAAATAGAATTATTCGTGGAGTACAATTAGCACAACACGGAAGGCCGATGAAGTGCAATTCGTATGACCGGGGTTCGATTCCTGGTGTGTTCGTGTTTGTTTATTTGGGATTTTTTTTTTTACTGTAAAAGGTCATATGTTATTTGTATATATTTAAAATAGTCCTTTTTATACGGAGCAAAATTAGCGCAACAGTGTAGATCGATGAAGAATATATATCGCGGGACTGGGGTTCGATTCCATTTCTGTTAGCTTTTTGTTTATTTAACTGTAAAAGTTAATGTATTATTTGTATAAATATAAAATTGCACTTTTTAAGAGGAGAACAATAAGCCCAACAGTGAAGAACGATGGAGAGCAAATCGCAAGAGCGG
The DNA here is from genome assembly GCA_911728455.2 of Marthasterias glacialis. NCBI lineage: Eukaryota > Metazoa > Echinodermata > Asteroidea > Forcipulatida > Asteriidae > Marthasterias > Marthasterias glacialis. The sequence continues at coordinate 17,096,009 of OU452234.1, read as the reverse complement.
GAACGGGGTTCGATTCCTGGTATGTTCGTTTTGTGTGTTTTTTTTTAACTGTAAAAGGTAATTAATTTACATAAAATAGCACTTCTTAGGCGGAGTACAATAAGCGCAACACGGTAGATCGATGAAGTGCAAATCCCAGGACCGACGTGTGATTCCTGGTTTGTGTTATCGTTTAAACCGTAAAGGGTATTTTATTATTTGTACATAAATAAAATAGCATTTTATGCGGAGTAGAATTAGCACAACACGGAAGGTCGATGAAGTGCATATCGCAGGACCGGGGTTCGATTCCTGGTATGTTCACGTTTTGTTATTTTTAAGTTACTACAAAAGGTTACTTCTTATGTGTATATATTAGTAAAATATCACTTCTTACGTGGAGTACAGGTAGCGCAACCGGATAGTTGAGGTACTGCGAATCGCCAGACCCAGGTTCAAATCCAGGTTAACAGCAATGTAAAGCAAAACCCTAAAATTCTTTTTACAAACCTGATCAAAACGTTTTAAACGAAGCCCTATATATACCGACCAAAAATAGGGTGGTGGTGGGCAAGAACTTAGCACAAAAAGTAGACTGACTGACTTGAAGTAAGGCAGTTGGGGGTTCGAATCCCTTTAAGGGTAAAAACGAAAAACGAAAAACGAAAAACGAAAAAACGAAAAACGAAAAACGAAAAACGAAAAAACGAAAAAACGAAGCAACGAAGCAACGAGCAACTACGCATGTTCGCAGCGTGAGCTCCAGCGCGAGCACCAAAAGCTGCAACAAGTCTTGCTGCAACAAGTCTTGCTGCAACAAGTCTTGCTGCAACAAGTCTTGCTGCAACAAGTCTTGCTGCAACAAGTCTTGCTGCAACAAGTCTTGCTGCAACAAGTCTTGCTGCAACAAGTCTTGCTGCAACAAGTCTTGCTGCAACAAGTCTTGCTGCAACAAGTCTTGCTGCAACAAGTCTTGCTGCAACAAGTCTTGCTGCAACAAGTCTTGCTGCAACAAGTCTTGCTGCAACAAGTCTTGCTGCAACAAGTCTTGCTGCAACAAGTCTTGCTGCAACAAGTCTTGCTGCAACAAGTCTTGCTGCAACAAGTCTTGCTGCAACAAGTCTTGCTGCAACAAGTCTTGCTGCAACAAGTCTTGCTGCAACAAGTCTTGCTGCAACAAGTCTTGCTGCAACAAGTCTTGCTGCAACAAGTCTTGCTGCAACAAGTCTTGCTGCAACAAGTCTTGCTGCAACAAGTCTTGCTGCAACAAGTCTTGCTGCAACAAGTCTTGCTGCAACAAGTCTTGCTGCAACAAGTCTTGCTGCAACAAGTCTTGCTGCAACAAGTCTTGCTGCAACAAGTCTTGCTGCAACAAGTCTTGCTGCAACAAGTCTTGCTGCAACAAGTCTTGCTGCAACAAGTCTTGCTGCAACAAGTCTTGCTGCAACAAGTCTTGCTGCAACAAGTCTTGCTGCAACAAGTCTTGCTGCAACAAGTCTTGCTGCAACAAGTCTTGCTGCAACAAGTCTTGCTGCAACAAGTCTTGCTGCAACAAGTCTTGCTGCAACAAGTCTTGCTGCAACAAGTCTTGCTGCAACAAGTCTTGCTGCAACAAGTCTTGCTGCAACAAGTCTTGCTGCAACAAGTCTTGCTGCAACAAGTCTTGCTGCAACAAGTCTTGCTGCAACAAGTCTTGCTGCAACAAGTCTTGCTGCAACAAGTCTTGCTGCAACAAGTCTTGCTGCAACAAGTCTTGCTGCAACAAGTCTTGCTGCAACAAGTCTTGCTGCAACAAGTCTTGCTGCAACAAGTCTTGCTGCAACAAGTCTTGCTGCAACAAGTCTTGCTGCAACAAGTCTTGCTGCAACAAGTCTTGCTGCAACAAGTCTTGCTGCAACAAGTCTTGCTGCAACAAGTCTTGCTGCAACAAGTCTTGCTGCAACAAGTCTTGCTGCAACAAGTCTTGCTGCAACAAGTCTTGCTGCAACAAGTCTTGCTGCAACAAGTCTTGCTGCAACAAGTCTTGCTGCAACAAGTCTTGCTGCAACAAGTCTTGCTGCAACAAGTCTTGCTGCAACAAGTCTTGCTGCAACAAGTCTTGCTGCAACAAGTCTTGCTGCAACAAGTCTTGCTGCAACAAGTCTTGCTGCAACAAGTCTTGCTGCAACAAGTCTTGCTGCAACAAGTCTTGCTGCAACAAGTCTTGCTGCAACAAGTCTTGCTGCAACAAGTCTTGCTGCAACAAGTCTTGCTGCAACAAGTCTTGCTGCAACAAGTCTTGCTGCAACAAGTCTTGCTGCAACAAGTCTTGCTGCAACAAGTCTTGCTGCAACAAGTCTTGCTGCAACAAGTCTTGCTGCAACAAGTCTTGCTGCAACAAGTCTTGCTGCAACAAGTCTTGCTGCAACAAGTCTTGCTGCAACAAGTCTTGCTGCAACAAGTCTTGCTGCAACAAGTCTTGCTGCAACAAGTCTTGCTGCAACAAGTCTTGCTGCAACAAGTCTTGCTGCAACAAGTCTTGCTGCAACAAGTCTTGCTGCAACAAGTCTTGCTGCAACAAGTCTTGCTGCAACAAGTCTTGCTGCAACAAGTCTTGCTGCAACAAGTCTTGCTGCAACAAGTCTTGCTGCAACAAGTCTTGCTGCAACAAGTCTTGCTGCAACAAGTCTTGCTGCAACAAGTCTTGCTGCAACAAGTCTTGCTGCAACAAGTCTTGCTGCAACAAGTCTTGCTGCAACAAGTCTTGCTGCAACAAGTCTTGCTGCAACAAGTCTTGCTGCAACAAGTCTTGCTGCAACAAGTCTTGCTGCAACAAGTCTTGCTGCAACAAGTCTTGCTGCAACAAGTCTTGCTGCAACAAGTCTTGCTGCAACAAGTCTTGCTGCAACAAGTCTTGCTGCAACAAGTCTTGCTGCAACAAGTCTTGCTGCAACAAGTCTTGCTGCAACAAGTCTTGCTGCAACAAGTCTTGCTGCAACAAGTCTTGCTGCAACAAGTCTTGCTGCAACAAGTCTTGCTGCAACAAGTCTTGCTGCAACAAGTCTTGCTGCAACAAGTCTTGCTGCAACAAGTCTTGCTGCAACAAGTCTTGCTGCAACAAGTCTTGCTGCAACAAGTCTTGCTGCAACAAGTCTTGCTGCAACAAGTCTTGCTGCAACAAGTCTTGCTGCAACAAGTCTTGCTGCAACAAGTCTTGCTGCAACAAGTCTTGCTGCAACAAGTCTTGCTGCAACAAGTCTTGCTGCAACAAGTCTTGCTGCAACAAGTCTTGCTGCAACAAGTCTTGCTGCAACAAGTCTTGCTGCAACAAGTCTTGCTGCAACAAGTCTTGCTGCAACAAGTCTTGCTGCAACAAGTCTTGCTGCAACAAGTCTTGCTGCAACAAGTCTTGCTGCAACAAGTCTTGCTGCAACAAGTCTTGCTGCAACAAGTCTTGCTGCAACAAGTCTTGCTGCAACAAGTCTTGCTGCAACAAGTCTTGCTGCAACAAGTCTTGCTGCAACAAGTCTTGCTGCAACAAGTCTTGCTGCAACAAGTCTTGCTGCAACAAGTCTTGCTGCAACAAGTCTTGCTGCAACAAGTCTTGCTGCAACAAGTCTTGCTGCAACAAGTCTTGCTGCAACAAGTCTTGCTGCAACAAGTCTTGCTGCAACAAGTCTTGCTGCAACAAGTCTTGCTGCAACAAGTCTTGCTGCAACAAGTCTTGCTGCAACAAGTCTTGCTGCAACAAGTCTTGCTGCAACAAGTCTTGCTGCAACAAGTCTTGCTGCAACAAGTCTTGCTGCAACAAGTCTTGCTGCAACAAGTCTTGCTGCAACAAGTCTTGCTGCAACAAGTCTTGCTGCAACAAGTCTTGCTGCAACAAGTCTTGCTGCAACAAGTCTTGCTGCAACAAGTCTTGCTGCAACAAGTCTTGCTGCAACAAGTCTTGCTGCAACAAGTCTTGCTGCAACAAGTCTTGCTGCAACAAGTCTTGCTGCAACAAGTCTTGCTGCAACAAGTCTTGCTGCAACAAGTCTTGCTGCAACAAGTCTTGCTGCAACAAGTCTTGCTGCAAACAAGTCTTGCTGCAACAAGTCTTGCTGCAACAAGTCTTGCTGCAACAAGTCTTGCTGCAACAAGTCTTGCTGCAACAAGTCTTGCTGCAACAAGTCTTGCTGCAACAAGTCTTGCTGCAACAAGTCTTGCTGCAACAAGTCTTGCTGCAACAAGTCTTGCTGCAACAAGTCTTGCTGCAACAAGTCTTGCTGCAACAAGTCTTGCTGCAACAAGTCTTGCTGCAACAAGTCTTGCTGCAACAAGTCTTGCTGCAACAAGTCTTGCTGCAACAAGTCTTGCTGCAAACAAGTCTTGCTGCAACAAGTCTTGCTGCAACAAGTCTTGCTGCAACAAGTCTTGCTGCAACAAGTCTTGCTGCAACAAGTCTTGCTGCAACAAGTCTTGCTGCAACAAGTCTTGCTGCAACAAGTCTTGCTGCAACAAGTCTTGCTGCAACAAGTCTTGCTGCAACAAGTCTTGCTGCAACAAGTCTTGCTGCAACAAGTCTTGCTGCAACAAGTCTTGCTGCAACAAGTCTTGCTGCAACAAGTCTTGCTGCAACAAGTCTTGCTGCAACAAGTCTTGCTGCAACAAGTCTTGCTGCAACAAGTCTTGCTGCAACAAGTCTTGCTGCAACAAGTCTTGCTGCAACAAGTCTTGCTGCAACAAGTCTTGCTGCAACAAGTCTTGCTGCAACAAGTCTTGCTGCAACAAGTCTTGCTGCAACAAGTCTTGCTGCAACAAGTCTTGCTGCAACAAGTCTTGCTGCAACAAGTCTTGCTGCAACAAGTCTTGCTGCAACAAATTGGGAAAAGGGAGCGATTCACGCCCGCTCCGTCCTTTTATTAATTTTAGTGTAGGCTGGCAACCCTCCAACAACTGTAACATAGACCATTACACGACGGCCAGGAACTAGCCAGCGTTACGTTGCCAAGCGACCTAAAACTTTAACCAAATCATAATCGCCGATACTGCATTGCGTTACAATGATTTTAATAAGTTTTACATCATTACTGAACTATACAAGACCGATTTACTTTCAAAGGGTAACGTAAAACATCATCAACCGCTGACATAAGTTTGGGCTAACTTGACAAAACCTTTTAAAAAACATATTTTCTTTAGTATTTCTCCCCTCAAATTGCTCCACCCCTGTTTAACTATTTCCTTTCACGAATTAAGTCATCGGGTCTCATTGAAAGGTAACTGAATACTGTCGCAAGGGTTACATATGAAGAAAAAATTAAAAAATTCATAATTTTGCTGTGAAAACATTTCAGATGAAAATTAGGTAGTCGCGTTTGTAATCACTCTTATGGATGCGCATACCGGCTAACTTTATGCCGTTGTTTAATTAGTTGAGCTGACCTAATTAGTGGCTTAATTAAGTCGGGGCGCCTATGAGTGATGGTTTGGAATACGAGGAATACATCTATGAAGAAAACAATACAAATTTCATAATTTTGCTGTGAAAACATTTCAGATGAAAATTAGGTAGTTGCATGTGTATTTGTCACTCTGTATAGGAAATGCGTATGCGGGCTCACTTTATGCCGTTGTTTAATTAGTCGGGCTGACCTAATTAGTTGACTAATTTAGTCGGGGCGCCTACAAGTGATAGTTTGGGATGTGAGGAACACGTCTATGAAAAAAAAATTAAAAACTTCATAATTTTACTGTAAAAACATTTCAGATGAAAATTAGGTAGTTGCGTGTGTATTTGTCACTGTATATATGAAATGCGTATGCGAGCTCACTTTATGCCGTTGTTTAATTAGTTGGGCTGACCTAATTAGTGGACTAATTAAGTCGGGGCGCCTACGGGTGATGGTTTGGGATGTGAGCAACACGTCTATGAAAAAACAAATAAAATATCATAATTTTACTGTGAAAACATTTCAAATGGAAATTAGGTAGTTACGTGTGTATTTGTCACTGTGTATATAAAATGCGAATGCGGGCTAACTTTATGCCGTTGTTTATTATTAGTTGGTCTGACCTAATTAGTGGACTAATTAAGTCGGGGCGCCTCAGAGTGATGGATTGGGATATGACGAACACGTCTATAAAAAAAAATAAAAAAATCATAATTTTACTCTGAAAACATTTCAGATAAAAATTAGGTAGTTGCGTGTGTATTTGTCACTGTATATATGAAATGCGTATGCGGGCTCACTTTATGCCGTTGTTTAATTAGTTGGGCTGACCTAATTAGTGGACTAAGTCGGGGCGCCTACGAGTGATGGTTTGGGATGTGAGGAACACGTCTATGAAGAAAAAATAAAAAAAATTCATAATTTTACTGTAAAAACATTTCAGATGAAAATTAGGTAGTTGCGTGTGTTCTTGTCACTGTATATCATGAAATGCGTATGCGGGCTCACTTCATGCCGTTGTTTAATTAGTTGGGCTGACCTAATTAGTGGACGAATTAAGTCGGGGCGCCTATGAGTGATGGTTTGGGATGTGAGGAACACGTCTATGAAGAAAAAATAAAAAAAATTCATAATTTTAATGTGAAAACATTTCAGATGGAAATTAGGTAGTTGCGTGTGTTCTTGTCACTGTATATCATGAAATGCGTATGCGGGCTCACTTCATGCCGTTGTTTAATTAGTTGGGCTGACCTAATTAGTGGACTAATTAAGTCGGGGCGCCTATGAGTGATGGTTTGGGATGTGAGGAACACGTCTATGAAGAAAAAATTAAAAAATTCATAATTTTACTGTGAAAACATTTCAGATTGAAATTAGGTAGTTGCGTGTGTTCTTGTCACTGTATATCATGAAATGCGTATGCGGGCTCACTTTATGCCGTTGTTTAATTAGTTGGGCTGACCTAATTAGTAGACTAAGTCGGGGCGCCTACGAGTGATGGTTTGGGATGTGAGGAACACGTCTATGAAGAAAAAATAAAAAAAATTCATAATTTTAATGTGAAAACATTTCAGATGGAAATTAGGTAGTTGCGTGTGTTCTTGTCACTGTATATCATGAAATGCGTATGCGGGCTAACTTCATGCCGTTGTTTAATTAGTTGGGCTGACCTAATTAGTGGACTAATTAAGTCGGGGCGCCTATGAGTGATGGTTTGGGATGTTAGGAACACGTCTATGAAGAAAAAATTAAAAAATTAATAATTTTACTGTGAAAACATTTCAGATGAAAATTAGGTAGTTGCGTGTGTTCTTGTCACTGTATATCATGAAATGCGTATGCGGGCTCACTTCATGCCGTTGTTTAATTAGTTGGGCTGACCTAATTAGTGGACTAATTAAGTCGGGGCGCCTATGAGTGATGGTTTGGGATGTGAGGAACACGTCTATGAAGAAAAAATTAAAAAATTCATAATTTTACTGTGAAAACATTTCAGATTGAAATTAGGTAGTTGCGTGTGTTCTTGTCACTGTATATCATGAAATGCGTATGCGGGCTCACTTTATGCCGTTGTTTAATTAGTTGGGCTGACCTAATTAGTAGACTAATTAAGTCGGGGCGCCCACGAGTGATGGTTTGGGATGTGAGGAACACGTCTATGAAAAAAAAATTAAAAAATTCATAATTTTACTGTGAAAACATTTCAGATGGAAATTAGGTAGTTGCGTGTGTATTTGTCACTCTGTAGATGAAATGCGTATACGGGCTAACTTTATGCCGTTACTTAATTAGTTGGGCTGACCTAATTAGTGGACTAATTAAGTCGGGGCGCCTATGAGTGATGGTTTAGGATACGAGGAACACGTCTATGAAGAAAAAATTAAAAAATTTCATAATTTTAATGTGAAAACATTTCAAATGAAAATAAGGTAGTTGCGTGTGTATTTGTCACTGTCTATATGAAATGCGAACGCGGGCTAACTTTATGCCGTTGTTTAATTAGTTGAGCTGACCTAATTAGTGGCTAAATTAAGTCGGGGCGCCTATGAGTGATGGTTTGGAATACGAGGAATACATCTATGAAGAAAACAATAAAAATTTCATAATTTTGCTGTGAAAACATTTCAGATGAAAATTAGGTAGTTGCATGTGTATTTGTCACTCTGTATAGGAAATGCGTATGCGGGCTCACTTTATGCCGTTGTTTAATTAGTCGGGCTGACCTAATTAGTGGACTAATTTAGTCGGGGCGCCTACAAGTGATAGTTTGGGATGTGAGGAACACGTCTATGAAAAAAAAAATTAAAAATTTCATAATAAATTATAAAAAAAAAAAAAAAAAAAATTATTTCTGAAATAAATTTCAGAAAAAATAAAAAAAAATCATAATTTTAATGTGAAAACATTTCAGATGGAAATTAGGTAGTTGCGTGTGTTCTTGTCACTGTATATCATGAAATGCGTATGCGGGCTAACTTCATGCCGTTGTTTAATTAGTTGGGCTGACCTAATTAGTGGACTAATTAAGTCGGGGCGCCTATGAGTGATGGTTTGGGATGTTAGGAACACGTCTATGAAGAAAAAATTAAAAAATTAATAATTTTACTGTAAAAACATTTCAGATGAAAATTAGGTAGTTGCGTGTGTTCTTGTCACTGTATATCATGAAATGCGTATGCGGGCTCACTTCATGCCGTTGTTTAATTAGTTGGGCTGACCTAATTAGTGGACTAATTAAGTCGGGGCGCCTATGAGTGATGGTTTGGGATGTGAGGAACACGTCTATGAAGAAAAAATTAAAAAAATCATAATTTTACTGTGAAAACATTTCAGATTGAAATTAGGTAGTTGCGTGTGTTCTTGTCACTGTATATCATGAAATGCGTATGCGGGCTCACTTTATGCCGTTGTTTAATTAGTTGGGCTGACCTAATTAGTAGACTAAGTCGGGGCGCCTACGAGTGATGGTTTGGGATGTGAGGAACACGTCTATGAAGAAAAAATAAAAAAAATTCATAATTTTAATGTGAAAACATTTCAGATGGAAATTAGGTAGTTGCGTGTGTTCTTGTCACTGTATATCATGAAATGCGTATGCGGGCTAACTTCATGCCGTTGTTTAATTAGTTGGGCTGACCTAATTAGTGGACTAATTAAGTCGGGGCGCCTATGAGTGATGGTTTGGGATGTTAGGAACACGTCTATGAAGAAAAAATTAAAAAATTAATAATTTTACTGTGAAAACATTTCAGATGAAAATTAGGTAGTTGCGTGTGTTCTTGTCACTGTATATCATGAAATGCGTATGCGGGCTCACTTCATGCCGTTGTTTAATTAGTTGGGCTGACCTAATTAGTGGACTAATTAAGTCGGGGCGCCTATGAGTGATGGTTTGGGATGTGAGGAACACGTCTATGAAGAAAAAATTAAAAAATTCATAATTTTACTGTGAAAACATTTCAGATTGAAATTAGGTAGTTGCGTGTGTTCTTGTCACTGTATATCATGAAATGCGTATGCGGGCTCACTTTATGCCGTTGTTTAATTAGTTGGGCTGACCTAATTAGTAGACTAATTAAGTCGGGGCGCCCACGAGTGATGGTTTGGGATGTGAGGAACACGTCTATGAAAAAAAAATTAAAAAATTCATAATTTTACTGTGAAAACATTTCAGATGGAAATTAGGTAGTTGCGTGTGTATTTGTCACTCTGTAGATGAAATGCGTATACGGGCTAACTTTATGCCGTTACTTAATTAGTTGGGCTGACCTAATTAGTGGACTAATTAAGTCGGGGCGCCTATGAGTGATGGTTTAGGATACGAGGAACACGTCTATGAAGAAAAAATTAAAAAATTTCATAATTTTAATGTGAAAACATTTCAAATGAAAATAAGGTAGTTGCGTGTGTATTTGTCACTGTCTATATGAAATGCGAACGCGGGCTAACTTTATGCCGTTGTTTAATTAGTTGAGCTGACCTAATTAGTGGCTTAATTAAGTCGGGGCGCCTATGAGTGATGGTTTGGAATACGAGGAATACATCTATGAAGAAAACAATAAAAATTTCATAATTTTGCTGTGAAAACATTTCAGATGAAAATTAGGTAGTTGCATGTGTATTTGTCACTCTGTATAGGAAATGCGTATGTGGGCTCACTTTATGCCGTTGTTTAATTAGTCGGGCTGACCTAATTAGTGGACTAATTTAGTCGGGGCGCCTACAAGTGATAGTTTGGGATGTGAAGAACACGTCTATGAAAAAAAAATTAAAAATTTCATAATAAATTATAAAAAAAAAAAAAAAAAAAAATTATTTCTGAAATAAATTTCAGAAAAAATAAAAAAAAATCATAATTTTAATGTGAAAACATTTCAGATGGAATTTAGGTAGTTGCGTGTGTTCTTGTCACTGTATATCATGAAATGCGTATGCGGGCTAACTTCATGCCGTTGTTTAATTAGTTGGGCTGACCTAATTAGTGGACTAATTAAGTCGGGGCGCCTATGAGTGATGGTTTGGGATGTTAGGAACACGTCTATGAAGAAAAAATTAAAAAATTCATAATTTTACTGTAAAAACATTTCAGATTAAAATTAGGTAGTTGCGTGTGTTCTTGTCACTGTATATCATGAAATGCGTATGCGGGCTCACTTCATGCCGTTGTTTAATTAGTTGGGCTGACCTAATTAGTAGACTAATTAAGTCGGGGCGCCCACGAGTGATGGTTTGGGATGTGAGGAACACGTCTATGAAAAAAAAATTTAAAAATTCATAATTTTACTGTGAAAACATTTCAGATGGAAATTAGGTAGTTGCGTGTGTATTTGTCACTCTGTAGATGAAATGCGTATACGGGCTAACTTTATGCCGTTACTTAATTAGTTGGGCTGACCTAATTAGTGGACTAATTAAGTCGGGGCGCCTATGAGTGATGGTTTAGGATACGAGGAACACGTCTATGAAGAAAAAAATAAAAATTTCATATTTTTAATGTGAAAACATTTCAAATGAAAATAAGGTAGTTGCGTGTGTATTTGTCACTGTCTATATGAAATGCGAACGCGGGCTAACTTTATGCCGTTGTTTAATTAGTTGGGCTGACCTAATTAGTAGACTTATTAAGTCGGGGCGCCTATGAGTGATGGTTTGGGATGTGAGGAACACGTCTATGAAGAAAAAATTAAAAAATTAATAATTTTACTGTAAAAACATTTCAGATGAAAATTAGGTAGTTGCGTGTGTTCTTGTCACTGTATATCATGAAATGCGTATGCGGGCTCACTTCATGCCGTTGTTTAATTAGTTGGGCTGACCTAATTAGTGGACGAATTAAGTCGGGGCGCCTATGAGTGATGGTTTGGGATGTGAGGAACACGTCTATGAAGAAAAAATTAAAAAATTCATAATTTTACTGTGAAAACATTTCAGATTGAAATTAGGTAGTTGCGTGTGTTCTTGTCACTGTATATCATGAAATGCGTATGCGGGCTCACTTTATGCCGTTGTTTAATTAGTTGGGCTGACCTAATTAGTAGACTAATTAAGTCGGGGCGCCTATGAGTGATGGTTTTGGATGTGAGGAACACGTCTATGAGGAAAAAATTAAAAAATTCATAATTTTACTGTGAAAACATTTCAGATTGAAATTAGGTAGTTGCGTGTGTATTTGTCACAGTATATCATGAAATGCGTATGCGGGCTCACTTTATGCCGTTGTTTAATTAGTTGGGCTGACCTAATTAGTAGACTAATTAAGTCGGGGCGCCCACGAGTGATGGTTTGGGATGTGAGAAACACGTCTATGAAAAAAAAATTAAAAAAATCATAATTTTACTGTGAAAACATTTCAGATGGAAATTAGGTAGTTGCGTGTGTATTTGTCACTCTGTAGATGAAATGCGTATACGGGCTAACTTTATGCCGTTACTTAATTAGTTGGGCTGACCTAATTAGTGGACTAGTTAAGTCGGGGCGCCTATGAGTGATGGTTTAGGATACGAGGAACACGTCTATGAAGAAAAAAATAAAAATTTCATAATTTTAATGTGAAAACATTTCAAATGAAAATAAGGTAGTTGCGTGTGTATTTGTCACTGTCTATATGAAATGCGAACGCGGGCTAACTTTATGCCGTTGTTTAATTAGTTGGGCTGACCTAATTAGTAGACTTATTAAGTCGGGGCGCCTATGAGTGATGGTTTGGGATGTGAGGAACACGTCTATGAAGAAAAATTTAAAAAAATCATAATTTTACTGTGAAAACATTTCAGATTGAAATTAGCTTGTTGCGTGTGTTCTTGTCACTGTATATCATGAAATGCGTATGCGGGCTCACTTCATGCCGTTGTTTAATTAGTTGGGCTGACCTAATTAGTGGACGAATTAAGTCGGGGCGCCTATGAGTGATGGTTTGGGATGTGAGGAACACGTCTATGAAGAAAAAATTAAAAAATTCATAATTTTACTGTGAAAACATTTCAGATTGAAATTAGGTAGTTGCGTGTGTTCTTGTCACTGTATATCATGAAATGCGTATGCGGGCTCACTTTATGCCGTTGTTTAATTAGTTGGGCTGACCTAATTAGTAGACTAATTAAGTCGGGGCGCCTATGAGTGATGGTTTTGGATGTGAGGAACACGTCTATGAGGAAAAAATTAAAAAATTCATAATTTTACTGTGAAAACATTTCAGATTGAAATTAGGTAGTTGCGTGTGTATTTGTCACAGTATATCATGAAATGCGTATGCGGGCTCACTTTATGCCGTTGTTTAATTAGTTGGGCTGACCTAATTAGTAGACTAATTAAGTCGGGGCGCCCACGAGTGATGGTTTGGGATGTGAGAAACACGTCTATGAAAAAAAAATTAAAAAAATCATAATTTTACTGTGAAAACATTTCAGATGGAAATTAGGTAGTTGCGTGTGTATTTGTCACTCTGTAGATGAAATGCGTATACGGGCTAACTTTATGCCGTTACTTAATTAGTTGGGCTGACCTAATTAGTGGACTAGTTAAGTCGGGGCGCCTATGAGTGATGGTTTAGGATACGAGGAACACGTCTATGAAGAAAAAAATAAAAATTTCATAATTTTAATGTGAAAACATTTCAAATGAAAATAAGGTAGTTGCGTGTGTATTTGTCACTGTCTATATGAAATGCGAACGCGGGCTAACTTTATGCCGTTGTTTAATTAGTTGGGCTGACCTAATTAGTAGACTTATTAAGTCGGGGCGCCTATGAGTGATGGTTTGGGATGTGAGGAACACGTCTATGAAGAACAATTTAAAAAAATCATAATTTTACTGTGAAAACATTTCAGATTGAAATTAGCTTGTTGCGTGTGTATTTGTCACAGTATATCATGAAATGCGTATGCGGGCTCACTTTATGACGTTGTTTAATTAGTTGGGCTGACCTAATTAGTGGACTAATTTAGTCGGGGCGCCTATGCGTGATGGTTTGGGATGTGAGGAACACGTCTATGAAGAAAAAATAAAAAAAATTCATAAATTTACTGTGGAAACATTTCAGATGGAATTTAGGTATTTGCGTGTGTATTTGTCACAGTATATCATGAAATGCGTATGCGGGCTCACTTTATGCCGTTGTTTAATTAGTTGGGCTGACCTAATTAGTGGACTAATTAAGTCGGGCGCCTACGAGTGATGGTTCGGGATGTGAGGAACACGTCTATGAAAAAAAAAAAAAAAATCATAATTTTACTGTGAAAACATTTCAGATTGAAATTAGGTAGTTGCGTGTGTATTTGTCACAGTGTATCATGAAATGCGTATGCGGGCTCACTTTATGCCGTTGTTTAATTAGTTGGGCTGACCTAATTAGTTGACTAATTAAGTCGGGGCGCCTAAGAGTGATGGTTTGCGATGTGAGGAACACGTCTATGAAGAAAAAATTAAAAATTTCATAATTTTACTGTAAAAACATTTCAGATGAAAACTCTGTATTTCCGAACACTTAAGAAGGACCTTGACCGTTATTGACGGTCGTTGTCGAATCTTTTGAAATTTGGTGCTGGCAACAAATTTAGGGCCAGCACCAAATTTAGTGCTCACTTCAGTCTGGTCCAGAGCAGGAGGAGAGTGTCATCAAAAGCTCGAAACGGAAATTCAATATTTTGGATAAACGTCAGACTTTTTACGGGTAACTTTCTGACGAATCTGGTACAAATATTATCAAGGTAATAATTTATTCTTACAAAACACACCCTTATGCATGTTTTTTGCACGTTAGGGGGCATAATTTCTCTTAAAAAAATCTGTAGGACGAGTTTTGGAATGTCTAGTCTAGTTTCCGGACAGTTCAAGTTGCTATTTTAAAGATGCTTTTGCCACCCTTTTGCTAGGTCAAATGTTTGGCGGATTTAACCCCAAAATGTAGATTTAAAGTTTAATTATCTATTTATTTAGATTCGAGAAAGACTTTATACTATAGGCCTATAGGCCTATAGGCCTAAGCTTTCATTTAAGAAATAAACTTAAGGTTGGCCTAAAAAAAATAGTAAAAAAATCTGCCAGTGCCAATGCAGTCATCAATGCAATATAAATGACCGACCGATCACTGAGGGTTAAATTTGCCAAAAAAAGTAAGTTTTGATTTCAAATTTGATGTCTGGTCCTAGAGGACAGGGTTCGATGGGCCAAGAAGCGGAGGGAGTCCAGCGTATTGGCACAACGTATGGGGCTAACAGCGCCCCAGTTACTGGGTCTACACCTAGCCCCACTATTAAATGTGGCAAGGATTTTTGACATTGGTTGAATCCTTAGCCACACGTCCAAGCCTATCTTTCGTGCAGCATTTCCCACAAACTGCCGTTGAATTGTGTTTGCGCCCTCTCTCGCTGCGATGCAACCGCAGAAAAGAAGTCTCTGAGCAAATTGAAAACTATTTGCAAGGATTCAACCGATGTCAAAAATCCTTGCCACACTAGTGCGGGGCTAGCTCTACACTACTCCTAGAACTATGAGGTTCGTTCCGCTAACGTCTCCACGAGCCTCATAGAGTGATATGTACAAAATCCTATTCGAAACTTTCTGCCCTTCACGTTTACATGGCTACAGTTCTTTTTTGAAATCAGATCTCGCAAAAACTAGGCTCTATGTGTTCTTTCAACTCTGATCGAGCGTTGCACTGGTCCAGAAAATCCACTCCGCAAACTAAAAGTTGTTAAAAAGTGATAAATTCTCACCGTAATTTAGATCCCATTCAAACAGTATTGCAACAAATATGGCGACCGGAGTTGCAAAATTAACTGGTATGCTGCTATGCGGTGCGCTGGTCCTATGGGCTGGTTCCGCGTACCAGTTAATTTACAAATTTGTAAATTAACTGGTACGCGGAACCAGCCCATAGGACCAGCGCACGGCATAGCAGCATACCAGTTAATTTTGCAACTCCGGTCGCCATATTTGTTGCAATACTGTTTGAATGGGATCTAAATTACGGTGAGAATTTATCACTTTTTAACAACTTTTTGTTTGCGGAGTGGATTTTCTGGACCAGTGCAACGCTCGATCAGAGTTGAAAGAACACATAGAGCCTAGTTTTGGCGAGATCTGATTTCAAAAAAGAACTGTAGCCATGTAAACGTGAAGGGCAGAAAGTTTCGAATAGGATTTTGTACATATCACTCTATGAGGCTCGTGGAGACGATAGCGGAACGAACCTCATAGTTCTAGGAGTAGCTCTACACCATGATCATCGTCCATGGAATATGCAAACGTTTTTGTAGGCCTATGATGTTTTTCATTTTGAAAAGACATCATCCTTGAAAATTGTTCAAAGAAAAAATTCCTTCGGCAAAATCAGGCCATGCAACTTCAGAAGAAAAGTGTTGCTTGGGAACATTGACCATGGTTGTTGAAGGAATAGTTTCGACTTTTTATGGAAGAATAGTATTGTTGTTGTAATGTTGGTGTTGGTATTTATTTTAAATGAATCATTTTTTTTATATCCCTTTTTTAGTTTCTACTTACTATTCTTAATTTGTAGAAAATCTAAACTACCTAACGTTTAGACAGACCTTCACCACTTTCTAACGACACATCACTTCACCCACCTTATCATGGCCGATCACAAAGATGGTGAAGACGACAAGATATACGGGGGATGTGAGGGACCCGATGCCCTCTATGTCAAACTGGTGTCATCGGACGGACATGAGTTTTACGTGAAGCGTGATTTGGCTCTGACTTCGGGGACGATAAAAGCCATGCTGAGTGGGCCAGGTGGGTCAGAGTTGATTTCAGTTTGTATTTTTTTCCTCGTCAATATTCTCAACCCTTCATGCGTACATCTTCTCAGCCGATATTCATCTCATGAAATGGTTGTCACATTTACCTAAGTTACCAGACGTCACCATCACAATAATCTTGGTTGCCCCATTTTGGGAATCAATGTCCCCACGTGTTGCTGTTGCATTTTAGGCGTTTCAGCATTTACACGATTTGCTGTTGACTCCCAAAATGGTGAGTGTGGCACAGGCGCCGCGTGTGATGTGCATGTAAGGGGTCAATCAACCTCGTTCCCAGGGGTATTGATCTCGCCGCGCCATTTTCTTTTTGTACCGAGGTTAGCTCGATCAAAACCCCTGGTATTTTGACAAGAAAATCTCCCATAGTAGGGGAGATTTTAATTAGGCCTGTGGCCTATCCACTCGACGCGCCGCTCAAATATGGTATCCCGCAAAAGTGGCATCATTAATTATAGAGCAACTGGTCCCCTCTCATTCTTCTTTTGATTTGTGACCTGTCTAACTGTATGCAGTTTATGGTGACCGCGTAAAAACGACTCAGTTGAATTAGGATCGCGTCGAAATACTTGCATTTTGCCGCGCGCGTACCAAGTGCCTAAGGGCGTTTGAAAGTTTTTAACAAGCATGCGCGCATAGCAGTCAGTTTCGGGAGCCAATCACCATTGTTTTTCGGTGCTTCCATTCTAGGGGTTAGAGACGAGAGGTATCGATACGGCGCGCTGCCCACGGTGGTGAGGTTGGGGTTCAATAAATTAAAGATGAAGTGATAGATAAAAGTAGTGTATTCTACAGTAGGACAAGGTTGGGTCTTAATTGGCGGCTGCTGCTGCGGCTGTTGCTAGGGGCAGCCTATGCTTCAACACTTGTTTATGCTGTGACTAAGCCACAGCCACCATTTCAGTCACAGCCTGGCCTTATGACCATACAGCAGCAAATCTAAACTTTCAAGAAATCATTAGCCCCAGAATTACATGAAGGCCACGGATGGCCACAGGTGCTCTGACAGGCTTGACTGCTTTGTTCTTGAAAGGGCAAGGGCACCAAGGAATTTTTTCCTCGGTGAAAGGCACCTCTGTGGGAGAATAGTAAATTTCTTCTGGAACATTTCAAGGGCACCAAGGCATTTGCCTCTGTTGCCTCTATTAAGTATCGGGCCTGCCCTGGTCTTGGCCTTGGTGCCCCTTCAAAATAACCAATTTATGTACCTTTCAAAATGTTGTAATGGAAGTGCCCTTTTGCAAGTAGAATGTGGCCTTGCCCTCTCAAAGATGAAATTCCAGGCCAGCATCATTGTATTTAGATTTTGAGGGAATTTATATCAGTACTCTAATTTTCAGTAAACATAAAATATTCAATAGACTGATTGTGCTCTCCAGGTCATGTGACCTGTAGTGGGTATTAAACGTAACCAAACACGACGTCCTTCATAGAAAAGTGCGGTATGGTACATGATGATTGTTGCGTTTGCTTATTCGAATTGAAGCTGAAACCACCAAAAGAAAAGGCTTTCCAAAACTGTGTGATACCTTTGTCTACTTGAAATTTCACAAGGCTAGGTATAAAACCTCACTTTCCAATGTTCTTTACTTTTTTTTACAGTGATTTAGGCAAAAAAATTAACAGGCGGGTGGCTACATGTCGTCCGACGCCACTAAAAAAATAATAAACCTTTTTTGTAGGAGAATACTGGTAGTTTATGAAACAGTAATGTGATTAAAATCAATGTCACAACATACAACTTTAACAAAAGGGCTTAGTAACTGTGTTATTAATACCAAAAGCCGACTGTTGACGTGACAATGTCAGTCACAGCATGTATTTGCACGTAGTTTGCCATCAGCTGAGATAGCGTAGTACCCACAACAGGTCACATAATGACATGTAAACAGTGGTTTCGCAATCGGTCTATTCAACCTGTGAAATTGTCAAGTAGTCCTGGGGTCGATTTCACAAAGATTTAGGATTCATCTCAACTGGTACTGACCAACCTTAGTATACAAATGCATTGAAAGAAATTTGGAGTCTGCACATATATACACCTGTAGCCAGAAGCGTTAAATACAAATATGTATGTATCTCTGATAAATCTTCATTGCACTCTATCAAGGTACCTTTGCTGAGAACGAAGCTAATGAAGTATTCTTCAGGGAAATCCCGTAAGTCAGAATTTCAAATTTTTGTTTTGTTTTGTTTTTTAACGCAAAATTGAATATGAATGTGCTGAAACCTTTTGTTGTGTCTTGATTAGAGTAAGTCTTTTATTTATGACCAACTCGCTGGAAAGTTTTACCAAGAATAGAGGGGGGGGGGTGCTTTTGAATTTGTTGAACCGCTCTTACAACTCTCTAAAAAAAAGTCTTACAACCGTGTCCATCAATTACAGGTCACACGTCCTCTGCAAAGTATGCATGTACTTTACCTACAAAGTCCGCTACACAAACAGTTCAACAGAGATTCCTGAGTTCCCGATCGCGCCTGAAATCGCTCTGGAGCTTCTGATGGCAGCAAACTTCTTAGACTGTTGATGTTGTGAACTGCTAAAACATCAAGTCTGTTCTACATTCTCCCAATTTTTGTCATTGAATCATCACCATTCACCATTGCCCCCACCCCTAACCCCCCCCCCCCTCCCAAATGCATGGTTTTTACAGAGAGTTCTAAAATTTGCTGATAGTATATAGTTGCAAACATGCTCAAATCCAGGTAGTCAACAGATTGGGTTGTTTCCAAACTGCTTTCTCATCAACTTAAAATATAATAATAACAATGATAATAATGGAGTCTTGTATAATGCCGGTATCGGCCAAAAAAGCGATCATGGCGCTTGCTCATGATACAAAAAATAGTTAAAAAAAAAATCCAATGTGAAATAAGTTTTACAGACGGAGAAGCAGCTTTGGTCTCTTATGAAAACTCCCGTGGAGGCAAGCCACAATATAGCTTCTCACACCATCCAGGTATTTGTTGGAACAAGTGTAGAACAGGGTACAAACTTTTTCCTTCTTCCGAAGGGATACTTTTTTTTTAAGAATACGCTTTACTTATTTCTACATATTTGTGGAATTAGTCCTTATGAATTTACTAACAATTATAAATATTAACTGTGTTAAAAATGCACCAGGTGTAAATAACAACTACCGTGTGGTTTGCTGGATTGTTGTAAGTGCAAAGCAGTTTTTTCCTGACCTATAAAAAAGAGGACGTTTGTGTGGGAAATGTAAATTTGTACTAGGATTTCAAGGCCACCAAGGCAATGACGGGGGGGGGGGGGGGGGGGGGGGCATGGAGGCGATTGCTTCTGTCGCCTCCGTGAAACATCAGGCTTGGGTTAGATTCGCAAATCTAAATCTCCACCCAAAACTTTGGCAAGTCTTGAAAAGTTCTGAGATAGACACTGTGGTGTGCTGAAGTTCTTTTTGAAATTCTAGCCCTTACAGTGTGTTAACATTTCCAGCCCTAAACAAGGGGGTGTCTCAGGCGTACTCCTGCAATCCAATGGACCGGCAGAACGTTCTGCTGGACCGCAACTTTGTGCCGAACTATTAGAACTATGAGAAACAGAAATGGACTGCTTAACCCCAACCCTCCAAAATCCTCACAAATTCTCTTCAGGAACTTGTCTGATTGCCGAGGATTGAGGACTGTAGGCCCAAATGATAGTGCTTATCACTGGGCCAGGCAGACCAATCTTATCCAAGGCCAAACATGTTGGTGTGAAGTGACATAAGAGTGGAGCATTGTGGAGTATTGAGGACCGTAGGCCCAAATAATACTTGCTTTTTTACTGGGATTGGCAGACCAAGCTTATTTAAGTCCAGACATTTTTGGAGTCGAGTGACCTCAGAGTGGAGGAATGAGGACTGTAGGCCCAAATAACAATTGGTTATCACAGGGTTAGGCACACCCATCTTATCCTAGTCCAAACATGTTGATGTGGAGTGACCATAATGTTGAGGATAGTGGACAAATAGGCCTAGGGAATATGGATTTATAATCTAACAGTAGCAACACGTATATAAGTAAGTATAAAACAAAGCTAAACACGTCGTAACATGCAGTAAACAAATTGCAGTGCAATTTTCAAGGGGTTTTATATAAAGTAGCCCCATTAGGATTCTTCCTCCATGGTGTACATGAAGGTGGAAGTCTTCCAGGGGCAGGTTTAAACTCAGTTAAGTGTTTAAATCCAGTTTTACCGAAAGGAGGAATGATGAAGTAGACATTTTGGGTTTCAAAAAGGGCCACTGGTAACTATTTCGGGGATCGAACCACCAATGACAGTTGGAAGGGTTCTGAGGTTCGATCCTCAAACGAGTTACTTGTGAAGATTCCGAAGCGTGGTCTTGACTGCAAAGGTTTGAATACCGGATCAAACGCGTTAATTTATTTTATCTATCAACGTTTTTTCTTATTTGCTATGTATAATTATTTGTCTGATTATCTAGTAGTACTTGTATTGTGGTTTAAAAAGGCTGGAGAAAAAAAACTTCATTCAAGTTTTGTAGTTAAAAAAACGGCACCGTTTCTGTATTAATGCCTTCATTTTTAAAGCAAGTTTGATTTTCAACATATGCAATAAAAATTATATAGAGAAATAAAAGTCGTTGTAGTGGAATCTGAAAGAATCGTTTTGAGTCTCTGCAGCGGTACAATTGAGTAAATGGTTGTAGCTTGTTGTGGTGGACATGGCGGAGTTGTGTAGAACACTGTGTTTCACACACAATGATTGCCGGGTTGCAGACACCAGCAGCGGCACCAGACCTGGTACTTCAGGTAGGTGGGGTGGGGAGGGGGGGGTGACTTTGTCCTACTGAAAAAACATTGACTTACCACAATGACGGACTTCCACAGTTTATTATTTACAATGTTAACATAATTGCTATGAATGCGGGTGTAATGGTTTGGGGTAAAATTCAATTTTGGTCATTGGGGGGAAAATTGAGGTGGGAAGTAGGGGGCAAAGAAAGTAACTGGGAGAGACCCTCCCCCCCCCCCCCCCCCCAGCATCGCCGCTGGTAGACACACAATGATTGTTTTGCGTCCCTCAGTAAATTCCCCACCCCCTTAAATTTGGAATAAGCCAAAGACATGGCCAGTGCGTGGAACAAGACTTTTTATATCTTATACCGTTTTATAAAGTGAAAAGTTGCTGTATCCACTCAAGCCTGCTTCTCTCTTTATACCATGGTCATTAGTGGCACAGGGAGGCCCCCAAATGTTCCCATACTCAAACACCTTCTTCCCCTCTTGTACAGAAGTACCCCCCTAAAATCCTCAAAAGAATTCCTGAGATTCCCAGAACACAATGAAGACACAATAGGAGGGGCGGGGTCCACCCTACCATATATCGAGCACCAAATGTCTCTCGATATTTGCCTTTTTATCTACAGAGGCAAGGCATGGCAGCTCCAATGGGTACTACACAAGTTGCTGATCATTCACATCATGGTGGCCGAGTCATCAGGGTGTGGGTTCGAATCCCAGTCATGACACTTGTGCCCTTGGGCATGTCACTTAACTATAATTGCTTCTCATCACCCAGGAGTTAAAGGGTACCTGCTAGGGTAGAGATTGTTGATCTGTATGATTAGCGATCCCGGTCATGACACTTGTGTCCTTAAGCAAGATACTTAACTATGATTGCTTCAAATAGGGGAAGGGGCAGTTATGTTTGTCTCGCAACGGATTCATTTACCCCTCCCTGTTCTTAGCTGTGCTGTGAAGAGACTTGCGTTAATACCTCGCCGTGTCTTGTTTCTGCGTATTGAGGCAGGGCTCTATCCCTTCAAAAAGTAGCCCACACCTTGAGTGGCCTTTGGGCCTTGTGATGGGCGAACTGCATAAAAATAAAAAAAATTGCAACCTGTGTCCCCATCTGGCAGCTGGTGCTTCATACTCCTAAGGAGTTGATATGTTCCAGGCATAGAGTTACATAATAGAACTAGAGGGTGCACTCGCTATGCCACACACGGAACTCCACTGACTCACCATGGGCGAAAATCCCGATGGGCAAATTGCATACGAATGTCCACTTAGAAAATGGCTGCTGTGTGAACGGATGAGTAACCAGTGTAAATGAATGGTCTGCGCCATTTTCTCAATGGTAAAAAAATGCTCCTTGTCGGGCCGTGTCGCATGGTTTGTACACCCTCTAGTTCTTATATATAATAATAATAATAATACGCAGTTTTTATATAGCGCTTTATCACACCCTATGGGCGTCTCAGAGCGCTCAGTATTTTTTTTCCTGCGATGTATGATGAGTTACGTTTTTGAAGTTTGAGACCTGTTCCTTTACATAGCACCATGTAATGGTTCACAAGGATACTATGGTTCCAGGATACTTAGGGCTCTATTAACAGGGGTGATAGAAGTGTAAGGTGCTTTGAGAGGCCAACATGGATTGAAAAAGCGCCTGATAAAAACTTATTGTTACTAAAGATTTCTGGAAGATTTTTTTTCCAATCTTGTTTGGTACCTTGTTAACTTGACGGTAATTTTAACCCAGGAATGGGTCGGCTTTATTTGACAAGTGATACACATGTACCCGCGGTCGAGGACAAATTCGTCATTCGACTTTAATATTACGTGGAAACATTAAAAGTATACGGTGCTTTTGAATTTGGTTTTAAAGTGCCTAATAATGCATATCATTGTTTTTAAGAAACAAAATATCTTAATAAACCGGGTGTCTTCAACCAACTGCTTAAAAAGTCAATAAAACCGAACAAAGAATTAATCTCTGCACTGTGAGAATGTTTATTTCTTCAACTTTATTGATAATCAAGCTGTAAATATTGAACTAAACACCTGAACGTAATTTCGTCGAGTGTGAATGTGCAAAAATGAAAAGCCTGAAAATGGGTTGAGTTCTCCCCTTGGACAAAAGTGACGTCTCGATTGATCGTTCTGATCAGTAGCAATCACCTGTCCACTCAACGATCAGCTTAATTAACTCTCGGTAAAATTTGTAAAAAGTTCTTTACACCTTTTTCGTAACTGCATGTACCTATTATTGTTTTATTGTAGATCAGAATATTTTAACTTAATCTCTGCTGCATTTTTTTCTTTTTTCTTGAGGTCATTAATTCTAGTCCTTTTTTAATAATGTAAATATTTTTTAAACCTTGGACTTTCTGTTTGGCGAATAAAAACCAAAATGAATTGAACCCTTCTGAATTTTCAGGGTTTTGACACCAAAGAGGATTTACAGACTGCTGTCATCACCACAACTGTGAAACTAGAAATGTTGACACAATGAGGGCGCTGTCTTTCTACCCTTGATATACTCAGTTCACTTCTTTCAAGAAATTCTGAGGGCGTAGGAAAAAATTTGTGAACTCGGGAAAAGAACCCTGACAAATTGTAGGCCTTTTATTTTTATAAATCACACAAATGCCAAAGGTGATGTGACGTCAAGCTCTACAGCTGCATCTTTGTACAAAATACACATAAACAGAGGCATCTCAACATTATTGATTCAAACATGAGTAAACATATTTTGATGACAAAATTCATGAATTAATAACAATAAATATACTACTCTGTGAGAGGAGGCAAGTACAATTACACCTGATTAAATTTGCAACAAACATTTTTCGCTATTGATGCATATATAAAATGTTTGTGTGCGCTGTTTTTCTTGTGCTAATTAAGTCACCTGAAACTTCTACAGGTTTATGTCTGTACACATCTCTACAGGTTCTTACCTGCCTTCTGAAGATGAAAAAGAAAAGGTAAAACAAATACCCCTACCCAAAAAAAGTTAATAAAGTAAATTAATAACAAAATAAATGAATTAAATAAAATAATTTAAAAATAAATAAATAAACAAACAAATATAAAAAAAAAAAGATGAAAAAAAAAAATGAATATTTAAATAAATAAATATCAATTAAAAAAGAATTGACAAACAAGAAATAAATTAATAAATAAAAATATAAAATAGATATCAGTAAATAAATAAATAAGTTTGGCAGGGTTGGGTCTTTCTCTGTCCTATGTACATAGGCCTGATTCTTCATTCAGTTTTTCAATTTCAACTAGAACATTTCAAGGGGTATCAAGGCAATGATCAGGAGGGTGGGGGGGGGGCATGAAGGCGATTGCCTCCATGAAGAATCAGACCTGCATACAAAACCTATTCTGGAGTCTCCCCAGCATTATTGTTGATCAATTTGTTCGACGAATCTTGTAGTGTCACACAACGGTAACCATTCATGCCGTTAGTGGAAATCCTCTAAAACAGAGACAGTCTTCCATACTTTCTTGAGCTGCCCATTCCCCGGATATTCAAGAATGCTCGCTACTCCACAAAAACACAGGCCAGAACAAGTTGTGACAACTCTGTAGACACCTTGCTTGGCCATTCACATCAAAGCGAGGCTGGATGACACAACAGTCTTGTCCCTTTTTACACGTCAGTATTCCTTACTAACATTGCATACAGGATATGCGACAAAGACGGCTGCAACACATTCAGACGGTTTATACTTCCCTCAACTAGCAGATGCCATTCTCGCTCCGGCCCTTGCAAGGGAGTCGGCTTCCTCATTGCCTTTGATATTGGCATGGCCTGGCACGTATTTCTGAAAGCAACAACAACAGGGATCTGTTCAAACTGTCAACAGTTTCAATTTAAAGTTCCTGCGTGAGACAACTTCACTGCGGTTACAATCAAAAATTGGAATCATGCAACTAGTATTTTCTCTGACATACCCACTCGTCTTTGGTTGCATCAGAGTTACACTGTTTGAAATGTCAAGACCACAACAGATAAAACATTGTCTCTTTTCAGAGCCAATGCTCCTCCTGAAGGAGATTTACACAAGGTTGTATGCACAAGTTTATTTGTAATTTACTTCTTATCATCCACACCATGCAAAGCTTCAAACATAACTTAGCCCTTGCTCCCTAAGTTGATTTACTAGGATCCTTCCCGACTCTAAACAAATTAAAACACCATAAAATATGGTAACTCAACACCCACACTGTCGGACTCTGATTATGGTGGTGTGCCTAATCTCATGTAAAGCATAATCAGTTTACTTGTGCAGTCCTCAGTCCAACAGAACTAAACAAAACATGCTGTTGGCGTTTTATAGGTTAGGGGTGATTGATCATGAATTCTACCCACAGACTCTCTTACCCAGTCCACGTTGACATGGTGACATAGACCATCCAGGGTCTGTAGATCTTCCTTGTTCTGCACGTCTTTGTTCCCCGCTGTCTTCCAGCCGTTCTGTTTCCAGCGATGCATCCATTCTGTGATGGCTGCCGAAGACAGGAACAATCTAATTAACAGTTTTTTCTAATCACCCTATCCTACTGTCTGACCATTCAATTCAACTTCATCCACTGTTGTTTTGAATGATAGATACACTATATGCTCAAGGCCATGCAGTATGATTATCACGTGGTGAATGCATCTACACAGTTCACAAAGTCAACCCTCCCACTGTCTGACCATTCAATCTCATCCACTGTGGTTCTGAATGTTTTGTCATTGTAGTCAATACTTACATTTCATTGTGTATTTACTGTCTGTGTACAGTGTAACGTCTTTGATGTTTCTTGCCTTGGCGGTTTCCAGAGCTCTTATGGCAGCCTGTGGACAGACAAAGTAAACCTCACAGGATGAAAAAAAACCCACGGAAATATATATGCTTGGAGATACTGGGCATGTTTGGTGGTCTAGTTGGTAAGACATCTGTTCTAGAATGGCAGGGGTCTTGGGTTCGAATCCCATCAGAGTAATATACCTGTGGATTCTTTTTTTTCACAGGACTCGGGAAAGTACTGAGTAAGCAGTGCTCAAAACACATTGGTGTATGGGTAAAACACAAATAATATATTAAAGCCATAAGAAATGAATGCTTGATAAATTGTGCAAGCCTGCGATTAATCAGGACTCGAATTTTACACTGGACCACAGGCCCGAGGCCGGTGATTTTTGCATAGGGCCAGTAAACTCATGACTGGACAAGTCTGGCAGTCTTGTGTTTTTCAATTGAATAATAATAGAATAATAATACCTCACTGTGTGATATCTTTGACAAATACGAGAAATGATGTTCAAAATGTTGACTTTAAATCTGATCAACATCTTTCAATTCTGTTGAGTATCAAAATGTACTTACCCACAAGACAAATGAGATAAATCTTCTCTTATAAAAACAGTTTCCATTTTAAACTTTGTAAAAAGTTCTTTATAATTAAGATTCTGGTCTTGTAAAATAAATTTTGGTCCGGTAAACATTTTGAGCTACAAGCACGGCAGTCTTTTGGACTTTTACCTCAAATTCGAGCCCTGTAAATCATCTAACAATCCGGGCCATCTCTGTGGAACAGCCTCCCCCTCCAACTCCAACACTTAATCTTGTTTTAGGTCAAATCTTAAAACCTATTTATTCCTGAAATCATAGCTGTGGTTGTCTTTGTGCTTGATAGCAGAGTTTTTGTATTGTCCCAAATGTGTCATTCTTTACTCAGCGTTCTTCCTTAACAGTGGTCCGCTGGCCAAATGCCAGTCAAAACACCCGAGGACCAGTCAAAATTCTCTCCTAGTGGTCCGGCTGGCTACTTCAGTGTTAAAACACGTCCCTATTTGGTATGAAATATGGACCGTTGAAAACGCTGGCGGACCAGTGAAATGGGGCAACAGAAGTGTGCAATAAAATGTTATTATTATGTAATGTATGCATCTACACAGTAGAACCATGCACACAGTTCCATATAGTTCTGTGCACAGTCCTGCCATCATACACAAGCTGTGCAGTTGATTGATTTGAAATAGTTCGTGAAGTCGACAGAAAATATCACAAAGAGTAGGAGGGTATTCATAGTAAGTATTTAAATCTGCCCATTGTTTACCGTGATTTCAGCTCTCTGATTGGTCTGTCTTCCTTCCAGTCTCTCGCTGGTGTTATAGGGGTTATTGTCGCCCCAGTACACCCCGACACCTGCTCGGGCACCCCTACGTCCGTTACTCTCACATGAGCCATCTGTATATACAACAGCCCGGCCTGTGAAAGTAATTTTAAAAATGGCATTCAACTGTCAAGATGGGTACCCTAAGACATCTTGCAAATCTCACGCACCCATGCATGGGCCCAATTTCAGAGAGCTTCTTACATGGCTTAAGCAGAAATTAGTGCTTAAAAACATTTTCTAAGCAAAGATAAGCAGGATACCAGTCACAGATTATACATGGGGCTGGTAACCTTTTTCTGACCAGGATAATTTTGTTTGTGCTGAGCTACTTCTTGTGCTTAAGCAGCTCTATGAAATTGGGCCTCGTTTGTAACCGAGGTATCGGAAGGTTACTTGAAAATTCCTAGACTCTGTTGAAATAACTGTTGAAAATAACTCTGTTGATGCAGTGCATCGAAGGAAAGATTGACAAGATTTTAGTCATCTCAGGGGCAATCTCATCTTTATGAAACAATTAAGACGGACAACGTTGTGCTACACTCTTCAAACCTGTATGTTTCAGGCCAGATACTTCACTGAGGCAATGGAGGCATTACGGTTGATTCGGAGGCAATACGGGTGATTTGCAATCATAGAGTTATATATAAGAACTAGAGGGAGCACTCGCTAATTGAAGCATGAAACTCCGCTGATCCACCATGGGCCAAAATCCCTATGGGTCAATTGCAATAACGAATGTCCACTTAGAAAATGTTTGCCGTGTAAACTGATGAGTGACCAGTGTAACACGATTGGTCAGCGCCATTTTCTCAATGGCCAACAATGCTTCTTATCGGGTCGTGTCGTATGGTCTTGTACGGCCTCTAGTTCTGTTATGTTTGCAATACAGTGCGCCCTCTAATCTATCGTTTGCCCAGGAGACGTCATTTTTGCAGTGCATTGAGGAAAAAGGTCCATAAGTCTTCAGTCGACTTCTGCTGTGCCTGTCGCATAACCCTGTTTTTTTTTTTTTTTTTAAATCATTTATGGTTTCCAAAGCAGCAGGGTTGCATTTGTCTGTGTTTACGGCATATACATTTTTTTCACGTTCAAATCAGCAAATTTACAGGTCCCAAACTGTCCATGTGCCGTTACTCTGATATAACAAAATACATAACATTTTTGCACTTCCAAGACGAAATGACCGTTGGTACTGTTTTTTTTTCCTTAATTTTTCTTCTTCTAGAACTTTGTAAGTTTTTTACAAGAAGCCTTACTGTTTCCTGATGGTTTCTCAGATGGTGGAGATGATGACCGAGAAGAAGATGAGTTGGAAGACAATAACGATCCAGTACTGGAGCTCCTTACCCTCTTGGAATGATATGTAAATGAAATGCTTTCATAGTCTGGTCCCTCTTCGTATTTTCTCTTGGTGCTATATGTATATGAGCTCTGATGGACATGTTCTATCAGTTGCGGCTCTACACAGTGGAAACAAAAACACAAGAATTTGTACGAAGTATAGGCATAAATTTATATCCACGTTAACCATTACCAACCCTAATCTACTCAACTCATTGCCTTGGTGCCCCTGGTCATTGCCTTGGTGCCCCTGGTCATTGCCTTGGTGCCCCTGGTCATTGCCTTGGTGCCCCTGGTCATTGCCTTGGTGCCCCTGGTCATTACCTTGGTGCCCCTGGTCATTACCTTGGTGCCCCTGGTCATTGCCTTGGTGCCCCTGGTCATTGCCTTGGTGCCCCTGGTCATTTCCTTGGTACCCCTGGTCATTGCCTCGATGCCCCTGGCCATTGCCTTGATGCCCCCTGGTCATTGCATTGGTGCCCCTGGCCATTGCCTTGATGCCCCCTGGTCATTGCCTTGGTGCCCCTGGTCATTGCCTTGGTGCCCCTGGTCATTGCCTTGGTGCCCCTGGCCATTGCCTTGATGCCCCCTGGCCATTGCCGTGATGCCCCTGGCCATTACCTTTGTGCACCTAGTCAATTGCCTTGGTGCCCTTTGAAATGTTCCAATGCAAATTTTTGTTTGCCCCATAGAGGATGCCTTGTACTACGGAAAAATGTCTTGGCCCATACAAGAACAAAGTATCAGGTCTGACCACATTGTTTGGTTTGCATTATAGGTCGCAGAAAAATAATTACTATCCAGTTGGGTTTCTTTAGAACTTAAAAATGTAAAAAACAGGCACCTAGCGCAGGCTTCACTGGGCCCTTACCATAGCCTACTGACGCGGGTGCGTAACTTGCAGATGCAGCTTCGGGCTTCTGTCTGTGGGAATGTGACGACGATGATGATGCAGAATATTTCTTGTCATATTGTCCTCCCTGGCATGGACGTCCCCTTTGGAAGTGAGGGTTGGGATCCTCCCTGGCATGCACAAAATCCCACGCCTCCTTTGCCGTTCCGAACTTCTTGTACCGGGCACCTTGGAAGCCAGTTACCTTCGTTTTACATTCATCCCTGGGGAAAAAAAGCAACAAAGGAAAATATAAAAGAGAATGATGGTTCGTCTGGAGATAGTGCCCTCTGTTGACGATAAACATTAAACCTTGAACAAATTAAGTGTGCTCTCTACATGGTACGTAGCTGTTGCGATCCTACAAAAAGCTGACAACACGCCGACAACAAGCCCTTAGTTCCAAATACCTTAAAACCCACGAATAAATCAAGTATTAATTAAGAAAATGTACAGGGATAACTTCGGGAAAAAGTCACCTTTTTTTAAACAGAAAAATCAGTCACAGACGGAGTACGGTTGGCCGCCATCTTAGCTTGAAAAACGAATATATATATTCACCCGTTGCATAATGGTATGGTCCAAGGAAGTTTTTCAAGCCATAATAATATTACTTGAAAACATATTTTCTAATACACCATTGATTTATTTGTGGGTTTTAAGGTATTTGGAACTTGGTGTCGGCATGTTGTCGGCACTGACTTCTGTCGCTGTGTGAGGGCTTGTTGTCGGCTTTTACGTTGGACCCTTTATCTTTAAATGCACAGGCCACAGCCAGCCACAGGCAGCCACAGGCCTGCCCGCAGTGCTAGTACTACTCTCTCTCTAAGTACCGTATCCTAAGACCTAGGTGATCGTGGCCTGCCACAAATCTCTGTCATTAGCTTTCTCCATCAGCTCCACCTCCTGATATTTAACACCTCTTTCTCCTAGCCAGTCCTTTAAACTTGCCATCCAAAGCACTCGCCTTCTTCCTCTGCTCCGTTTTCCTTCTATCTTTCCAGTCAATGCCAGGTTTTTCAGACGTTCCTTTCGTAGCCCAAGAATCTCATCTGTCTAGTTCTTATCTCGCGAACAAGCTTCCTAGTTACTGCTAGTACTACTAGTAATACTATTAGTATTTAGAGCTATGATCATGACAACACAGCCCATTTAATGAAGTAGGTTTGTTTTAACTTAAGGCATGTAAGTTGAAAATTCATGTCATGTCAATAGGAGGATTGTGCGACCAATGTTGACAAAATCTTTGCTTGACAAACGTTTGTGGACTACTCCATTATGGTGCAGGGGTAACATGTCCCTGAGGGGTAATGACACCCGCCCTCTATTGTCAGCATAAACCCACCTTACCCATAGCATAACGGAATGGTCAAAACGCGGGTTTCATGCCAAGATGGCGACCGACCATACTCCGTGAAAGTTCTTTTTTTCTGGTTAAAAAGTCAGACTTTTCGTGAAATTATGCAAGTTATTTTTCAAAGACATCATAAAGTATATCTTTCTAAAAATCTAACATATGCTTGGTTTAGTTGTCGTTTTTAAGGTATTGGAATTTTGTTGTCGGCGAGTTGTTGGCACTTTGGACTGTTGTCGGCGTTGTCGGTGTGTTGTCAGCTTTTAAGTTTTACTTTTAGTATGGCCCCAAAAAAAAGCCATGCACAGTCGTTTTCCTACAGAAACTTGCTGTCGTTTTGACCTCAGTGAGGGCGCTGATTGTACATATCTCTATGGGACTCGTAAAGTCAGATGCACAAGGTCTACAGCTGTTGAGCGCAATTTTTAAAGTTGGCCATTTTTTAAATTTGCGCACGCAATTTAAAAAAAATGAGCGTGCGCAATTTTTGATGGTGAAGTTTGCGTGCGCAAATTTAAATTGCGCACTGCGAGCACAATGATGCGATAATACTGACGCGATACTGACACGAACTACATGGTACTTGGCATTTTCGTGGTGCGGCAAATACGACAGTCGTGACAGTAGCATCATCGTGGCTGTCGTCTCCGTAGATTTAAATCACTCGGCTCTTCTACTTAAGTTTTGGAACTAAAATGTCACTTCAGACAGAAATTAACATACAGCAGATTGCTAATTCAACCATACCCTTGTAACTCTTGAAGGTAAAAACGATTTCGAAGGCAGGTTTTGCACGGTGCACATGGGTGGTGGTAAAAATTATGTTTGAGTTTTACAGATTGCGCAGAATTTTTAAAAATTGCGTTCTAGCTCTGTTGCACAATTTTGAATTTGCGCTAGCAAACAAAGTTTGCGTGGTTAAAAATTGCGCAAGCGCCATAGAGTTCTTATAAAATAATACCTCTATGGCAAGCGCCCATTTTCTAAAAATTGCGTGCCTTCAAAGATCGCCCTCACATAGCCAAGGTCATGAGCGGGTCGCGCAATCGCATTCGCGCAATTGGTCTATTACGTTGAAAATAAACACAAAACTATTGTTTACCAGGTATCAAAAACTCCCACACTCCGTCCAATCCTAACAGCATAGTGAAATTTGGGCATGTTTTGTAAAACGACTCCAAGTGCCCGACAAAAACGAGAAGTATTCATTCACTGATGTTCCACTTGTCGGTCGTTCTGCAGATTTCGTCACTGCATGCTGCTTGTTAGTTTTTGCGTTCACAAATGTCCCACTGGTTTACCGTAAACTAAACGTTATGAAACAAGACACGACTGGGACCAGCGGAAAAGATGGTCAAAGTTCGAAGTTGATGATAAGGTCTCGTTCTTAAATATCAATTTAAATATTGTTTAATACATAAAACAAATCATTTAATAAAATAAGAAAATTTAGAAGTGAGTGTTTACATGCTGATTTAGTTTTTAAATATAGTATAAGGTAATATTTATTTTATATTTTAACAGATTTTACGGATTACAATTTACATCCATGCAACAGATCCAACTTCTCGCATATTCTCGTTCCGACGAGATTTAAGCGAAATCTCGGCCTTTTCGGCCGTAGTTCTAGAGTAAGTTCCGAATGGCGATTGAAACATGAATTTTAAAAGTTGGATATCACGGAAACGGAAATATAATATTTGTAACTTGGGAAGTAGTATTAAATTTAAAGAGTCAAGTAATTGCAGTGAGAAATTTCTTTTCGTAATGATGTGTGATGTTTGTGATTTACTGGGATAAAAGTGAACATCAAAATAAAATTCATGTGTGCCGCTAACGCACCCATTGCATATCAATACGGTTATATCTGTCTCAACGTTAATGATGATGGCAGTTTAGCATTCTTTTTGTTAATGGATTAGAGTTCGTAAACTCTAGCAGCAGAATAGATGCCGAATCTGACTGTTACTTTTCCACTCAGACCAAAAACATCATCATGCATGTATCTCTAAATTCTGGTATTAATGATAATGGTTTTCATTGTTTGGTCGCGACACGATCGCGATAGTCGAACTCGAGAAGCATGAGAAGTAGGCCTAGGCAGTTAGTTATACTATGGTCGGGATGTAGAGTAGGCTAAGTCAAAAGTGCACGATTGAGCGATTAATCGGGATTGCACTTGGCAATGTTCAATGCTAGATTAATGTTAGTATAGTACATACATGACATATAGCCTAGAGGTCACGCAAGTTGAAGTAAGTACCTGAGTACCTGGATCTCGGTAACTAATTGTTTCAAATTGCACCGACGGACACCGTGTACTGTTAGTGTTAATAATCTATTACTAAGGTGCGATGCGGTCTACTGGCGTAATAAATAAGTGGTGGAATGTTTGTTTGACATCTGGGTATTTTTAAGCAAAAATAGCATCAGTGCGGAGGCGGAATCATTCCCCAGAACGATGTAAT
Source organism: Marthasterias glacialis (assembly GCA_911728455.2). Taxonomy (NCBI): domain Eukaryota; kingdom Metazoa; phylum Echinodermata; class Asteroidea; order Forcipulatida; family Asteriidae; genus Marthasterias; species Marthasterias glacialis. The sequence continues at coordinate 17,062,851 of OU452234.1, read as the reverse complement.
AAGCTCTTTCACGTTGATATGCGCCATCTTGTTCAGTGGGCACATTTGTTTATTTCAAACACTTGTCGTCGCCTGCGACTCGGCGCTAGACTAGACATGCTAGAAAAAAAGAAGTAGGACATCACGCATGCGTCTTGAAGGTGCGTGGAAATTCTTGAACGGAGATAGCAGACGGTAGTAGGTGGTTGATGTAAACAAATTGCCCCTTCAACAAGATGACGCATATTGTGAAGGTGGTCGCTGTTCCCCATCACGATGTAATTGGTTACAGTTAAGTTACTTGATAAAAATCAGGCCAAGCTTACTTTTTGGCAGTTTAAGTTTCTAATAATGTGCAAAATGCCCACAACAGTAAACTAAAGTAAACAGTAAGTGTAAGTTGCAACAAATGCAAGTGATGGTAAATACAGACTAAAAAAAAACCACAGGAAAAAAAGCCCAACTAAACCTTCACAGTCTGATACTACATGAAAGACGTTGCAATTGCCATGACGTTATTTCGCCATTATTCAGTTGTTTAAAAAATTGTCCCCAGCGAAAGTGTTCATTTTGCAGGTATTCTTTACCCAAGATGTTTTTGTTTTTGGTTGTAGCCGTGGTCCAACATGGCCGTGTTCAGTGCAGGAGCCAAGATCATTAAGCCACTAGGCGAAAAGGCAAATGAGTTTGAACTGTCCATCTCACAGGTGAGAAACTTAACATTACAAACGATTGCATTCCAGTTCCTCTGTACTTTTCGAAACTTCTGCAGTCCATCATTTGTTTTCACCCCCAAAACAATGTCTACCCTAGACCCAGTAACTGGGGCGCTGTACTCCTTTTTTGAGATTTTGACATTATTGGTTGTACTAGCGCCCCAGTAAGGTATAGGCCTATGTATGTTCGCTTTGACGGCTTGTGACGAAGTGGATTTAAAACAAATCTGTGATACCCTGTTCAAAAAATAGGCAAAATTACGACAAAGACTCAAAAGAATTGCTGAAAAATCGCCTACTGGCTTCTCAAGATATTAAAGATGAAATAAAAGGCATTTAATTGTACTCATGATCACTTCTGAAGTGTTATTGTTTTTAAATAATAAATAATATAAGATCCAAAATTAGTTTCTCAGTGAGACGAAAACTCTGCCTAAAGGAATGCATACAAAAATGGTGAATGCATTTTTACCATTTTCTCGCAAACGAAACAATAAAATGAGCTGACATTTTCATGGGTTTGTTTTATTACAAATACAAATATCTTGATTTGTTCGAAGAATGGAAGCATTTACAGACAGTTTACAAATGTTGAGCTGGGGCTTTAACGAACAATTTATTAATCCCTTTTTGACAGGCCCTCCTTGAGCTTGAGATCAACTCTGAGTTGAAGAGTCAACTTCGTGAGCTCTTCATCACAGGAGCCAAGGTACGTTGTTACTCTAATCAGACATGCAACTTTTCAGTGGATCAGCTGATTTCCTCTTTCTGCCATAGAAAACTGAAAAACAGTGTACAAACTTATGTGCGTTTGAGCTACTTCCTCGTTTTTGAAATTTCAAAGTTGCATGCCTGTCTATTATTACCTCTGTTGTATTAATGAAACTATAGTAAAGGGGCAACTAAGTGGCAAGAAACTTTGGGCACGGAACTTGTGGCATGAAATCCGATGCACGAAGCCTGTGGCACAAAAGTTAGTCCTGTCTCTATGATCAATGGCGTAACCACTGAGACCCCCTGCAGGCAAGGGCACCAAGGCATTTTCTTCCTGATAAAAGGCACCTCTATGAGGAAATTGTAAATTTTTGTTGGGACATTTCAAGGGCACCAAGGCAGTGAACAGGGTCAACGGAGGCAATTGCCTTTGTTGCCTCTGTGAAGTATCACCTGCCCCTGCTCAGAATTCTTGCCCCTACCGAATCTGATCGGAAAAATGCACAAATGAAATAGCCCCCCAAATTATGTCTTTGCCCCTACTCGCATCCCCCCCCCTCCCCATCCCCCTCCCCCATGGTGTCTATGGATTGACTGAGGATGTGTCAACTTTTGCTGAAGATTTGCAAGAACCGCTTCTGTTTTTTCTTACAACAGAGTTCTTTTTGCATTCTCATATGAAGCCATGCTTTTTCCATCATCGTTCTCCATTGACAGTGGTCCGCTGGCCAAAATACGAGAGGAAAAAAAACACCTGAGGATCAGTCAAAATTCTCTCCAAGTGGTTCGGCTGGCTAGTTCAGTGTTGAAAAGCAGCCCTATTTAATGTATGGACGAGTGAAATGACAAGCGAACTGTTCCTGCTGGCCAGTCACTGATAAAGTTCATGCAAACCCTCTCCCTGCCCACATCTACGTAAATGTTTTTAAACGCCATGCTCTTTTCTACCAGATTTGCGACTACCTGTGAATATTTTTATTATAAACCCCTTGCACCAACGTCACAATGGGGCTGGGCTACTGTCTGCCATGCTGACCATTTTGGGAGTCGAATGTAAAAAATATGGTAATGTGTAAATGCAACGTCGCCTAAAATGCGCACTACATGATATAACACACTGGGACATTGACTCCCAAGATGGCACAACCTGGATTGGGTCAATAGTGAACAGATTTGTTGCCTCGTTGCCAAAAAATGGTCCATTTTTTCTAATTCCCAACAGCTGTTTTACCAAAGCCCTTGGGATTCGCTGATGGACTACATTAAAAGCTTTCCTCTGTAGTACCTCAAGATTTTTGTTGTCAACAAACAATTTGATCTTGAGAAATGCAAAAGAATGCTGACATTTATAGTGCGTTTGTTTTGTATGTTACGTTATCTTGCCTGTTGAAAAGGGCTCAACCAGTGATTTTTTTTTCTTCTCTCCGTTTGTCATTTCAGGAAATTGATGTTGTAGGCAGCAAGAAGGCTATTGTCATCTTCGTCCCAGTGCCACAGCTCAGGGGTTTCCAGAAAGTCCAGAACAGACTGGTACGAGAACTGGAGAAGAAGTTCAGCGGCAAGCATGTTGTCTTTGTTGCACAGGTATGCCATACGAAAATTAACGGATTTTAAAAACAGTTTTAATCAACCTTCCTATTTTTCATTATGCCATTAAGCTGGCGTACCAATCAGAACTATTTATTGAACTATCTAGCAGGCCTGATTGCCTCGTTCTTGAAAGGGCAAGGGCACCGAGGCATTTTCTTCTTGATAAAGGGCACCTCTAAGAAGAAATTGTAAATTTCTATTGGAACATTTCAAGGGCACCAAGGCAATGACCAGGGGCAACGGAGGCAATTGCCTCCATTGCCTCTGTGAAGTATCAGGCCTGATCTAGAATTTCATCTTTGAGAGGGCAAGGCCATGTTCATTTGGCAAAGGGCACTTCCGGTGGAAAATATTCAAGTCTATGGGATACTCTTGAAGGGGGGCCAAGACTAGAGCGACATGGGTAATGGCCTGTGTGTAATTCCATGCCTGGTGTTGATTCTTTAACCATGTGATATGTTACATATTGCAATGTTGTTAAAAACTATGAGCAAGTTCGATCAGGGACAAGTGGTTAGCGCGATCGACTCTTGTCAGACTATTCATTTATTTCTGATAGCTGGTCCTCTCTGCTCTGTTACATATAAAAACTGCTATTTTGGTAACCAGCGATGCATCCAACCTCGATATGCTGATCGCGAATCGTTGATTAGACTAGTCCAACCATCGATGGCTAGCGTGCATTCGATCAGAGATAGTCGAACAATGGTTAACTGTGGTCCTTGATCGAACTTGCTCTCAGTGGATGATATTGAAGGGTTTGACAAGAGAAGGGTTAGTTTAAAATAATCTAGTCAGTTTTTGCAGAGACACCATGTAATTGTCTCTTTAATGAGTTGGTGTGGTTCTGAAAAGAACCTATGGTTAACAACTCAATGTTTCGATCAGTATACAGTCGACTCTCGTTAATACGAGGTCCGCCGGACTGGCCCGTTTTTCTCGTATTATCCGAGCGTGGTATTAACAATGCACAGTGCATGACATAATGGACGCACGTGTATAAATGCACCCGTACTGCAATGGACACTGCATAACTGTGATCATATACATGTACATGTACCATGCAAACATACAACATTTTGGGCAAATAAAACTGTTTTGATTTAATTAATTTATTTCGAAAGTCAATTTATGAAAACAATTTACATTTTTCATGACTGAAAAAAGAGCGCAGATGACTTTAACTTGCCGTTCTTGGCAGCCAAGTTTCGGTCGCAACGGCCAACATGACAAGTTGAATGTTGATTTTCATTGGTTTTCACACCTTAGTAAGGTCACAGTAATGCGAGATAACTCATTGCTAAGGCGGAATACCAGCGAACAATAAACGGTCTGGTGTCCACCTCTCATCTGCGTTGTACTACCATTCAATAGACTGGTACCATTGCCAGCGCTCAAATAGCACCTCTATTGATCATGATCAACGGAGCGGTATAGCACATGGTTTGAAAGGCTGGGACGTCAATTTTTCACCTCAATGAAGGTAAACTGTCGATGCCCAACAATTTATTCCCCAAACTCGCTATAAAAGTAAGACAAACAATACATTTGCTCGTTACGGGGCCGCAAGAATACCTCGTATTAACCGTGTTCTCGCTATGACCGTGCTCGTATCATCCGTATTTAAATGCATTAAAACACGCACGGGGCAGTTCGGGACCGGCAAAATACCTCGTATAAACCGGAACCTCGTAACATATGAGCTCGTATTAACGAGAGTCGACTGTACTCTGATCGTCTTAATTAGAATCCCGGAATTTGCTTTTCAACAGCTGTAAACAGCTTTGTTTTTTTTCACCAGCTTTGTTTTTATAAACTCTGACCATTCCAAACCCTTTCTGAAATGGAGTTACTGTTGGGGTTAAACATTTGCCACCTTGTGTTTCATCTTGCAGAGACGTATCCTCACCAAGCCCACTCGCAAATCAAGAACGAAGAACAAGCAGAAGCGCCCCCGTAGCAGGACACTAACCGCCGTGCACGACTCTATCCTGGAGGACCTTGTCTTCCCGTCTGAGATCGTCGGCAAGAGGACCCGGGTCAAGCTGGATGGAACCAGAATGATCAAAGTGCATCTGGACAAGAGCCAACAGATTCAGGTGGACTACAAGGTACGCCAGTTGTCTACAGCCCCTTTTACACCTGACAAATTTCCCAGGGGAATTTGTTTTGAATTTTCGTACTTGACGAAATTCCCAGGAAATTTTACCTTTTCACACTTGAATTTCTAACACTTGCTATTGCCCGGGGAAAAAAAAAAACATTTCCTTGAAACTAGCTACCCCCTGCTTGGGAGTAGGGTTAAGAAGATAACCAAGTGTTCATTTTCCCCAGGAAAATCACATAACGTGTGAAACGAACATTTGGTGGCGTCGAGGGTTAAATTTCCCTGGAATTTCCTTTTGGTTTTGTTTCCTGGGAATTGGCTTGTTAGTGTGGAAAGGGCTTAAAGGAACCTTTGACTAAGATTGTTGGTGTGACACCCTAGGAGCCTGGAGGCACATTAGAGCCTCGTTTATAGGCCCACGTTGCCATGTCTTTAGGATGCTATTGAATAATATTAACCTTTTGGTTAAAAACGTTTACTTCTTTGGACCCACCAAGGGACTTAGGATTGGGTCTTTTACTCTTTGTGGAAACCCAGTGCAAATTGCATCGTATCTAAAGATGTTTCACTCAACAAGTTGAAGGAAAAAAGATAAAGTGGTCTGTGATGATTGTTAACTGAATTTCAAATTTTGATAACAACTGCAGTAAGATTCATCTTTAAGATGAGATGTCAATGTTACCATAGCGATTTGTATTGTGACGTCACGCTTTGCTTAGCAATTAAGATTGATACACAGTTAAGATCAATCTTGGCTCTTTATGAAATCACGCCTAGGTGTGGGTTTCACAACGCGCTAAGACTAGTCTTATCTCGAGTTAGGATAAGTAGCTAGTGTTAACTTATTGGACTTCTCAGAAATTAGGACAAGTCCTAAGTGAGGACTAGTTTTGTGAAATACACCCTTGGCTCGGTGGCTTCTTTACCTGCCTTTCACCTCTGTGGACCCTGGTTCGCCTCTACCCTCACACCAGAGCCTTGCACGTGGATTGGGGTTTCAGTCCCTACCTGATTGCATGGGTTTTCCCTCCCACATCTAAAACTGAGCATTTCTTCTTGTTTCCTATTCATGATATTACTGGAGCTTGTACTGTTGGATGGGTTATAAAACGAGGTGCATGTTTTAAACTGTTAATTTTCCGCTCGCATTTTCCAATAAGGGCAGTATTGCTTTTCCTTTTCTCATTTAAGTTTGAAACAAAAAATAGATTGTGAATTGATTGAAATTCTGACCTTGATATTGCAACAATTAAAGAAAGTTTTGTATTTATTCATTTTTCCCCAGACCGACACCTTCAGTGCTGTCTACAAGAAGCTGACCGGCAAAGATGTTCTCTTCGAGTTCCCTGACTGGACTCTTTAAGAGAGGCATACACGTAGGGTGCAATGTGCGATGCCGCACCATCAAGAGTAATTGGGAAGGGAAGCATTTTACGACGGCACACCAACCTGAAGGGAGGACCCTAGTACAAAGTTAAGATATGGCCTAAACTATCTGGCATTTATCTAATGCTAAATTGAAAGATCTTATTAAAAAATTGTTTAACACGTGTCTCCAAAGACAGTAATATTTGTGTGGTGATGTCTCTTTTATTCTGTGTGCTTTTGTCCTTTCTTGAGCCACTCTGGCGCTGGAAATATTGACCCCTTGCACTTAATCTCAAATGCGACTGTCTGCCCCATGGTCTATCATTTTGAGAGTCAATCTGCATGTGAAGATATGGTGAGCATATAAACTTGTGTACGTCGCTTAAGTAGTAAAATGCACACTGCACAGTATAACTTGGGGGGAAACTGATTCCCCAAACGGCGCAACCAAGATATTTATTGTGACGATGTCAGGTGAATTGGGTCAGTACCAATCAGATTGCTCAACGGGAGTGTGACAATAAACCATATCATACTACCAGTAGTCTATTTCGAGTAACATATATTTGGAGCATCATGTCCGTATACGGACAGTGCAAAATGACGTTCTAAAATTTGTGCATGTCACGTTTTGCTCTTCATGAAATAACGCTCAAAGTTGTATTATCTTCCAGTTGACTGGAAGATAAATTCGTTAGCACACTCGAGGTATATGGAAAAATATAGTGCGTCTGCTTCCCAGGAGTGCTTTATTTTCCTGTATTCCACTTGCACTAGTGTGATAACGTATAGTAACCCTTCCTACCAAAGACAAACAAATTTTTAACAACCATCTGAGAAATGTCGCAATCCTGAGTAATTTTTTTTTATTTCATCACAAGTTAACAACACGCGACAACAATATTTATCATCAAGCAAACTTGAATCCTCAATTCTGATTGGTCGATGCATTGCAACAAGAGTGTGATATACACCTAATTGCACAGCCCATATCACACCCTGTTCTATGCGTCAAATTTGCTTGAAGATCACACGCGAGCTCATGGAATACGGAAAATATATCGCATCTGCGTCCCTTATCCGGCTCAGCCTTTGGCCTCGTTGGATATGGGCTGCAGAAGCGCAATCTGTTCACGTGTCAAAAGTACCAGCATTGAGAGGTGTCTTCACTGTTTAGCTTTCACTGAAACCTCACCAAAGGTTCCCTGATATCAGCTTGACCCCACAGTGACTTTGTTCTGTCAACAGCAGGCAACTTTTGAGTGAATTTCACTACATTAATGCTGCTCATTAGTTTTTGCAAACAGTAAGCCTTGCTGCTCAGATTTTAAAAAGCAGGGTCAAGGTTCGCTTAGTCCAGAAAATCTTGCTTAAACCGGAAACCCCCCCTCCCCCCGCCCCCCATTGTTATTTACTAGGATCCTTCTCGCTCTAACATAATCCAACACCATTTGTGGTAACTCAACACCCAAACTGCTGGACTCTGATTACAGTGGTGTACATGTGTACCTGATCCCATGTAAAGCATTTTAATTATTTTAGTAGTGCAGACATCAGTCCAACAGAATCCCACAAAACATCCAACTGGATTTTGATGGATTTGGGGTGGTTAAGGTTACAGAAACGAATTGAAAAGCCAAAATACAGTGTAATGAAAAGAGTCTCTCTTGCTGCTGATCCCCTTCTTAATTTCTGTCCCACATCTTAAGGTCGGCCAAATGTGACAACCGTTTTCCCTTTGGTAGGACCGGTCTCTACGTGTCGAAATGCTTCTCTGGCTTCCTCCACTTTGTACACCTGGTCTATGACTGGTCTTATCTGAAAACGAAAAGTGAAAGGAATGTCGGTACAGCATGATTGAAGTGTCCTGAAGAATGTCAGACGCAAAAGTTACAATGCTTGTCAGTTAAAGATGCTCACAGACAATCAAGTTTATGACATAACAAATCCTCTAGAGAAATCATTCTGTCTGACCCCCCCCCAAAAAAAAAAAATTACCATTTCTTATTTAGATTGCTGCAATCGTTATTTCGTACATGGCACAACAATGCCTTTGGCAAAACAAAAACTTTTTTTTTATATAATTCCACTCAACGAGTTTACAGAATTTGATGAAATTTTCACAGGTTTGTTGTGAAAACTAATTGATGGGGAAATTAATGTACTCTTACTAAATAGTAATGTACATTCCCTTCAGTATTGTGTTTAGATTGGGCTGGTGTTTTTGAAGGTAAAAGACAAAGTTCTCCCTGATCAGGGACCAGTTTAAAGGCAGGGGACCAATTTACTCCTTGGGGACCGTTGACATGTTGACATTGACATTGTCAACTAATATTCTTGTGGCTTACCTTCTTTGCCTCGACGTACTTGGTTATTCTGTCAAGAATCTGCCCTTCCGGTAGAGTAAAACCCCATCTAAAGTCGCATCTGTTGGCCCATGACTGACAAAAGACCCCAAAAACAATTTTTTTTAATTTTTTTGAATAATTATACAGTCTAACACAAAGAACAGGCCTGTCTTCTGTGGAGATCATTGCTTTTTGTTGCCCCTGTCTTGGCCTCAAATGTCCCTCAAAATATTCCTTGAAACGTGAACATTGTCTCATGATGTCTGAAGCTTTGCATGGTGGGAAAGATAGGAAACTAGTAACATTTGTGGGTGCTACCATGTAAAAATCTCTTTTGGGAAGAGTGGTGGCTCTGAAAAGAGCCGGTGTGGTCTCGACGCTTCGAACAGTATACTCTGCTTAGTCTTCAAGGGACGAGCAGAGTATACTGTTCGAAACGTCGAGACCACACCGGCTCTTTTCAGAGCTACCACTCCTCCCCAAAGAGATTTTTACACGGTCGTACCCGCAAATGTTAACTAGTTTACTAGTTATTATAGTTGGCTACTGTCTGATGTGCATGCTCCTTGTGCAGTACAAGAATGGCTTTACTCTTTAAAAGATGAAAATTCAATGCCAGAAAGAGAGAAGCTGATGCACATCAGAAAAATGCAACTTCCACCTCTGTTGCATCAAGCACATAAATATCTAACCACATATTCCTGCCATCTAGTTCATCAGCATTTCCAATCCTGATGCTATGTGCAGGCCTCAGTCTTAAGAAAAATGGGGGCAGGCATTTGCTGGCCAAATCAGAGAAATTGTACAAGGGCATGCTGGCCAAGTTGGTAGTGACAGTGCAATTTTTCTGAAGGGCATGAGGCCAATGGCCTCGGTTAAGATCAAGGCCTGTTCAGTGTGACGTAATTCCACTGTAAGTCATGCCCACTTCACACAAACTAGCTCCATCGATTGGCCAGAAGCCAGTTGAAAATGCATTGGACATTTTGTCTAGTTGATGATTTATGTAAGAACAACATAATTTCTGGACTTGCCTTTCATGTGTGTCTTGCAAACAATCAGGGTCTCATCAGAAATATCGGTTTCTTTCATAAGAAATGTCTTTGAACGAAGGGATGAGTTCGTTTCCGGTAAAATAACACAGTAACATATGCCAGCTTTGGAACCGGAAGTAGAGAAAACTTTGGGCGTGCAGCAGATGGGCAACTTAATGACTTACCAACAGAATGTTGACTAGTGCAACTCCAACCCAGATCACTAGATTACAACAACTTCAAAACCAGGGAGCACGCTGAATTACCTGAACAGGCAAATATGAACACATTGCCCCCACTCTTCTAGAACTTCGTTGGCTTCAGCTTTAACCAACAGAAAACCTTTTGTCAAGTGCCTTGATTTATCTCATTGGATAAGTGCACTTTATAAGAACTTTGTTTTTATTGCTATAACTTTGTTTTTATTGCTAATATTATTTCAGAAGCTACTTTATTTCCCTGAACTTTCACAGCATTGTTTTACCTGTTTCATTTTCGAGAAGTTGGTCACAAACGCTCCCACCATAACCCCATACTTGTCAGCGTTCTCAAAGGATGGGGATACCATGCTGACAAAGAAACCACTTTTGGCACACAGCTTGAAGCATGCCTGCCTCACGGACGGACCAACGGTGTCGATTATTACGTCAAACCTTGGACAAAAATCATAAAATATTCCATTAAAGAGTACAGGTATCGTCGGTTATTGGAGGAATTCATTCATTCAATGAACACGCTGTGCAACCAAACTGTGAAAATTGTCATAAAATTAAGTGGTCCCATTTTAAGATCAGTGGTGATAGCCAGTGCTGACAAAACGGATCTGAAACTAGGATCCACATTTCAGGAGATATGTCGAAATGATGGCATTTCCACTTTTTGATAACAGCCCCCCCCCCCCCCCCCCCCCCGCTAGTTACAGATTTCAAGGAGCTTTTAGAAAGAGTATCCTCAGCACTAGAGAAGTAGATCAGGGAGCAGGGGCCAATTTCATTAAGCAAGATTTTTGTGCTAACTATAGCAGAAAAATTTGCTTAAGCGTAAGCATATTTCACAGGTTAGCAAGAAAATTAGGCAGCCAGCTTGCATGTTCACTAAGGATTTGCATTGTTACGTCATTCATTTTCCTACAGTAAGCACCGCAAGGTTAGCATGCCTTTTCATGTGCTTACGGTTAGCAGCGCTATGAAATGGAAATCGCACAGTAAGCACAAAATTGGCCGTTAAGCAGCACTATGAAATTGGGCCCAGGATTTGTTTCTTTTTCAAGAAAATAGCCAGTATTTTTTCACTAAGCTGACATCAAAAAGATCGCAGTTCAGATATAAGTCTAAAATTTCTCATCCCTGTACTGTAAGTTGCCACAAATTCCTCCACTGTCAACAATTGTGTCATTGATTTTGGCATATCATGTAAAACTCATGGTGGTTCGTAAACATTAAAGGCAAAGTATACCTTTGGTTTTTTGAACCTTACGTTTGCCTTAATGCTATATAATTGTAGATATATACCATAAAACTAACCTGTGTAAATTTCATTTCAAAAGGTGGCAGCGTTTTTGAGATATCACCAAAAATCTGGAGCGGTTGTGTTCACGCAGAAGAAGTATCCGTCATTGGAATACACGTTCTGAGAAGCGTTACGGCCATAACGCTTCTCAGATTCAAATTTTTGGGTGATAAAAAGTGATATATTTCTCCATAACTGCAGTACTTCGAAGTGAAACGTTTCTCAAAATGCATTATACTATCCAAAGCTGCAGTACTTCTTACCAAGTAAGTTTTTATTGCCAAAAATTTTCAGAGTCATTACCAAACGAATGCAATGCCTTTAAGGTCCGTCTCATAACAACGTTTTTTTTTTCTGAGGACATAGTGTCGCTTATCAGAATTAGAGTACCAGCCACATACCATGTAAGTTGTGTCATTCTTGACCGGTTCCCACGAATTGATCTTGTAAGCATAAATTTAACCCAAGCAGTGTCCCAGGCTCATTATATTGGCCGAATTTTTGGACTGTGGATTGTCAGAGTCGATTAAATCTGCCCTGTTTGTAACGCGTTTCTATTGGTTACGACACACCACGTGACCTTAAAACGACCTTTGTGAAAATTCAAGTTGTGACCAAAACAAAGTTTGGGAAGTCAGCTTTAAACTTGTGTGTTCCCTGACAGCAGTCTTTGTTTCTAGATTTTTTATTTGCAATTTCTTAAAAAAAAAAGGTAGTCATTTACAGCTTGACATGTAGGCATTACACACTAGGGTCAATGTAGGAAACTACATATTTTGTCCTATCGCTTGACGGAGATCAACCATCGACTCACTTGGGATGTTCGCTGAGGGAAGTCTCCAGGTCAACCTCGGAGATGTTGACGACATCATCTGCTCCAAGATCAGTAAGAAGCTTCACTCCGTGTGTGTCCTGACAAGTTGCAGTCACATGACCTCCCCACGCCTTGATGAGCTGAGTGGCAAACGTTCCCACCCCACCTGTGCCACCTGTAATCAAGACCCTTGATTCCCCGGAGGAAGAAATGAAAACCTCAAGACAATGACAACACGTTTTTGGAAACTTCTGGAGACACGAGGGAAAATTCATGGGTCTCAAAGGGCATGCTCTGAATTTAATTTTAAGTAAACCCAATTATTTTCATAAAACTGTTAAGCACAGAAATGTTTTGCTAAGCAGAAATGGGTTATCAGCCCAAACTGGCAACTGGCTTGAGTACAAAACAGGTTCTCTGACCCTTTTTCCCCTTCAAAACAAATCCACGGAAACCAGAAACAAAGAGAAGAAAAGGAAAAGCATTTACAATCAAGTTTATAGAGCAAAACTTGCCAAAAGACACCCCCACCCATTTTTTTATTTAGCCTCCTCCAAAGAGCACAATTTGTCAGAAAATGTTTTGATCAAGTTATCATGGCATTTTGGTCAGTACCTCTTCTGCCCTTTGCTATTTGTTTATTTATTTATTTTCTAATTTTGAAAAAACAAAATTCGCTGTTGCAAACTGCTTACCAACCAAAAGGACCTGTTGTATAAATGCAGACAATTGTTAATGGTCTCATGTTTCGACTCTAGCAGAGTCTTTCTCAAAGGCTCTGCTAGGGTCGAATCGTGAGGCTATTAACAATTTTTCGCATTTTATTATTATTACAATTTTCTTTTGGAGGGGCCTTCGCAAATTTTGATTATAAACTTTTGACAGCACAATGAAATTGTTCCCAACCAACCTTTGTTGTTTAGTTCTCTTTGATCCTATGACAGCAGTTAGAACCAACGAGCACCACACACACGTACCCACATTGGGCAACGCTGCGGCTTCCTCGTGGCTGACGTTTCTTGGCTTCTTAGACAGCACTTCCTCAGTAACGACGATGTAGTCACCCATGCTGCCTTCACGATGGTAGAACGGAAGAGCTGCCCACACCTAAGTACAAACAATCCTGATTGTTTCAAATTTGCTAAGCGTAGATAAAATCTGCTTAGCGTAAATGAGTTATCGGCCAAAATGTCTTGTACTGACAGTTCATATTGCTTTTTCTGCCTTTTTGTTTAAGCGTAGTATACAACTTTGTCATAAAATACAAATTTTTGCTTAACGACTGTAAAATTTCAAGTGAGCTAGGGTCCAATTTCATAGAGCTGCTTAACGGCCTATTTTGTGCTTACTGTGCGATTTCAATTTCATAACTCTGCTAACCGTAAGCACATGAAAAGGCATGTTAACCTTCCGGTGCTTACTGCAGAAAAATGAATTACGTAACAAAGCAAATCCTTGGTGAATGTGCAAGCTGGCAGCCTAATTTTCTTGCTAACTTGTGAAATACGCTCACGCTTCAGCAAATTTTTCTGCTATAGTAAGCATGAAAATTTGCTTATCATTAAGCAGCTCTATGAAATTGGCCCTTGGATAGCATTAGAGTGATTCATTGGCATTAATGTTTTTTTTCCCCTAAGAAAGTAGGGGTGAGAGTTAACGCTGACGAAAAGGTTTGAAACTTCCGACCCAGATCTTAGGAGTCAGGTTGAAATGATGGCATTTCCTTCTTTTCATAACCCCTGAAGTTACAGATCTCAAGCTTCTGGCAAGAGCATCCTCAGAGATAGAGAATTGTTCTATGCCTGATTGCTTCGTTCTTGAAAGGGCAAGGGGCATCAAGGCATTTTCTTCTTGATTAAGGGCACCTCTATGAGGAAACTGTAATGTTGTACTGGAACATTTCAAGGGCACCAAGGCAATGACCAGGGGGCAATGGAGGCAATTGTCTCCATTGCCTCCATGAAGTATCAGGCCTGTTGCTCATTGAGCATGATGATTCGTTCTTATCGGGAGAAAGTTACTGCATTTTCTTGTCACTATTCATGAATTCAGTTCAGATAGAAGTCTGAAAATTTTCATCCCTGGGAAAGTCGGTACTAAACAAACAAAACAGTTTATTGGTTTTACTTCTCATTAAAAAGAAGATGCATTACAGGGCTGTTTCAAAATAATGGGAGACTTTGGAACAATAGGTGGCAGCAGACTTACCAGGTAAATTGTCATTGCTTATGTAGTTATGAGCATGCGCACATTTTCTGAGAGCAATGGATATACCTGGTACAAGTCTGCTGCCATCTAGTGTCCTAAAAAGTCTCCAAGTACTTTTATCATCTACATCAGTGTAATGAGATTATATCCACAACAACAGCAAACGTTGACACAATTTGACCACTTGAGTTCAAAATCTGACCACAGGGCTTGCATGGTACACATTGAAATGTTTTATTTTATACTTACTTCATCTCCTACTTTCACCTTTGTGACCTTCGACCCCACACGCTCCACAACGCCTGAAAAATCTCTTCCAAGTATGACAGGAAACTCCCTGCCACCTCCTGCAGGCATCTGGACACCAAACAAATAAAAAGAAGATATATATCTGCTTCATTCACTAATTAATTTTTAAAACTTTATTTTATTTTCTGGTAATTGGTAAACCACAGAGAGACTATGCCTCTGAGTAGGGAGAAACTGTGGATACGGTGCCTCCACACCATTCAACCCCATGGTCTGAACATCCAAGAAGGAAATGGTTAATTACTTTTTGTCTTTGCCTTCTCCTTTGTCCCACAGATGTCCATTCTTTTTAAATCTGCCTCATTCACTACTTAATTCTTTTTCCCACTTTTCCCACCTTTGATTTTGTCTTTTGTATTTCCAAACTCTTGTGGTTATAAAAACCATCCTCTTCCCTCTACAACCCCACCCCTTTTGTCTCCTTCTCCATTGTTCATCCCTTGCATCTTCTGACTGCTTTCTGCCCCTCGCCTTCACTTCTTTTTACTTGACTGTTTCTGTTACCCCAGTATACTTGTTTGTGTGTGTTGTGTTTCGCCTTTGAGAAAGACTCTGCTAGGGTCGAAACTTGAGGCGATTAACAATTTTCTTTTTTTTTTTTTAATTTTCAACAAAATATATTGCTTGATCACTTTGATAAGGATTTTTTTATGAGGGTATAAATGCATATTTATGTAATATCTCTTCAGCATACGGTTAATATTGATGGGGATTGGGTGGGGGGGGGGGGGGGACGGGGTAGAGATGCCACTCTTTTCAAAAGTTCACTTGACCTTAGTCCACTTACGGGGAAGGGGCTCCCATATACAAAACATGATGGTATCAAAAGGGAGACAGACAGATGTCTCATTAAAAATTCATCAGATAACCTCCAAGTAGAACTCCTGGGAACACCACTGCCCTCACCTCACCGACTCCAAATTCCAGAGATTCAAACAATTCAACTTACTCCTCGCATCGACCTCATGCTGTTGCAAAGTTCCTGGCCTATCCCCGTGCTGATCTGCACATCCAGAGGGTTAACCGAAGCCGCATGCACTCGTACCAGCACCTCATCAACGTATGTAACCTCCGGACGAGGTACCTCATCACTCACACTGATGCTGTCCTCGCCATAGCTCTGTATTATGACGCCTCGCATGCACCTCTCAGGAGGCAATGGGGTTGAGGCGTGAGGTTGTACTGAAGGTGGAGATGGCGTCTTCTCAATTTCTCTGGGTGGTTTACGTCTGTGTTCGATGAAATCCCTGATGAACGTGACGACTGATAGAATTGTGAACAAAGCTGAGACACTCGTTTTGTTAACTGATCAAGGAAACAAAAATGAAAAAACATTAGATCTGCACGTTATAATGTTGCTGTTTTATTTCTATAATTTTAATTTTTAGTTTTTAGTTTTGAGATAAAACAATTCCTATGAGATTTTTGTCAGTTTGTCTACCATGTCTACCTATATTGGCTGACTATTGCCTTTTGACATTAGCCATGTTACTTTAAAAAGAATTGATTTTTGAAAATACTTGCACACCATATTTTTCCCTTTTTAGTTACAATTTTACAAACAAGCTTGTTTTTACTGTTGTTGTTGTTGTTGTTGTTGTTGTTGTTGTTGCTGCTGCTGCTGCTGCTGCTGTTGTTGTTGTTGTTGTTGTTGTTGTTGTTGTTGTTGTTGTTGTTGTTGTTAGTGTTGTTGGTGTTGTTGGTGTTGTTGTTGTTGTTGTTTTTTTTTTTACAGCAAATATTGACACCTTTATTCAAATGCTGACTTTATTCTTGTTGACACCACAGGCTATTATAATACAATTTGTTTAGCAGGTGTCCTAATATATTGCCCTTCCATTGGGCAATTTTTGAACAAACAGGCTGCAGAACAGCTGGCAAACAACCCTTAACTTGATTGTTGTGTGCCCGTGCAGCCGACTGCACATTCAATTATTCCCCATCAGCTGCTCTTTTGGTCTTCTGTTCACAAACTAAAAGTTAACGTGATTTAAAGATGTATTTTGGAATGATTATACCACGATTATAAATACCCACCTGGGAATTCACTTATAACGATCGATGTCTCGGTTGGTACAAGGACATACGACATCACCGCGACCACAAGGAAGACGCACGGGACAGTCCACATGGTTGCCCCCACCACATGAGTTCCTCAGTCACGGTGGATTCACGTAGACCTCCCTCAAAAAAAAATCAAATCTCAAAGTAGAATCTCTCCGAGCTCCGTCAATCGACTTAATCTGCTTTACACACACAAAAGGGCTCTAGTCACTGGTGATTATGTTAACGAATGGGCAGGATAATTTGAGGGCATTCCAATTTACCCCGCCAGTGTGGGGGAAGTAGAGTTTGAAATTCTAGCCTACAACAACCCAATCATGAAAATGACCCATGATTGTAATTCGAAGCGGCAATCAAGAGCATGCACCTGTCTGCCGTTCAAACATTACAGCAGCAGTGTGGCAGCCTACATGCTCTGTACTGAGGCCTTTCCCTATTTCGGTTTTTACTACATGTACTTGTAATAACTGAGAAAAGAATGGAATTAAACTCAGAATTTACTAGCAATAGCACACACATGATTTATCAGGAAGCCATTTAGATTTCACCATTAAACAAAACATGGGCTGTATATGCAATCAATCTAAAAAGTCTTAACAATTCTTACCTAGTCAACTAGTGTCAATAGACTGTTGTCTTGGCAGTCATGCGGTGCATTTAGCCTGGGAAATAAACAACCTGCTGCATTTTCTTTCTAATGTGACCAAAACTATAGGTACCTCGCATTACATAAAATTGTGGTAAAGCACACCGGTATGCTGGAGACATGCCATATCACCAGGCACAGCTAACACAACACGTTTGCACGTCTTTAACCTTTGTACCCCAAAACATATTGCGGTCGAAGTCATAAAATACAAGAGTACACTTTGAACTCCATCAAGAACTCCAGAAATTATGTGTGTTTATAGTTAGTATTCACCAGAGCAAAGGACTTTAATTATCAGCATATTGAGTTTGGTGGGGAGAGAATCAAGTTACAGGCCTAATCCTAAAAATACCATGGATCGAATATCCGGTATAAGCCATTTTGAGATACGGTTGAACGCATAACCAGGGCACTATATTTGGTTTGGGTAAATTTGTCTGCATATTCCTTCCTCCATGATACATCCAAACTAAACAGTGCACTTACAAAGTGCCCGCCACACCTCAAAATTTGAAAATGGTTTCCCTTCCCACACTGGGTTTCACGCAGGTTTGTTCCTTCAACTACACAGTTCCGTTCTGCCGCAACTATGAATTCATCTTTTGCCGACAGTTTTGTTTTACTTTTGTACTCACCCTGGACGACTCCTGGTCAAGATGTTTTAATTATCGTCCGAGGAATTAAAATAAATAAATAAAATGAATTCCCTCCCGTCCCCGCAAAACAACCACATCCACACAACACCCTTCAGGCCTACCCCCTACCCAACCTCCCGAGGAAAAGCTGGGTGGTGGTCCACCACCCAGCTTTTAAATCATCCTGATAAAACCACCTGATTGCGTGAGGATAAAAAAATGTCCGCTTGATATGTCAATGTTACACTTTTTTCTGAATAAAAAAAATGGTTGAAGAATTTGTTTAACCAGTTTAATTTCCTGGCATGTCAACTTATTTTGCGTCGAGCGGCGAGATTATCACCTGCTTATTATAGCCCCTTCGATTTAGGTTGGTGAAGCCCGTCACCCTAAACACCAAAGTGTTAAATCAACACTTAATGAGTTCGGTCAGTTACAACACTTTGAAAGGGTTAAATGTAACTCAATTAAAGAGTTGAATTTACACAATTTAAAAGTTAAACCTCATCTTCTAAAACGCTATAGTTTGACACTTGTATCAGTTGAATCTAACTTTATAAAAGTGTTGTCACTGACCGAACCTTGAAAGTGTTGATTTAACACTTTCGTTTTAAAGTTCTGACCAATCAAATCAGTAGAAGTGACGGAATTGCTTATCACTTCTTTCCGAACCGAGAAAAAATAAGAGCAGTCGGAACACAGAAAATGTCACATTACGGGAAGAAAAGGTTAACCATCTTGTTTTACTGATGTTTTATTAATTATCAAACAATTAATTGCACATATTACCTGAGTCAGGAAGATAAATTGGGGGGGGGGGGGCGCGTATTAATTTAATTACTTTCTGTTATTCTTATATACCTACGCCACCAGTCTACCGTGAGGTTGACAAATCCTCTGGAATGTGTAAATTTAAAGTGTTGTAAAATTGTTTACTTTTAACCAAGTACTTGCTATTTTTGCAAAAGACTTTCAAATTTGCACCGCTATAAAAAAGTGATTTCTCTCAATGTAATGGACAAATTATTGTGATGGAGGTTAGCTTTTGTGACAGTTCGAGACTTCATGCTGTGAATTTTCCTTTAACGACAGTCGTGACGTAGGAATCTGGAGCAAGTGCTCGATCGCTCTTAAGAGGGTCGGAGAGGAATTTTTACTTTTTCCCCATGAGGGTTTTTATCTGTTGTTCGCCTCTCCCAGATATGTGACGCTGGGAATTTAAAATCAGAAACCGATTAAAATGCATAAGTTATGAATCATTTATAAATTGTTTTAATTTGATTTTAAAAAATCAAAATATTTGAATATTTGATAAACATAAATGATTTTAAAACAATTAAAATTGTCTGATTACATCAAATTTCATGGTGTCCAGAGGCTGACGGTGGGGAGGGGGTAGGGGGCAAGATGTCCCCCTACCCCCTGCCCCATTGGCTACGCCACTAACCTGGTTGACAATGCTCAAGATAAAGACTTTGCTCATCACATTTTTCTTGAGTTGAAAGTTGACCACTGGGCCTAATTTCATACTGTTTTAAGAAAATATTGCTTAAAAAGTTATCAGCTATAAGCAAAAACTAGTGCAGGATCTGTCTTGAGCAATGTTCGGCATTGTGTATGATAACCAGTTTCTACTACACAAGGGATAGGCCTATTTGTGCTTAGTGATTATGCTTTGCTTAGCAGCTTCACGAAAATGGACCCTGGCCTTTTTACATGACCTTTAACGACACCTTTTTAGCAACTCTGCACCCCACTAAAAAGGGGGAGAAAACACTCCTTCGGCCTCACTATTATTTTTGAAGGCCCTGAAAATATTCATGATAGATTTGAGAGCCAAATAAAGGGTATACAATGTGCAAACTTCGCACAATTATGACCTGGGGGTTGTTGACTTCCAACTTGAAGTATTTTGTTGGATGACCTAGCACCTGAGTCTGAAAAAATAGTCCTATTTGCTCAGAAGTGTGGGGCAATTTTTCAAGATTTTAGCCCGGACATTTAGAAAGTTTAACCCATGTCAAATTGAGTCAATGAATATGTTTTCTCTCTACTGTAAAAAGCTGTGAGACGTTTAAGTATTTTTGAAGTATTTTTTGAATATTTTAGCAATTTCACTGGATGCTATGGGAGTTTATTAAAAGATGCACCCTCGGAGCTCAAAAAGAGCGCCCCCAATGAGGTCAAAAGAATACTTTCCGGCTTGGGCAAAAAGGTGCACATCTTTTTGATGACAGTTTTTTTTGTTTTTTTTGTTTTTTTGGTTTTTTTTTTTTTTATACTTTTGTCCTTCCTTGGACGGCCTCTGCTCGTATTTTTGTATTGTCCAAAGAGTTAGAATAAAATTAATAAATAATAAAGAAAATAAAGCAGTTCAAATATGGATTTGTTTTTTAAATCATCAAAAAGCTCATCACAAAAAATATGCTCTTTTTCTCGAAAAGACATATTTTTTGTTTCCTAATAAACTAAAAGGGGGTTTATGTAAGGATGTGGACAACATTATAGTCAAACTCAAGGATCTACACTTTGTGTGATCCAACATATGAAATAACAAACCTGTGAAAGTTTAAGCTGAATGGGGCAGTCACAAGAAAATAGTAAAAACAAAATAACCCTGAAATCTTTTCATTGTTTTCAAGCACAAGTATTGTTGGACTCTCGAGATCAAAACTATAATTGTTTTACTTATTTCTCAAAATCGATTACATTTCAAGCAAGAATATTTCAAGGGAAGTTTTCCACCATGACCATCTTTATACCATGCAATTTATGTGCAAATCTGTGAACATTTGTGTTTAAGTTCACTCTTTGTTCACACCCTTGGGATTGATTATTTGGTCATAAAAATCAAACGGGCATTTCTCTCGATTTAGCTCTGCAAAAAATGCAAAAATTATGATGGAAATAAGGATAACAAGCCCCAAATCACTCAAAAATAAATTAAAATAAAGTAAAATAGCACAACAAAGAGGACTGGAATTATCACAAAAAACAACAGAAATTAATGGCGGCGTAAAAAAGCCCTGAGTATGGCGAAAATAAATTATCCTGATGAAAAACAAACACGACGTGCACAATGAAAACAATGCCTCGTTGATGACTAGACTGAACTTGTCCTTGACGCACATGCGTATGTATAGTCACTCTGCATCATTTTGCAGATGCCGATGTGAACAAAGAAGCATTGACGGTACCCAGAGGGGAAACAAATATTCTGGATAAAGAGACCACCACCAAAACCTTTTTTTTTACTAATAGTGAATGCAATTGCCAGTTATTTGCTTTTCTTTATATAATTGGTCTTGTGTCTTGACATAAACTACCCGGATATAAATTTTATTTACATTCTCCCGCTGGGTACCGTCGAATGAAGTAGATGGCCGATGAGGTCAGACGATGAAAAATTATCGACATTGTATTAGTCACATTGATGCAGTGAGCTTTTGGGCACGTTGGAGTGAGTCGAGAGGCGGGAAGCAGACAAAATGAGGAAAGCACACAGCTGATGGAAAATTCCTAATGGAAAATATGCCGAGCCAATTTTGAGTTTGTGCGTTGCTAGGGTGGTCATTGAGAGACGAGGTTTCATTTCATCTAAAAGGACGTAGACCATGGTTTTTCAGAGGTAGGTCTCTTTTTTGATTTTCTTATATATAATACGAGGAGCTTGCAGTCAGATTCGTCGTCACCAAGGTGATACTGTACAGACCGTTCACCGGATCTAGGTTGCGTTAAGATATTAGACACCGTGTAAAAAAAACCTATTATTGGCGACAGGAAACTACGTTGCACCTGCTCTCATTTTACCCAGTAGTTCTCGTACAGCTGATGTTTTGGGGTTTGTTACTCTTTGCACTGAGATGGTATGGTCATCCTGTACCTTCGCAAAGTCGAACCACAAACTCTACCTTTGCAAACTAGATACGGTCCGGTTTGGTATGTATGTTAGCATGTTGGCAAGCATCGATGATACTACTTTATTATACATTAGCGTTTGGTAACAGGCATTCAAAACAGCTGTTCCCAGCCCGTTTGTTTAAAAACTGCCCAACGGAAGGGCAATAATATTAGGACACTTGCTAAACAAATGGTATTATACTAGCCTGTGGTGTCAACAAGAATAAAGTCAGCATTTGAAATAAGGTGTCAATATTTGCTGTAAAAAAACAACAACAACAACAACAACAACAGCAACAACAACAACAACAACAACAACAACAACAACAACAACAACAACAACAACAACAACAACAACAACAACAACAACAACAACAACAACAACAACAACAACAGCAACAACAGCAACAACAAGCAACAACAGCAACAACAGCAACAACAGCAACAACAGCAACAACAACAACAACAACAACAACAACAACAACAACAACAACAACAGCAACAACAGCAACAACAACAACAATAACAACAACAACACTAACAACAACAACAACAACAACAACAACAACAACAACAACAACAACAACAACAACAACAACAACAACAACAACAACAACAACAACAACAACAACAACAAAAGCTTTAAAATGAGAAATTGTCGATGATTGTATTTCTCCGATCAATACCATTCACGCACTATACCTTTACATTGTCAGCTCAGTGCTATAAGATCCGTATTTGCAATTTTATATTTGTAATTAAAAAATAAATAATGAAATTGAGCAAGTTCGCCCCAAACAAAATCAAAAGCCACTCTCGGTAATGGACTACGAAGAAGACGAGCACAGTTACTGTTCGAAACGTAAAGGTGACAACGGCTCTTTTTAGAGCTAACACTCCTCCCAAAAGAGATTTACACATGATTGTACACGCAAGTTTACTAGTATTAGTCACTTTCTATCATTCACACCATGCAAAGCTTCAAAAATCACTTTACAATAAGAAAATACAAGATGAAAAAAAGATAAGAATTGATATTCCTCTTGAAAGAGGCTAGATTGGAGGATGGCGGAAAACATTCACCAGACAGAGAGTTGAAGTGCCAAAGAGATTCTCCAGTACGTGTGAAAAAGCAGTTGGAATTCTACATTATGGGCGTCGCCAGAGTGAGCGGGTGAAAACAGGCAGTATAGCTATCAAAAGCACCTTAGATTAAAATGAATCAAACACACTCAATGTTTTCCCACAGTGACAAAACGCATGTTAATTTGGTTGAGTATTATTTTACCTTTCTGGTAATGAAACCAAGGGACCCTCAAAAGTGACTTGCACTGTGACCCGTAGGCCTGAAGATACCTGTGTAGAGAGGATGTTGAAGAAATGTCAGTTTTAGATGTTCACCTTTTCCAAACAGCTACTGCGATGGGGACATGAGTTATCACCAATAAACTCAATTTACCAGAGCTTCAAAATATGGTAAATCAATTAAATTCCTACAAATTGTAATACAGATCCTCTAGTAGTGTACCAACGAAATGTTCAAACCTCTGTTTTTATGGGTTTTTTAGGTTTTATGTCAACATTATGTTTTGAGTAATTACCAATATAGAGTCTTACGCCCTTTCATTTTTGTTATTCGGGAAGAGCAGCTGCAAGCTTGGGGCAGAGTCGATTGAAACGGGCCATCTAAATAATGAAATCGAACCGACGAGCAGATGGTTGTTCCCCTATCACGCAAAGGTTGTTGCAGACGGAGCGGCACACGAGCAGTCTACATAATTAAGGAGTGCATAATATGAGAAAAGACAATGTAATATCTTCAGATTTAGCTGTTTTTGTTTTACTACGTCATTTACTTAAATAGTTGCATATTATGACGGCCAGAAAAAAAAACCTTTAAAATGCAATAAACATTCGCTTTAAACATTGTTGAAATTTTATTCTATTAGGCCTATGAATTTAATTACAGAGTTATTTATATATTCAATACGCAATATTAACAAATTCAGCTGAAGAAAATGATATGCAGTCTCAGCTCGGACGATTACTGGAACTGCTCAGTAAGATAAATGAACTGGCAAGGTGTGTGGAATGGACTGAATAAAACAGCTTGAAATCTGATTGGTATTCATATCAGGGCATAAGACGTGCTGGAGTTGGGGCTGGGGGGGGGGACGGGAAGTATGCTCAAGTAAATATACGACTCTTCCTCTGTGCTGGACACTCATACGACGGTGAGTCTTCCAGGGCTATTACGAACATACTTTCAATTTTACTCAAAATATCTCTGCAGATTTAAAATAAAGAATCGCAAAGCTGTTGTTGTGTCTTTGAAATGAAGCAGAGTGCTGAAAATGTGGTGTACCTTTTTTTGTTTTACCCGAGAGAAAGACTGTAAGTGGTGCATAAATCAAAAAATGGTCGCCGATCTGTAACGGCATTTTGGACAGTTTTTCGCCTCTGCCATCACGATGCAAGTGCCGTAAATCATGGTCTTGTGATATCGATCGAGTGGCAATGTGTTTTTCCCCTTCAAGTATAAGCTGATTGCGAAAGCGGTTTGGTTGACTACGTCTTGCTCATCAATCATCTGAACTTTAGGTGCGGTGTGACTCTTGTTTAAGCTCAGTTGCACTCTCGAGACGAGGGAACTGCCGAATTTGCATGTATTTCATGTTGTGTTTTTGTTTAACGTAAAAAGAAAGTCATATCGCACCAACGGTGCTTAATACTTTGTTTTAATGAAGGCGCGAAATGTTAACAGATGAGCGGGTGATGTCTGTTTAAAATATATAGGTAGGATAAAAATTAGTAGATAAAAATTGCGTTTTAAGACTTGGAGTTTTGAACTTGCAGCCCCCTTCAATTTCCGCTGCATTATTTTCCTTATGCCAATGCCATGTCTGTTTTTTTATGCAAAATAAAGAACGAATGAAAAGCAATCCAACAAATGCAAGTGATCCATCAATGAAATCTCATTTAAGTTCAACTGTGTGTTTCGAAATGCTAAATTAATTATGCAGTTTTCCCCCAGCAAGAATGTCTGAATTTCGTTCGCTTGACAGGTGGTTTAATCCACCGCGATGGGCTGATTTCATTTGTAATGATGTCATAGCCACTACCCTCGTACACGTTTCTATTGAGAGGGTTTAAATATCATTTCAAATCATTTTCACAAACATGAATTTGAATTGTAGTGTGTGAACATCATAATTCCGCACAGGCACCTGTTAAAAACAGAGCCCCCTGTGGCCAATGTTAAGCCCCCCTTTCAGAAATATAATTACATTGCAAATATGGGGTACTGAGTCAGTATGCAGGTGCAAAGTAATCAATTCTCAGTCAAGCATTCTTTCCACCATCCCTGTTTCTTACCCCCCCCCCCCCCAGGATAGCCTTGTCTGTTATTTCTCCAAGCGACTTCTACAGACAGAAATTAACCTAAGAGTTGATTTCTTTATTCTCTCTCTCTCTCTCTCTCTCTCTCTCTCTCTCTCTCTCTCTCTCTCTCTCTCTCTCTCTCTCTCTCTCTCTCTCTCTCTCTCTCTCTCTCTCTTTCCCTCCAGCAATTGACTCACTAGCATTTCGTATCGCATGACCATTTCTCAACTGGTGACTCATCACACAAATCAGTTGCCATGGTTCTTGGTTCGGATGAAAACCTCTTAAGACCCCATCTAAAAAAAAAAAAAAAAAAAAAAAATCCATAGAAACACCCTCTCCGAATGATCCTGGTTTGAATGAGTCATCCTTGTGGAAGACGGATCGGCCAAATTATGTCATTGTTGTGCAAGCTATACCGCTATCTGTCGGCTTTCATACATTAAAGAAAATGATGCCATTCACTTTTCAATTGTACGCTTCACGCAATGACTTTAAAAAAGACACTTATTCAGGGCAAACAAAAAGAACTAATTAAGTTTTGTTGGGACTAATGGGTTTGTTAAAGATATAGTTCCAATGTCTGACTGATTCGACCCAAAAATTTAGAATTAAATTTTAAAGCTACTTCGTATAGATTTTGAGAAAGTTTTAAGCTTTCATTTAAGGTATTGCACGGTAATAATAAAAAAAAAAAAAAAAATCGGCCAGTGATAAGTGGAAGTGGTAGTAATTAAAAACTAAAAATGAATTATTGTCGGGATCTCGACATTATCTCACGGTCCATCAGCCATGTGTATCGACTTTGCATGTTACATGAATTTTGTGTTTTGTCCGCAGCATGTGCGAATGTTGTTGTATGGTTTTCATCTATCAAAATTCGTTCGGAAAATCGGTGAAAATCGGGCCATGTAAACTGTAATTGAAATCATTTATGCCCCGGTGTTTACCTTAAAAAAAAATTTAAATTCATGTTAGAGATTTTTCTGTCACTCGCATAAAAAGGCTATAGACTTGGCCAGATTTGTAAAAAGGGCTCTATTTAAGTGGGCAAGGGACATTTTTGAGTAAAAGTTAGTAACCCATACGTACCTAACCTCATTGTGGGGTGCTGGATCCAAAAATTGGGGATACCAAGCCGAATTTTGAGATTAAAAGTTTCTTATCGACTAAATAAAATAAAAACAATAATAGAAAATAAATTATGCAAAACACATCTCTATTCGTAAATCAGTGTCACTGAAGAAAGAATATTCAACATTATTTAACCTTATATTGGGAATACTGGAGTTATGTATAAGTGTATTTACTAATTAAACGTGCATTACCGTCGGAATAATTGAAAATATTTAGATTGAAAAAGTCAAGCAACAAAAGATGCGAATGTTTGATGTCACCACAAATTAACCCAATTTATAGCAACAACAAAACTTATGAAGTTACAAAGTTCTTCTCCCTGTTCTTAAAGATGCATTACTAAAACAAAGTATCGCCGACAGGAAACAAGAAAACAGTTTAACAAATGAATAAGTAAACAAACAAACAAACATTGCCATAAAATGTTATTAGATTGTGAAATTCCTTTTGGGAACATCACATTTTTGAGTTCTCCAAATGTTTTTTTTTTCAATTACATATTTCTGGAAGTACAGGCTGCATATGGGTGTAAGAGGTTTGTTTTGCGAGTTTCAAACACTTTTACTTTCACATATAGTGTGATATTTATCCTGCTGTTCTAATCACTGGATCTTATTGTATCAGTAAACAGACTACCAGTTTCATGCTATACAAGACTTAATAGGAGGGCAGACGTCAGACTCAAACACCTCAACTAACTTTTAAACAACATATCGATTATTTGTACTATTTTAAATATTTAAATTTTTGTCTTTATTCAGAAGCTTTTGAAATAGTTTCTTTTACCACCCTTGAGTGGTTGCATTCATTTCGTAAATGTTGTCTTTCCAAGCTAACAACAGGATCCATTGTATTGTATTTGGAAGTCAATTTCTTTAACTGAACACATTATAATTATCTATATAAATCACAGGCCCAAAAACATTTCCAATAATGGTTAGTTGTTCCGACTACCAAGACAGAATCCTCCGGTAACTGAATAATGTTCACACAACATGTATTCGGAGACACGATATTAACCAACGGTACCACACAAGCAAGGGTGCAAATGCAGTTTATACATAAACACGGTCAACAGGACATTATTTGTGTTTTTAACAACAGAAAATCGGCCAGATTATGCTCAGGATCAACTCAAATACTTAAAAAAAATACCTTGGAAACAATTATTTGGTTCCTCTGTCAGTGCAATTCTATACTACAAACTTTGACAGCTCCACATTGTGTGACTTACTGCGATGTCAATGCATAGTCGGAACGTGTGGATTTACACACAAAATCTGGTACCTAGTGTCACAGCATAGCTTACGAAACAGGATGCCTGACGAGTGTGGTACCTTAATTGACAACATTTGTATGGCCCTTTTCGAAACCACGGCTTCGGCTCCGGATTCGGCTCAGGCTAGCTTGGCCCCGCGGTTGTTTTTTTTTTTGCGGACGCGCTCATGGCTTCAGACGAGAGGACGGAGCCTGAAGCCGAATCCAAAGCCGAAGCTGTGGATTCAAAAAGGGGCCTATGAAAGTAAAGCAGAACCTGACTATTTATGATTGTGTAAAGCTGCGTATGCTAGGTTTTCAGTGCAGTTTTGAATATAATTTGTCGGGTTCAAAAACTAAAACTTTGGCTTGGTATCCACCATTTTCGGATTCAGCATCCCAAGATTAGGTAAAGTATGTATGAGACCGACTTTTACTCACAAATGCCACTTGATTTGACATTTTTTTTAAAATCTGGCCTAGCCTACATTGGGAACGAGGATGGTGTCCACTTTTATAACCATAAACTGTTGAAAAAAAGACCACTCCAGTAATTGTTACGATCGATACCTGGCAACGAGACCGAGAGATAATCCTCAAAACTGCTTTGTACTGTAACTAAAGTAGGCCCCAAAACTGTAAACGCGTGGAGTGACGACCGCAAGAAATGTAAAGTTCTAGATGTGGGAGGGAAACCCCCAAAATGTGTGAAAACCACGTGATCACCCACGGGATTGAAAACACAACTCACGTGTGAGCGCCCTGGCCGAGGAGGGATTCGAATCGAGGTCCACAGAGGTCAAAGAAAGTGAAATATTCATGCATGATACCCACTGTAATGATCTATCAAATACTTCAGGACGAATGACAATAATTCTAACTCGTCGCATGTAGATTTATACATATTAGATTCTCACATGTGCGCTGAAGCACACAACATCAATAACAAACAATTAATTCATTTACTTATTTCGTCTTATTTAACCAGGGTAGCCACTGTAAGGGGGGGGGGGGGCTGGGGAAACATGTTAAAAAATTACAGAAGCATTGAAGAATATTACCACAATAGGATGCATAGAGGATATTACACCCCTTCCATATGCTCTCATCTGTTTTTTTGCCTATTTATCTCTTCAAGGTGTGAAATTTATAGACGATTTTATTATCCATGCTTGTAGGTCATTCCTGCGGGAGTCAAGACCCGTGCCCCCTTGACTGTACAGGCCGCGGGCCGCCAATGGCTTGATCGTTAAGTTGACAACAAAACAACTCCATTCGCTATGGACGGGGAGATTCCGGAATGGATTCTCACAGGGCCCTTAGATGAAGAATCGTCTTTAAGATGCAATCCAGGACAGGGCCCTTAGATAAAGAACCGTCTCGAAGATGTGACCCATCACGACAACTGGGTGAAAATACAAAGTCTTATCTTAGATACATTCATTCATAGGTTGACATTGATTTGCAAAATTGCCTTATAAACCGTACCTTTGCTGTAATTGAATCACTGCGTGTAATTTACGTTGCCACGATCCTTTAATCTCAAGATTGTCCACGCAATAACTCCAAGTGTCGGGATGAGAAGTCAGAGTAAAATCCTCACGAGACCCCTTAAAAGCGAGGAAGAATCGTCTTGAAGATGCTATCCATACATCGTCGAGTAGAATTAGAAATCCTCAGGTCGTTGATCCGTTGTTAAAGACATGCAACGGGTTTAATGTTTTTGCAAAACAACTCCCCGACTTCAGATAAACTAGCTTTGTCGTGTATCACACATCACACCTACAGCACTTCGTATTGAAATATCACAGGGCCTTGATGAATGAAACACACAATGCTTGAAGGTATGATCTGAGAATGCGAAACGTGGATACAAATCTTGTGGTTTTTTTTTCAGATGAAATTGTGCAGTAAAATATTGTGTCTACCTACACGCTCCCCTTACATTACGGAGCAGTTTATCTTCTAATGAATCAGTGAAACCAAATCGACGCTGGAAGTGAAAGATAGGTGGTGTGCAATTTGGCGGCTGCGGCTGTGGCTGTTGCTAAGGGCAGCCTGTATGCTTGGCTGTCCAGCCGCAGCCTCTAATTCTGAAATCTTTCTGGCATGAAAATTGGCATTCATTATTAAGATTGTTGCACACACGGGGCACGTCACAACGAGGATAAGAGAAAATGACAAACATCTACACGGATGGCGTGTCTTGGCCGAGAGGTCTAGTGCGTCGGACTTGAATTCTGACGGCTGGATCATCGGAGTGTGGGTCATGACACCTGTGTCCTTGAGCAAGGCATTTAACCATAATTGCTTCTCTTCACCCAGGTGTATAAATGGGAACCACCGAGGGCTGAGGTGGTGTTATGTTGGATTAACCCCTTCGCGTCAACTGAAGCAGCGTGTAGTTGTATTGAAAACGTTTGAGGAAGGGTCTAAGTATGCATAATAATGTACGTATTTATTAAGCGCCTTGATTAGGATGGTGTACGCTGTATTAGATCAAATATTAGACAGGTGTTTTGCAGATGGTGTACATGGACATGCACCTTATTTAAAGACAAAGTACGTGATTGTATATTATATCGAAAAGAAAAATGGCCAGTTTCAATCTGAACGCTGGCCGAGTGTAAAGAACGTCGGTACAGATCCTCAAGTGAATGGGAAACATTTGAGACGCTGGCGGCAGCAGACACAACGGTCCCTTTCGACAGTTCTGATCACGCGCCAGTGTAGTTCTGAGCATGCGTACTACTGGTGTGAACTCGGTGAAAAAGGACCGTCCGATAGTCTCCCATTACTTTGGTCTTATACGCTGTCAAAGTCTGGAAAATATCATTTAAAGACCCTCCGAATATCAGCATTACTTATTTTGATTTACCGCAATCGAAACAAGCATGCATAAAACGTGCACAAAATGTTTTTTTTTTTTTTTTTTTTTTTTTGTGTTTTTTAAACTAAAAGGGATCACCTAATTTGATGACATTTCCATTTTCGCAAAGCTGTTTACCAGTGAATCAAGTTTTGTGCTTACTATTGCAGGAAAAAAACCATGAATGAGCAAAAGTGTATTTCACTATAAACGATAAAGAAGATTTGGCAGTGCGTGATGTGCGTGTTCACAGTTTACGGCTTACGGTTAGAAGTGTTAATGGTGGCTATGGAGTACATTCTTGACATCTAATCCAAAATAGAGATATCTCTAGTAATAATAGAGATATCTCTAGTAATAATAGAGATATCTCTATTTGTAATAGAAATATCTCTGTTTCTATTAGATATATCTCTATTAATAGTAAAGATATCTTTAGATATCTTTATTACAAACAAAGATATCTCTATGAGAAACCGTGATATTTCTATTAAATAAATAGAGATAGCTCTATTATTAATGGAGATATCTCTATTAGAAAGAGATATCTCTATCACTGGAAATAAATGTTAACTTTGTACGCCCAAAACAGAGATATCTCTATTATTAATAGAGATATCTCTTTTATTAATAGAGATATCTCTATTTTTGATTAAATGTCAAGAATGTACGGCATAGATCGCCCGTAAGCATTCAAATGCCTGCTTAAACCGTCTTAATTAAATTGAACCCTAGTTAGGTGTGTTAATAAAAACAAAACTAGTGGACGGGAATAAATTCACTCTTCCACGAAACAATGAAGTATAGCATCCCTTTAAAACACATCACGTTGTTCTTGCTTGAACCTAAAAATGGTATGAATGAAGCACGGAGGCTGAATAACCCGAAGTGGGATCGGACGACCATCAAGCCCTTATAATAATAATGTTCAAGGAGGACGATGAGTAATAAGGGAATAAAGGTGTGATGAAGAGGTTTTTAACTATTGTTTAAAACTGATGAGGGGCCTGGTGGCCGATAATTGCCCGAGCCGAAGGCGAGGGCAATTATCGGCCACCAGGCCCCTCAGAGGTTTTAAACAATAGTTAAAAACCGATTCAGCAAACCTTTATTCCCATTCATAAATGCCTTTCTGTCAAAAACATGCAAAAACCTTCAAAAATTGGGAACAAATCTGACAGTTTCTCAGCTCGACTCTGCGTTAAATTTCTATCCATATTTACGGGCCAATTCCTTGAACGGAATGTCGATCTTCATGTCTCTGCAGCTATTATAGGCACTTGATGCCCTCTCGGCCAATCAGAAACCCAACAGCTGGAAACACGTATACTTCTTTATTCTGATACAGGGGCTATATATTTTGTTCGCAAGCTAACCGGTTTTAAACACTTTTTACCGTGTTTATATCGCCCGTTTAAACATGGCCACGTGATGCCCTCTCGGCCAATCAGAATGGATAAACTGTCTCAGGTATTTATGAATATCGGGTAACGTTGCCCGATGTTGATGTCTCTCTGTGTGAACAGGTCCAGTCACCGGAATCGAAGGGTATTCAGAGGATGGACACCTTTTTATAGAGCAATATTTTACATCACATTTTCAGCGGCTTTCAGCGGTTAATGGGTAATGTGACCAACCCGAGGCTATTGGAGAAAAATAGCCTGGTGCTATGTTGTCATTGAAGAGTACGGCCCGTGTCCGAATCGATGGCTTTGGCTGTGGCCGTGGCCGGATCTCCGGGAAAAGGTCTATTCTTTCAACGGCACCGCTGCAGCCAACGACCGCAGCCGTAGCAAAATAGTCGCTTCGGAGGCGGCCTGCCACTGTTGTTGACAGGGAACCTGACCAATATGGCGCCCAGCATGTTTGTAAGACCACCTTACCAAAGAGTCTATTTCTGGTCTGGGGGCCAAGGGATCCTCAACAGTTACTAGCCCTGCAACCCTGTAAATCCAGGAGGAGAAGACAACGACGAAATGGTTTCTTCTTGCGACTGCCAAAACACACGTCTTAAGAAGAAGAAGAAAAAAACACCGCGCCTAGTTTCTTGCATTGCTCTAGTTAAAACACTGATGATGTGAGCGAAATCTTCTGCAGTTTAAACAGCATTGAAATTGCAGGCTGCATCAACAATGATTACCCCATAGCCCATTTGTATGCAATGCTATGGTTGTTTTCACAGCTTTTGAGCTCCGTTGCTGCATGAGTTAGTGTCGGCTCATTATCGTCTGCATCAAAGCCTTGTAAATTTGTATTCCTTTTCTTACAATGTTCGTACTAATCTACTTAGCGCTGCATGTATATAGAGATGATTAAAGCCGAACAACCAAACTTAAAGGGATATGTATAATGAACGTTTAAGAAATACCGGTAAGTATTGGCGTCACGGTGCTCAAGTCCATGGCCCAATTTCATAGAGCTATTAAGCAGAAAGTCAGGCGTAAGAGTTTTATGCAAGCAAAACTTAACAGAAAACCAGTCATAGACGGTACATGTGATAATTATGGTATTTTGGCTGTATCCTTATTCTAGCCGTCCATTTTCTATTTAATTTTGGTTGGAATTCATTGCATCTACCATTGAATGATAATAATTGGTCGAAATGCTCTATTACTGAAAAAGGATTCACAAACAGCCAGCCAGCCAAACAACCAACCAACCAACCAGCCAACCAACCAGCCAACCAACGGTGGCGTTCATAATGACGGAGAGGAGGGGGTACACAGTGTGGGGGTCTCCGTTCCCCGGCGACAAGGAAACATGCGATGTTTATACATTAAAAACATGACTGACGCTGTTCAATGTTAATGCTATAGGCTCTTGCTGCGCAGGTAAAGTACGTTCCGGGATTACCTGAAAAAAATTACTAAAGTTGTAAGTTGTAAGTTCTGGGATAATATTATCCCAGATTCTCCCCAAGTTCTCGCGAGATACTATTACCCATGTACGAGAGTTTGTTAAGGCTCTGTGTAGACTTCACCCTAGCGGAATAATACTATCCCAGATTGCCCCCAACAAACAAACAAATGCACAAACAAACAGCCAGCCAGCCAAACAACCAGCCAACCAACCAGCCAACCAACGGTGGCGTTCGTAATGACGGAGAGGAGGGGGTACACAGTGTGAGGGTCTCCGTTCCCCGGCGACAATAATGGCTGTCATTTTTTTTCTTGTTCGTAAAATTCTTCTCAAAGGTAGACTGTTATTATTTAACCATATTAACCCAAATCAATTATACATAGAAGCGGTCGAAATTAATTACGCATAAAAGATTCAGACAACGTTTGCTGACATTTCCCTCGCGGGGTACCCTGCTGTAAAAGTAGGTTAATTTTAAGGAAATCAATTACATCTGACCACTGTCGTGAAATGTCTCTTCACCTTTCCCGAAGGATACAGTTAAATAAGATAGCCAGCAAGAACAATGTCACATGAAGTTGATTAAATAAGCATCAATGCGGAAGACACCAGTCACGAGCGACGCACGTTGTGGGACATCGTTTGCTCCTGATACTTTTGTTCATAGGCTATGCACTAGTTCTGTTCTGTGCGTATACCAATGTCGTTGCATCATTAATAAGAAATGTCGTCTTGTCTAGGCTTCTAAGAAATGAACTGTTTGGTGCCGCGTGAGCGAGGAATCAAGTCGAGGATGCATATTCCAGAAATTATTGTCAAGGACATTCAATCTGTCCTCTTGTTGTTGTCATGATGTTCAGATAGCGTATGGTGCCACGGGCTATTCTTTAGATTTCAGACGATGTGTTCTGTAGTGTTGAAGACTTTTCGGTGATGCTACTGGACCCTAAGGTTTTGACCAAACAAAAAAGGGTAACCGCCAACATAACTTAGATACAGCTCATACAGTTGGTAGAGCACCAGCACTGTAACCTGGTGGTCGCAGGTCCAAATTCCGTTCTATAATAAATCTTTCTTTGTTCAAACCCCAAATAAATCAAAAAGGTGTTACTCATTCAACTGCGAATGCAAACAAAATGTACTATAAATTGTTGTCGGGAATAAGAGCATTTTCTTGGTTCTCCTGTATTCTCAGCAATCAGTTGAATACAAACGCCCCTTTCGAACACACATACCAAGGTTTATGTGACAGACATTGCCTGTGTGTGAAAGCATTGTTGGAGGCAATATTCATTAAGAGCACGAACAGTAATGGACTGTCGAGAAAAATAAAGACTCAACAGCTGACCGTCCCTGTTTAAAAAATAAACTAGACCCCAATAGGGAGACCATTAGTGTAGACGGATCACAACACAAAGAGCGCATCACCGCGAGCGGGGCGAGCCTTGAGGCGGTGCCACCGTCACGAACTCCCCCTCAGTTTCCTCGCAGCTCGCGGGGAGACCCGTCTCTTAGAATAAACACTTAAATTTCTGGCTATTTCCCCCCCCCCCTGGTCGAACGAGTTGTCATCTGAGATGAGATCGAAACTCGATACGAGTTCAATTGAATCCCGTTCCTCCCTATGTAAGTGTATAGTAACGCTTTGTTTGGTGTGCTATACCATAGCGCTATATCTCTGCCTCAAGTCGTGGACTTACTTCTGGCTGGCTGGTTTCAGCAACATTTTAAAAATCCCTTAAATTTTTTTTTTCGAAGTAAACACGACTGCAGTTTTCAGCGTCGGTGAAGATGAACAAAATCTGCATGTCTTCCATGCCCGTAATTGCATTCTGCTTGAGAGATCCATTTGGACCTCCGTGTCGGAATTAGAGTATACCTGCAGGAAATTCCTCGACAGCCTTCACTAGAGGGAAATTTAAAGTGACGGCTTTAAAAGAGCTTTTTCTTTTTATCAAGTAGTATAATATGTTGATAAATTCAATATTCTTAAAAATTCAAAGAGGAGGTTTGTTTATGCACAGACGGAAACATATTCTTTTTAGTCGTGTCCCCTGTGTGAAATGATACAGAAAAATACACACCTTTGTTGTAATAAAAAAGGGATTAGACTAATTTTACCATACAACCTCGATATTATTACATTGATCATTTTGTTATTTTATTTTATTTTTTATTATTTTTCTCTTTATGGAATTCGCCAATCACAAGGCCTAAAAGGCCACTCGAGGTTGTGGGTTACTCTTCTGAAGGGATAGAAACCTGCCCCAATGCGCAGAAACAAGACATGACGAGATATAAACGCAAGTCTCTTCACAGCACAGCTAAGAACAGGGAGGGGTAAATGAATCCGTTGCGAGACAAACTGTACTTCTTCTTCCCCTATTCGAAAAATTGAAGGGACATTTGAACTGAAAGGATGATTAAACAAAATTGTAGCGGTATCTTTCCTCGCCTTCCACCTAGGACCCCAGTTCGAATCCCGCCGGGGTGGGGGCACACTATACGCACAATATGTGGATTCATGGTTTTTCAGTCCCTTCCGTGTTGCATGGGTTTTCTCTTGAATAAATCTGTGGAGTTTTCCTAGCCTCAACTGAAACTTTCTTCCTTGTCTTCTCTCCATGGGGTTCTTGGCTAGTATAGTGATAAGGTTCGCTCTACTGAGAATCCTTTGCTTCACAACAAGAATTAATAAATGAAATGAATTAAATGAAATCATACATATCTTTCAAGCCCTTTTTTATAATAACCAGCCCATCAGACTGTGGATTCTACCGTGCCGGGATGATGTATGTTTCTGCAAGTCTTTTCTTAAACCTTAAATCCATCCCGAAGCCTCGGCAAACATCTCTTAGATGTTTTTTTGTTCGGTACCTCGACTTAATTTTATTGAATTCTATATAAAGAAAGTGGCTAGCTTAAGGCCTCACGAATTTTAGTGTTCAATTCGTGAAAGCGCATAAACACTATTCTATCGGAACTATTCCCAGGTTTTCCGAATAATGCATCGGAGGTTTTATTTCATTTATAAGAAGAAAAAAAAATTACCATAAAGAAAAGTCCGTACAACCTCCTGCTCCGAGGCGCTACGTTGATTCCCAATGCAATTTCATTTTGTGCAGCAAAATGGCATTTTGAGTCCCGAAATAAGACCGCAAACATAATTTGATCAACTTTAAATCGGTCAGGTCCCTGATTTGATTTCACAACCACGGCAGTTGTTTCTGGAAAGTGATTCCTGAAACTGAACACAATGTGGGTTGTTCTTCACTCGGGTGTGCATAGCAAGAGAATATCGGGAAAGCTTGTGAAAACTAAAAATTGTGAGGATCGATAATTGCAATTTATGATAGTAAACAATAAATACGCAAGGCGCTTTATCACTAGAAATTGTGAAGATCAATAATTGCAATTTAATAATAAACATTAACACATTTTTTTTTATTTCCTTCTCGTTTCAGAATGCAGTAGTTTTTCAAGATCAACCTAATCATAAATGGCGCCCTCTAACCGTGCCCTGATTCTACTTTGTCTCCTGATTTTGTTTTTTCACTTCACGGAGTCGAGTGAGTATAGAACTATAGTTCAACTCAAAACTTGAATACTGTTTGCAACTATTACAACTTATCCGTACTATGTTCCTGATTAATAAAGGCATCAAACAAATTAATACATTTTCAAGGTTGATAGTTAAGAAAATGGTTTCAAATAATAACCAAGATGATTATAATCTATTTACTATAAACCCACATCTTAACCCAAATTCCTACAACAACCCTAACTACAACCAACAACCCTAACTATAACCAACAACCCTAACTGAAACCAACAACGCTAACTATACCCGAAAAACTAATCCTAACTCTAACCCCAACCCCAACTCTTACTCTAGCCCTATTCCCAACAGAACCCCAGCCCTCCCTATCCGCAACCCCAACCTTATCCCCAATCCTAACTCTGACCTTAATTAAAGGAACACGTTGCCTTCGGATTGGGCGCTTTTGGGATACAATAGGCGTTTGTTATGAAATGAATATGGTTGGAAAGATGCTGTTAATGTAAAATATAATGATTCACATAAATATCCCTTGCAATTGTGTGGTTTTTGTTTAATTTCGTGACAGAACACGGTCCGTCATTTTGTAGAACCTAATTGTTGACCCCATAAAATGGCGGACCGTATGTTTCTATGAATGTGGTTCCGCTGCCGAGAGGCAACTTACTTATGTTTATTTCTAATCACTATATTACAACACATTGTAAGTGTTTTAATGCAAGAACAGCTCTTATCAAGGATAAGGAACAATTCCAATCAGCAACATTTTAAGAAATTTGCAGGCAATGTGTCCCTTTAACATCAACCCTAACCTTAGTCTAATCTCTTAATAAGCCATAAAAATATTACACGGAGAATGCTGCGCATCTGTTTTCTGACATTAACTTTAGCCGTATGGCAAAATTTTATTCTGCCATACATCTTTTTCTCTCATGGTATTGATGCTCTATGTTCGCAGCTGTCATAGAGGGCGTGCACACCAGACAAAGACGGCAAGAGGCCGTATTTTTGACAGCAAGAGGGCACAAAACTAATTCCATTTTGAAAGTACACAAATATTTCATCTTATACTTACCATTATTGTTAAACTTTCAATAAAAAAACCCTCAAAAGTTGCATATTAACGGCTTTATTAGAAGTCTAACTGCATCTGGTTTACGACACTATTTGCCTATTTCTATGGTTTGACCCCAATCTACCCCAAAGGGCGCCCTCTTGCAGTCAAAAATAAGGCCTATTTATTAGCCTCAGCATCAAGTCCGTGTTCTATTTCCATGGGTTAAATGCATTATCAAATTGATAATTATTGATATAAAGATGTGAAACGTTGATTTAGATAAATTCACGGAGAATATTCCGTCGTTATAGAAGCAATCGAAATTGATTATGAAAATCATTCGACAATTTACAATGGTTGTTTTGTTCGATGATTGTTATTACAATCTTTCAGGTAAACAACACAAAGCGATCCTCAAAGAAACGGCAAACACTGCAACCAAGACGTGTAGAGAAAAAGATAAAAAATAAAATAATAATAAAATAACAGTAAAATCTTACGGGGACTAATATAATACCCGATGCATTTTTGACTGAAAACCCAAGGTACATTTTTCTTTTCAACAGAGACTCAGAAGCTAACCCGGTCAAGACGTAGCTCAACGAGACGCAGTACAAGACGCACCTCTTATACCGGCGGCACTGGGTACACATCAAGAGGAGGTAAAATAAAATGTGGTGGTTGGGGGGGGGGGGGTCGAGGAGAGACAGGGGCAGGGTGTATAAAACCACCTCTACCGATGATTCTTCTCGGACGTCAAAATTGTCAATTCTTTTTTTTTTCGAGTGTGAACAAGGGAAAAGCGGCATACGAGGTAACATTTTTTGACATTTTCAGTTGGGGGCAAGCAGGGAAAAAGATAGAATTTGGGGGGACGGAGCTATTTAGCGTATTGAATCATTCATTTGTACATTTATTTCGATCTCAAGGGGGGCAAGGGTTCTGTCTGGGGAGGCTCCGTCCCCCTCTGGTTACGCTTAATAAGTAGCAATTACTGTAAGAAATACACATGGGTCGAAATGGTGCTCCTTGGTTGATAGGTTGAGCTGTCTGCTTTATAATACCGTAGGTCTAGGGTTCAGTTCCCACTTTGGGTTTATGTGGAGTGTCGGGTACAGGCACAATTTATCAAAGTAAATGGGGCGGGAGGAGACTAAGCAAAAACAAACAAACAAACAAACAAACAAACAAACAAACAAACAAACAAACAAACAAACAAACAA
Source organism: Marthasterias glacialis (assembly GCA_911728455.2). Taxonomy (NCBI): domain Eukaryota; kingdom Metazoa; phylum Echinodermata; class Asteroidea; order Forcipulatida; family Asteriidae; genus Marthasterias; species Marthasterias glacialis. The sequence goes on along the minus strand of OU452234.1, from coordinate 17,023,565 downwards.
ACAAACAAACAAACAAAAACACACAAGATAAAACATCTTAAAAAGGCATAATCATTGTGCCCTTTTTGATAAACAAAGGTCTTTTTAAGACTGACTTGAAAAGAAACCGGATATCTCACTTGCAGACGGCTAACTGACTACTTGCTGCTGACTGCAAGTTGGCCATATGGGGTAAAGAGCCGTAGTGTTAAACCCAAATTCCCCTTTGGACCTTGTGGACCCTTTGGAACTAGACCATCGAGATCGCCCGGTAGCAGGTAACGAGACCGTGTCTTAATGAATTTGTTTCCATTTTCTGATCACTTCAGGTTTACTTTGGTGGCACATCGTTCTGATTATTCTGGGTATATTTATGCTGTTTGCCCTGATGTACTACTGCGTGCGTCACTGTATGAACGGAGAGCCCGAGTCTGACACGCCCGGCATCACCACCACCCGAGACCAGATACAACTACGGGACCATAAAACAGTCAATCATTTCCCGAATCACTACTCAACGCCACAGGCGGGATTCGCACCCCAGGAAGGTGGTATGTATTGTAGACCCCCGGCGGATGCAATGTACCCGCCGCCCGCGGCAGCAAACTCAACGTACCCTCCCTCCAGTGACGGTACGTACCCGCCTTCTTCGTCACCTGCACCGCCCTCATACGGTAACGTCATTGGGTTTCGTAAGGAGATCATCGATGATGGCGCTATTGATGCTCAACAATCTGACAAATGGGAAGACGACGTTAAAAGGAAAGACTTTGGTGTGATTTAAACCAACCTAAAGAGACCCGTCTAACGCAAAGAAATACGCCAGTGTTAGTTTTCAAAGACGGTCTGTTCTTTCAGGGACGGTGTGAACTGAAATTGAATTGTTTTTGAACAATGTACAAGTGCCATAATAGTTATCTGTCTGCAATACGTTTTCCCACTTTCCTACACGACAAGGGGCCTATTCCACAACGAGTTAAGATTAAGCTTAACTGTGTATCTTTCTTAATTGCTAAGCAAGGTGTGATGTCACAATACAAATCACTATGGTGATATTAACAACTCATCTTTTAAGATGAATCTCAGTGTTTTTTGGAAAGCGAGCCAAGCACATAGCCCGTTAATGTTGCATTATACGCGAACAAAAACGGCCAAGCAAGACGATTTCATGGGAGCTTCCACTCAGGAGGACCGATGGGAATGAACTCGTCATCTCGATCAAGCATGTTGCAAAACGAATCTTGGCGAGCTATCGTGCATGATTGATGATTGTGTTTAACGGATGTTGACAAACAAAACCTAGCAAACCAACAACATGTTTTGTTTTTGTTTGTGTTTTTTTTTTAATACATATATATTTTAAATTTTTACTATAATAGCTGTATTTGTGTTTAGTGAAGTTACCTACTTGGCTAGTCTTCGTCAGGGCTACACTCTAAAAACTCCTGTGGCAGCATTGACCTGAATTCTGGGTCCCAGAAATGGGTCAGGCTGACCCGTGTAAGTGTTAAAAAAAAAGGGATTTTTAACTCAGATTTTGCGTCTGTTGGACCTATTTCTTGGTCATTTTGACACATATTCCGGGTCATACTGACACAGAAATGCGTCAGGCCCAACGGGACGCGGAATTCGGGTCAATTCCAACCTCGTCCCCGGGGTGCGTCGAGCAGTACGAGGTTGACCGCTCTCTCACCCTGGTATTTGATCATTTGCATATCCAAAATTTTTGGATACGTATGCAAAGAATAGTATGGCTGCTTTTCGAAATTCACATCTTCGTCATAGTCTCGTTGCCCGGTACCAGATTTAATAGCCTGTTTAACATTTGATAATATTGTAAAGTCATTGTCCAATCAGGGTCCAAGTAAGGAGTTTCCATCCCAGGGCTTACAGAGTAAACCATGGGGACGAGGTAGGGTCAATTCTGACCCTGGAGTTTATAGACTGTACCCCAAAGAGACCGCACTTACAAAAAATATAATGGCACGACGTAAGCTGCCTTCGCTTATCCTTTTAAGATAAACTCTTAAAAAAAAGACACAGCCGCGGTTTATACCAATTTGTGCTACCCAAACAAAAAAATACATGTCGTCTTCATAAAAAGTGTACATTTTTAAAACGGGCAAAATTGTGTCAACCCAGTTTCTACATTCTGTATTACTCGGGGGTGCTCATACAAAGTGATTGTCAATGTTTGTAAAACGGAAGAAATGTGTATAGGGGACCAGACCCGTTCGTGGTTCAACATTTTACTGAGCTAGATTTCAGGGAAACTAGAGCTGTTCACACTCTGGAAAAATTGATCATTGCGCCGTTTTTGTGTATTATATTTAAAAAAAAAAATAACAATAATGGAGGAAAGATGGTAGAGACCATGTAGGCCCTACCATGATATCACATGTTTACAAGAGAGCCACAGAGCCTGGACTTCCTGCAGTCACGATTTATAGACAGCCCAATCGCAGAAAACATTAAATCTGATAATCATTTTATGAAGATTGCACTGTCTGATTCTTATCAACTGTTGGTATGAAGAGAGGGGGCACATCTCAAAATGTTTTATAATTACTTTTACAATTCTTGAATTCATGTGGAAATTATGACACAATGTAAACATTTCCAACATGACCAGTGTAGCATCTCGCCTGCCAGAAAAGCACTGGAAGGAACAAGGTCATTCTTTGTGTACTCTCTAAACACCAAAGTGTTAAATCAACACTTAAAGAGTTCTGTATTTGACAACACTTTGAAATAGTTACTTTGAAAATGTAACTCAATATTGCAGAGTTGAACTCACTTTATTGAAAGTATCTCAGTTTCTGAAAAGCTAATTTGACACAAGTCTTGTGTTAGTTGACTCTAACTTTGTAAAAGTGTTTATTGTCCTGGCCGAATAAAAGTGTTGTCACTGACCAAACCCTTTAAGTGTTGATTTAACACTTTTCAATTTTTTTTTAACAAAGGTTACACGGTCTGTAAGTTCTAATGACTTTCGAACTTGGTTTTCTGTACAGCTGAAAAAAATCTTTTGAAAACAGTTCTAAATGGTACTTTTCTGTAAAAAAAAATGTCATATTGTACTAAGGTGTGTTTCTTATTGAGGCTAAATATTTATGTAAATTGAAGTCTATTGATTATAAATGCTGCGCTTTTAGTAAATTCTGCTGCCTTGCTGTCAAAGTAGTTTGTCGAGCTCCGAAAACGAAATTGAAGACTTCCTTGTGCACGCAAGGGTGATATTCAGTTGTTGAGGGGAAATATGTATTATTATTATTATTAATGTCCGCATTTAGAATGACAAATTAAGATCGGCATTTACATTTGGCTGTAGAGTTTTTTGCTTTCTTCTTCCGCACCAAAAAGAAAATTCGTCTAAATATATTTTCATTGACTAAGCCCCCAGCTGTTTCGTGGGTCTTAACACGTATGTGACAGTTGGTTAGGTTTCGGAAGGGTGTATGCCCAGTTGCCTTATTCAGTCGGCGTGTCCCTACGCCACAAAAGAGGTGCACTTTAGGCAAGTCAGTACACCGTGTTACCCTTTCCTAACCCAATTAAGTGGCCCGCCTTTCAGATGCGTGCTGTTTTGCGAGGACAAAAATAACATTGAAAAGTAGGTTCTCTAAAAAGTTAAATTAAGAAGTCACTTCTTCTACATGAAATGTAAATTATTTTCAACTGTCATTGTTAAATAAAAAGAACAAAAGAAAACAAAAAAGATACGCATTTAAATAATTGAAGAGCTTTTGACATGTATGTTAGCTATGTGATCATCTTTTGAATGAATTCTTCGTCCGCCCGGAAGAAGGACAAAACGAAAAGTTGCCGGAGAGAGTGGGGTAAGCAATTAATGTGCAAAATTGTGTTTCAGGAAAACTGAGTGTAAATGTTTGATCGGTTTTCTGCCATTCGTGAGTCATTATAGGGAGGTCAAGTTTTGCATGGGAATGGGAAAATATGTCTTTGGGTTAATTCTAGCAACAAAAATGTAACAGTAATGCCATATTTTTTTTTCGTCAGGAACCATTTTATTGCTTAGCGGCCTTCTGTTACTGATAAAAGTACTTCGTGTGTCTCGATGAAGGGTGTAGAGCACACGACGAATTTAATAGTTAAGAACAAACTTTCTAAACAGTGTTAATATATGGTTTGAACTTTTTAAGATTTTTTTTTTACGGATTCTGTGTAAAAATTGTGATTTTTAAAAAAAAAGCAGCACCGTTGCAACACGTGGATGAATAAAATAATGAGCACAACGAATTTATAATGTCTCAGACGCGACTGTTTCTTAAAATTGAACCGATCCTCCCCAATTTCATTGAGCTACTTAAGCACAAACATATTTTGCTAAGCGGAACAGAATGATGACCTATAGTACTATTATCCTTACCCATACCAGAATAAGGTTACCAGCCAAAATGCCATGTCACATGTACCATCTGTGAGTGGTATCCAGCTCACTTTTGCTAAGCAGTTAACTATTTTGCAATAATTGCTGTTTTTAGCTGCTCTATGAAATGGACCTTACGGGTATGCTCCCTGCGAAGGTAGGTTTTTAGGTTTAACAACGGACTTGAAGCAAGTCTACTAGAGGCTGTTCAGAATTATTCTGAATCAGAATTATCACAGCCGGAAGAGCGTAACATTGAGGTGCTTTGAATATTACCCCCTCCCCGCCCCAAGCCTCGACGTACCCTTCCCCTTTTATAAAATACAAGTGGGTAGGCTACCTAGCTTGGCCCCGTACTCTCTAACACGGCTATAACGTGAGTTTAGAGACAAGCCTTGCAGAAGTACTCACCCAAGCTATCATGACTAATCGACGAGCGTGCGGTCATGACTGTATGATGCCAAGGTAGCTTGGTGAAACAATCTTACGCTATCACAGCGAAACTAGCAATGGATGTCCAAGCATTGTGCGTAAAATCAATACAGTTTGACCGCCAAGCTACCACCAAGTAATGCTTTCCAATATCGCAAAGTTGCATTATATTGCAAAATTACAAGCGAGTACAGTTTTCTGCATGGATATGAGAACTCAATATTGATTAAGTACTCTCACGAGGTGACGTCCCGTGGTGTAAAATCAACCCATCGGAACTTCTCGACAGAAAAAAGTCAGATTTTTTAAATAACCAAGTCTGGACGGTGTAATGTTTGACGTAAACTTCTTCATAAAAGGAGACGGTGAAGTTACTACAGAACTGTGTTTTGGGGTTGAGTGTCCGGTGTCCTAACGGTCGACCTGGTTCAAACTTTTCCGTTCCTTCGGCGATTTTGTCACCTGTTCGTCTCAAACTTCTCAGTAGTACCACCATCTTGGACTATAAATATACAAACATCCAATGCAGCTAATTTCGATCTAGTGAGTTTAGGTAAGTTTGAATGCATAATTTTCATATTCACAAGTTAAACGTCTTAATTGTTCCAAACTGAAATGTTAGTACAGACAATGTGAAATAGTCATTATTACGTCATTTTTCTCTTAAAAGAGCGCCCTCTATGCCAATTTGCGGACAGCTTCTAAACTGATAACGTAATAAATCCAATTCAATCATTAATTACTTGTGTTACAACGACAGATGGACGGAATTTGTTTAAAATTCGTTGTAGTATATTTTCTGTAACATTTCAACACTTTTAAGTTGTTCACATCCGCCCGTACAGACCGTAATTTAATCTCACAATTATAACTCTAAGTACAGGAAGCACAATTTCGTCAGTGTAATTATAAAAGTTGGATTTAAAATTGACATACGTCATCACTTAATCTAATAGGAAAATCACTGATGAGAAACCCTATATAGAAATGAGCTGTACTTGTAAAAATTATATACACGTTTTGTCAGTTTACATTGTACTGTCACTACCCACAATCTGTCATCGGAAGTTCCAATTTATAATCTGATAGATGATCCCGAGTGTACATTTTTCCCATTTATAGGGATGGTTCATTCTTTATTAAAGGGGTGTTTTTTTCCTTCTTCAAACTATCCATTGATATTCACGAGACAGCAAACAACAAACCAATAAATCATCATCAATTTAGGTGGTTCGGGAAAACACCTGTAAAGTCTGAAATACTAGCGGCTGTGGCTGTTGCGACCGCGGCGGCTACGGCTCGATCTCCCCTCTAACAAGAGTGTTGAAGACAACAATAACTGTAACTTCAGAGTAAGCGAGGAGTCACCTGTGTTGTTTACGATAAACCATAAGGTTTATCTACACAAACGTCATTATTTGTATTGTTTATTACAGTGTTTTATTTCTAACTTGATGATTTTTATTGAATAATTTTCTTACGCAGCCTGATTTGACACCGCGGTACCTTCCAATCACCTTGATACTTATACGCTGCAGACCGAAGCTGATCGGGACACATTGTCATAATGCCCTGGCATAGTAAGTATGTATAAATGTATTGTGTTTTTAGAGACGAAACCGTATAAGCATCTTCTCTGTGATAAGAATATAGGCCTTATTTTTGTACTGCAAGAGGGCGCCCTTTGGGGGTAGATTGGGGGTCCAACCATAAAAAACTAGTGTGGTAAACCAGATGCTATTAGACTTCTAATATAAAAAGCAAGGTATTTCCTTGGAAAATTTGTATTTTTAAAGTTTTGAAATTGTTTTGTACTTTCATAATGGAATTAGTATTGCGCCCTCAGACTGTCAAAAATATGGCCTAATAGAGTATGATTAATATAAAATAGCGACCCCTTCCCCCCCCCCCCCCCCCCCATTTTGGATAAGGATTACCTCCTTGATGTTACGGCCCGACTATCGGGTAAGGTCTAAAACTTCAGAATGTAGCCTCCTCCCCAGGTCAGACCCCGGTTTTACCACCGGGATATGGGTGAGACTTTTACAATAGTGACTCATTCTTTACATTTTATTGCTTTTGATCACCCACCGGGAAGCTACGTGAGTAAAAATGAAACGTGGCCACCGGAACTGTCAATGAGTTGATCTGTGTTTTCACTGTAGTGGACGCAAATACATGAAAAACAATTTGTGATCAAATTGTTGCTTGTTCGTTATAAGTCTCTATTGCGAATTGTAGCATTTTTCAAATTCGTTCTGCGTATTACAAACAATCTATTAAGTTTTTTTTTAATGATTTTTTTTATATTTTTAAAAATATTTATATAAAAATGTCATTGAGGCCTGCAACGGTGACGACCCACATCTCAAACTCAGAGAATCTCACTGGATCCACCAACTCCGAACAGTCCAACCATTCGGATTAAACATAAACACGGGTATCAAAATCATTGTTTCTATTTCCTTGCATAATTATTGTTTATCTTTCTGCCTTCATAACTAAATTTACTATTTGCTCATTCCGGTTCTGCATGTTTAGGGATTGATAGTGATTTTCTCACATTCTACAGATCCCACTATGGGATTTAATCTATACACTATTTCTTTTTTCATCTAGGGAGATAACCCCTTAATCAACACCTTTATCTGAGTAATTAATCCTGTCCTTTCATGTTAACCGCATCACCCATGATACGGCTTGCCCTATTGTTCATTAGTCTCCCTTTTGTATCTACCGACCACTGGATATCCTTTTGGCCACGCTGCTGTGTTTTTATTGGTCATCGACAATCACTTTGTCTGTAATTTATTAACTCTAGACTTTTTTTACCATGGCAATTTTTTTTTTACAGTCATGTTGTTTGTACTCCATTCACGAAGTCAGAGGTACAACCAAAATAATTTAAGGGTGAAAGGTCAAATGGTCTGGAACCTTTAGGGTATAATGAGAACTAGTGATCCAATTCTGCTATTGGACACAAGAGACCTAACTATGTTGTCAACGTACAAAAGCTTAACTAATGATCTGAGGAGGTAATCCTTTAAGCCAGACACTCAATCTATGAATAACAACATAAGTCTAATAAACGGCACCCAGATAAGAATAATTTTCACTAAACGCGTACTTGACAACTAATTATATTTTAATCAGTATTAGGACATAGTGATCTAGAGTTTGTACTCAAACAAATACCACGATTTATTGTATGAAAACTATACCACGTCCGCAGCAGCATTAAGCTGTCATAATGGTGAGTTTCCTTGACCATTTAGGAATCCATAAACGGTCATCGTGACAGAGTCTTACGTCACTGCCTCTGCCGATCAAGAGTACCTAGTACTTACCCAAAGACAATCACTAAGGGACACAGTGACCGTGTACCGGAATAACGCGAATGACGCATCCAAGTGTCAATTGACGTTTGTGATGTCATTAGACTGGGGACAGTTAACCATACACAGGGCTGCTCGGTTAATGCGAATATTCCTTTTCCAAATCTCGCTTGGGGCTCCAGCTCCGGCTTGGGTACCGTAATTAATTTTTCCCGGAGCCCGGAGCCCGGAGCCCGGAGCCCGGAGCCCGGAGCCCGGAGCCCGGAGCCCGGAGCCCGGAGCCCGGAGCCCGGAGCCCGGAGCCCGGAGCCCGGAGCCCGGAGCCCGGAGCCCGGAGCCCGGAGCCCGGAGCCCGGAGCCTATAATGTCGAGCTTTGGAAAAAGGTTTTATTAAACACGCATTCGAATAATTCTTTTTCTGCCGCAAGTGGCAGCATTTATACAAAGTACACCCTAAAGCCTTAACTGCGCAACATGATCACGTGCATCCCATCAACCGGTGATCTTTTAAGTCTCACGTGACGCACGTGTCTCAAAGCACTGACTACGAAAGGTAACATTTTATCATTAGTGCTAATCCAGAACAAGGTGCCTAGTTTCACAGACCCGGCAGTGCCAGTGGTGTGGATTTGGGATTTGAGCTATCATGCGTTGGGCAGACCCCAGTGTTGATACCTCGGGTGAATTGTATATGTCTTAATATTGATTAATAAATTGAATGATTGATTGTCACTTTTCATTTTTGTTTACAAAAATCAATATTTCTTTCTGTCTCTTTTTTTTCTTCTTCAGATTTATCCGAATTTATCCCGTGGATTCTTGCCATCTTTTTCGTCCTGTTCTTAATTGCTTGCTGCTCTTGGCTCTACAGATGTGTACAGAAGTGTGATGACCAGTGTCCGGGGATCCTACCGGCGCGAAGCCCGTACAATCCCAACTCGCCCATGACACCGTTCCCTAACATCAGACACACGAGAAACTGCGAGAGTGCAAGACGTCTGACATGTCGACGGGCTGTCGAAGAACCAAATGAGCCCTCTAGCAGTATTCTGTCTTCCACGTCGATCGTTCATTACCATGGACCGAAAGCGCCACCATACGCTACTCAGTTTGCCGACCGCCCTCCCCCGCCCACGTACGAAGAGGCTTGTGGTTCCGGTGTTGATATCCCGTCGCTATCGCAACGACAGGCTACGAGTGTCACGAACATCGATACTGAACAGACGAACCCGACTGAAAACACCGAGGCTGTGTCGGTATCGATTCTGCCTCCCTCCAACGACATAATCGATGTCCCCAATGACTCGGTTATCATTGACACCCCACAAGACGAGCCACTCATAAATGACGATGACAACGACGACGACGACGAGGAATTAAATGATGTCGTCATTGAATCAACAGCCGTTGAAACGGCTGATACTGACGTCACGGGGACTGGTGATCACGTGTATCTTTAAATGATGATACAAAACCAAAATGTTTGAAAGTAATGACCAGTCTGAGAAAAAAAATGAGCATGAAAAAATCTATTTATATACCACTCAAATGATTGGAAACTCAAGATGAAGAAGGAGCATGCTCTTCCTATTATTGCTAATGTGCAGACATCTTGGTTTCTGCAACAACAAACGCACGTTACCAAACCGAGGCTGGGAGTGGAAATAGTGGGGTACTTCGTTGTGAAGTCGACTCAACAATTCTATGGAGTCTATGAGCAGGGAACCTGACCAAATGACACCAATGCCTGGATATATTATACGTTGTGCCGTGGAAAATAAGTTCTAACCCTCAGGGTGTGTGTATAACATTATATAGTAACACAAAATAAGTAGATTACCAGTTTTAACAACTTACATTTATATTCATGGCATTTTAACTCGGAATCTATTTTTTTTTCCCCCAGACAAAATTGTAAAGCTGGAAAACTGCATGACAAAAAAGGGAGGACACACGCAAATCTAATGAGCAGATAAGTCATGTGATCTGGGAAAACCCCGAACACAGGGCATTGCTTCCGTTTGGGTGCTTCCAACACCAAACTATTTTTTAAACACCGAACTCATTGTTCTTGTGAGAAATTCTCACACAACGGTCATCTAGCGATAATTTATTTCGAAGCATTTGAAATGTTCATTCACAAAATGCATTGAAATAAATATTTTCACCATGTGAAAGCTTATCTTTTTGTAGATAGACAAAGTCAAATTTTAATTCACAGAAAAACTGAAATAGCTTTCTCTCTCAAGCAGCTTGTCAGGTCCTTTTTGCATCACTGAACAGTGCCATTTAAAAAAAAGTTATTTATGTATTTTTCGTATTTATTTCTGAGCGTTGAGGTTTGAGAATACTTTGTGTCGTGTATCAATGTCATTAACACTTCGTCCAAGTCCAACACAAGCAAACACTTCAAACCGAAGTTTTAAAATCAACACTTTTATAAAGTTCTGCCAGTGACATCTCTTTATTGACGTATTTAGAACAACTATTATTTTGCTCTGTCACGGTTCTCCGTCATACATTCTAATTCGGGTGTGTTCCTGTTACACAGAGAGGACTGAGATGAGCATTTTCAACAACAACAACAACAACAACAACAACAACAACAACAACAACAACAACAACAACAACAACAACAACAACAACAACAACAACAACAACAACAACAACAACAACAACAACAACAACAACAACAACAACAACAACAACAACAACAACAACAACAACAACAACAACAACAACAACAACAACAACAACAACAACAACAACAACAACAACAACAACAACAACAACAACAACAACAACAGCAACAACAACAACAACAACAACAACAACAACAGCAACAACAACAACAACAACAACAACAACAACAAAAAGGGGTCGCTGTTAAACCTGCAATTCCAACGTGCAAACTGTTGTATTCAGTGTTTTTGCAAACTTCCTATTTAATTAAAGAAAATACATCCCATTATTGGTTGATTTGTTTCCAACAAATTCTGAACAAGTTTTGAATATTGTTTTTGCAAACTGTTATTATCTGCTTTTGCTTTGCATTGATGGCTCCCCGTAGTTTCTCCATCTTGGTTGGCAAAAACTCGGGCGGTGACATTGCAAAAGAAACTGCTCTTATAGACGAAGAACCAGCGCCGTATCTAGGGTAAATTTTTAGGGGGGCACCACTTTTCCTAAGGGGGCAGTTTTGGCCGATTAAAACTGTAGCTACCGTTTGTATTTTTCCTAAACAAGCCCCTTTTCAACGCTCTTCTGACGTGTTGAGGTAAAACAAAATACATTATGCGTGCAAAGAATGAACAATGTAGTATTACAAACATTGAAACTACTACGTAAAAACTCATAAAATGTAACATTTTATTCTGGTAAATTTAAATCTCAAAAGTCCAGATTTCAAATGGGGGGAGGGCACCCAGGGGCACGGACATCAGTTGGGGGACATGTGCCCCCCCCCCGCCCCCTAAGTTACTTCACGCAGACAAGATGGCCGCTGTTAAGCCTGCGTTGACGACACGCAAAATTGAATTGTGGAGGATGTATTCAATTAGTGTAAAAAATTGCACCTGGAATAACCCACATTATTTTGGTTTACCTTTTCAATATTGTGTAAAAAAAGCATTTTGCACATGTTCGTGTGCATGTAGATGAAAATGGTTGATTGGCAACAGTATGACTTGCCAGGGTTAAATGCGTACGGGCGGAAACTACATTTCCTTGCACAGAAACTTAAAATTAAGATCTGACCTTTTTGAAACCGCGTCATCGGTCTCGACTCAGGCTCAGGGTCTGTCAGAGACTTTAAGATAATGCGCCTATAGTGTGCGGGCTTCAGAAAGGTATAGTTGGAGCCTATAAGCTTAAAAGCCTTGGTTTCGAAAAGGGCTTATAGTAATAGGACTGAGACCGTGTCCGAATGGGCTACGGCTACGGCTGGACCGTAGAAGTATATATGACGTCCATAGCATTACCCTTAGCAACAGCCGTTACTGCCTTTGCTGGATTCGGCAGTGGCTGTGGCCAGATTGATGAAAAGTTCTGTTCTTCAACGTTGTCACTTTGTTATGCCCACAGCCTAAGTTGCTTAATTGTTTCGGATACGGGTCTGTGTTGAGTAAAATGCCGGTTATGGTTCGGTAATGGAGAGGATGGGGGTGTGAGGTAAAGATAGAAAATGGATAGCGGTCATTGCTCTTTGGAGAGACTATAACACTCGAATGCAAAGCACAGGTAAAAGCCACTGTCACACTAGACGAATTTCCCTGGAAATTCCCGGGGAAATTTGGTTGCCCTTGTCACGCTTGAATTGCTAACCCATGCAAACTCCTGGGAACTTGCCATTTCCCGGGAAATGCTTACCCGGCCTGCTTGGGAGCGGGAAAGTGAGATATAACCCCGGGGTCAGCATGCCGAGTGTAAATTCTTCTCTCAGGTAAACATGGGGTGACGGTGGGGTTAAGACTCCCCAGGAATTTCCTGGGGTTTCATTTCCTGGCAATTTGCTCTGCAATGTGTTTTTCTTTTCTCGGTATGGCTCAAGTCAGCGTCTTTTCCAGTTCACTTCATTCTCATGTAATTGGCGTGGCGTGTTGTGGCCGAGCGGTCGAGAGCGCTAAACTCATGCTCTGGTGTTGCTTATTGTAGGCTAAAGTCCTGATCTTGACACTCGTGTCCTTAAGCAAGGCACTTAACCATTATTGCTTCGCCCTTCAGATGTGACGTAAAGCCGTCTGTCACGTGTGTTGTGTAATGCACGTAAAAGAACCCAGTGACACTTATCACTAAGAGAAGGGGTTTGCTCCGGGGTTTCTGGCAGTGGCTGCTAAATGCGCCGCAGCACCTTGTAAGGTCTACATAATTTAGTCTCATTGCTTTTTTTTTTAAATGGTGTTTCGGAAAGTAGTGGGAAAACCAGATAAAATATAACGAGTTTCTCTGTAATTTGCATTTAGTTTGAGCGATGCTTTTTTTCTTCTCGTTTTGAAGTAAGCCTACATGCCTTACTCAATTCACAGTTCATCCAGAGTTCACGGAAATGTATGTCAAACATTGTTTAGTCACATATGGCGAAGGAAATGCAGAGCATTGCCGCATTTCCCGTCCCTAGATCCTTCTCTGTATAGTCTGTACCTGCCATCTCAATTAATATTGGTTCTTAAGATATCAAAACCTTCCCTAACCTGTTAACTCGAACTCAAGCGATTAATGTCAAGGATATGAAATAAGTATTTGGCAACTACTCGTAATTTGGACAGTTTGAAGGAAAAGTTCAAAGTACGATTGATTTAGCAGCAGTCCATGGTAGGTTTAGTGAGGTGGGAAATAGTTATAGTGGGAAATAGTAAAGTAACTGTGTTTTGGACACACTCAATTTGAGCGTGTCAACTTTGGGATATTTACCGTCGATCTGGGCTCGATTTTACAAAGCCATAAGTTCAGTACTGTGACATCACACTTTCCTCAGCAGTTAAACCCCAGCTCAACATTGATAAGAAGAAAAACATAAATGTTCACATATCAACTAAATACTTAACATGGTATAAAGATATTTATGGTAGAAAACTTTCCCAGAAATATTCTGCCTGGCGTGCTATCGTTTTTAAATAATAAATGAAATAAGAACCAAAATTAGTTTACGCCTCAGTAACTCCGCCTATGGGAATGCATACAAAAATGCTGAATGCATTTTTAGCGTTTTCTCGCAAATATGAAACAACGAAATGAGCTGAAATTCTCACAGGTTGGGTTTATTACAAATATCCTAAACTGTGCATAGAATGAAAGCATTTACAATCAGTTTACCAATGTTGAAGTGGGGGCTTTAAAGGTCCCATGAATTAATCTTTTTATTGGTTAAAAAAGGAAGTATGCCTATCATAGTATATTATTATTTTGTAAACATTTTTTACATGCCTATTTACCGTAGAAATAACAATTTCTAAAAATAGGGGATTGCCGCGCTCCACCCACCCTTCTTCATTAGCATAAAATCTGTGACGTAGACAGTGGACCGGCTGACAAGGGCCATGTGTGTGACAATAACATACAATGCAATGTTGACCACTCGGCACCAGAGCTGTCTTTGAAACGTTTGACCACAGCCTACGTCACGAATGATTGCACAATCAAATGACACACATTTTCGGGGCTCAATTAAAGTGTATTAACGCATAACAGACACATCAAAATAGTCAATACTATGTTTTGTTAATTTCAAAAGCTACAAAAATGTTCCGTGACAAAAAACCTCTTCATGGCCCTTTAAATGCGCTATTACAGGGTTAGATAAACAACATCATTGTTTAGTTTCAGTCTGAAAGATTACTGTTTATGAAGTTAACTAGAAACAATGTTTTTTTCTGTGAAATATTTTCCCTCTGAAATGCTGTCACATTGGAGAAAACTGCATCTGAAAACCTTTTTGAAAAAAATGCATCAGCTGATTTCGGTTGTAACAGTCAAACTTAGGACAACATGAGTTTGCACGCAAAAAAGTGTGCACGGTTTTTCACTATTTTTCTCCTGTATGACGACGGATTTAGCCCAAATGTTCATAGGCTTGTTTTACCTTTAGGCCTATACATAAAGTCAGAAAAAGTAAGAACACTGCAGTAACAGCTTTACCAATCATATAAAAGTGATTTTAAGACCAATCTGAACTCATTGTTAAATCAAGCCCTGGCGTGCTTGGGTCACAAAAACATCCCCTTACGCACACCGTATTTATTAAACACTTATTCTCTTCCAAGGTATTGAAAATCCCACACTGGTCTTCTTTTTAAATCTTTCAAATAGAATTAAAAAAAAACAAAGTTGCCGGCACCTTACACTGAATGAGGTGTCAAAGCCAGTTTATTGAATACGAACGTCGGCAGTGGGGGCGGATTCCTCGTTCACCTTTGGATTGCCCCTCCCCCCCCCCACCCCCTGCAGTTTCAATCTCCGCGGCGAGTACATGACGTGATCAAGCATATTTTGCACTTTGCATGCAAAGAAAAGTTGTGGCAAAGCAATTTATTTCAGAAAAGGTCTTTTAGAAAAGTGGCCTTCGTTTGTCAGACATACTTTCTTTCCGGTTAATGGGCATCAGTACCAACATCTGCTTGCGTATGACGTCACTGGAGAAGGGCGCCATCACAGTAGGCCCTTTCCGAAAGCACGGCTTTGGCTTCGGAACCGGCTTCTGCTGCGGCTGAGGTTCGGGCAGTTGGAATTGTCATCATTCTACTGGCGCCTACAAATGTAGATTTAGTTGTTGAAATCAGGATCCCAGCTCCTCTAGAAACCGACATCTTGAACAAAATAACGGCGGCCATTTTGAAGAAGAAGAACCCAAAAAAGAACAACAACAAACATTCAAACAATCAAACAAACAACCCAACAAACAAACAAACATTCAAACAATCAAACAAACAACCCAACAAACAAACAAACAAACAAACAAACAAACAAACAAACAAACAAACAAACAAACAAACAAACAAACAAACAAACAAACAAACAAACAAACAAACAAACAAACAAACAAACAAACAAACAAACAAACAAACAAACAAACAAACAAACAAACAAACAAACAAACAAACAAACAAACAAACAAACAAACAAACAAACAAACAAACAAACAAACAAACAAACAAACAAACAAACAAACAAACAACCCAACAAAATAATAAACAAACAAACAAACAAACAAACAAACAAACAAACAAACAAACAAACAAACAACCCAACAAACAAACAAACCAACAAACCAACAAACAAACAAACAAACAAACAAACAAACAAACAAACAAACAAACAAACAAACAAACAAACAAATAAACAAACAAACAACCCAACAAACAAATAAAGTAACAAACAAACAGCCAACCAACCAACCAACCAATCGAAACCATGGACAATGTTTTGACATGCTGAAAAGTGTACACTGTTTTTCTTTTTACTATTTTCTCTTGACTAAGACGACAGATTGAGCCCAAATTTTCACAGGTGTTAGTTTTTTTTTCTTTCCTTTTGGTATTATTATGTTGAATCAAAGTAAGAACACTGCACTATCTGCTTTTCCAATCCTGTAAGAAAGGCCTTTTGGGTACAAATATTGCCATAACATGATGCTCTGTGCATGATGGAGGTAGAAACAGGCTGGTGCTGTGATAGAGGGTGAATAGAACAACCCAACCCATGTACAAATTTTTTCATAATGAAATAGGCTTAACAGAGAACTTTAAATGGTGACAAAGGTTCACGAACCCTTTGGTTATGAAATAAACTTTTTTGGTTATGAAAACCATAGAAAGGCGTCCGCCCGTCCATGTACAAATTTTATCATAATGAAATAGGCTTAACAGAGAACTTTAAATGGTGACAAAGGTTCACGAACCCTTTGGTTATGAAATAAACTTTTTTGGTTATGAAAACCACAGAAAGGCGTCCGCCCATCCATTCGACAGAGTCGGGGGGTCTTTGGTCGTGTTTTTTCCTCTTTTCTTTGTTTAGAATATTTCTATGCCTTCAAATATTATGTCGAGTCAGGTGAGGCGTGGGCGACGCACACAAACAGTCACACACACACACACAAAGTGAAATGTGTATCTTTCGGTTATTAATTATTCATCCAAGTTGAATGACAGTGCAACTTCTTTTTTTTAAACAATAGTCCTATACATTTGCTTTTAATACTTCCTGCTATTGATAGGTCGGTGAGCGACAGAGCGTGAAGGTATAAACACGGAAATGAAAAGCGCTCTCGCCTATCAGTTATACACAAATTATAAATAAACCAGCTAACTTGCAGACTCATCCAGCAACAATCGTTTGGGAGCCACAGTTAGTTCACAGCGGTCTGCAAAGGGGCAAACCCATATGCGCCGTAACTCGTCCCTTCCTCACTTTGTTTTACTCACGCTTTGGACACGGTGTGATTATCGGTTATTTCCTATTTGTATGCTGTATGACCCTCGTTGATGTCTCACTGAAGAGAGAAAGCTTGTACATCACAGCTACGTGCATCACCTGAACATCAAGCAAAAAAGTCAGCAGCGATCATGGGGGTTCGAAGTCAAGCAAGACCGATGAACTTCGCCCTCGTAATCTGTCTCACGTTGTTCTTGATCATGTCGACTGCTGATGCACGTAAGTCCCTTTAATTCGATTCTTATTCAGACAGCGCTGCTTGTCTTGCCTATGGCCGGGAAAACAAAGGCACAACTTTCAAGAGTTAAAGGGGACGGACATCGTTGTTGTATTTGAAGAGCCAAATCCCACCATCTTGTTTTCAGTAACCACACACAGCACAAACAGGGGTGTTAAATTGATTCAATTGTGTTAATTTTACCAACGACAAAGCAGTGGGGATAATTAACACCATCTCGGCGTTGTCACATTATACAATACCAAGAGAATCAATTCAACAACCCAAGTTTTTGCAGCGCACTATTTGACCAACCTGTGAAAATGTCTTCTACTTTGGTGGTCAGGTTCCAAAGAAAACAACGGAAGCTGTTTGTGTTTCACGCTTTCATTATCACAGGCTGGATGATGGAAATCCGTTGCTCTATGATAATCGGCAACAAGCTCATCAAAAAACTATAAAAAAACAAATAATAATTCAGAACTCTGCCGCTCTCGTATTATGAAAAAACCGTAAACATGATCACACTACAACTTCACTGCCCGTCTGTCCAAGAATTAACTTCAAAATCGTGTTTTTGTTTTTTTTCTTGGGGGGGGGGGGCTGGAAAGCTGTGAATTACAAGGTACCACCGTTTCTCAAGGAACGTCTCTCTCGTACTCGTACAAGTCTCTCGTACAAGTCGCAATAAACTTCTTCTATTAACTTCCTAAAACAACCACACCCCATCGCGATCGTGTCTTTTCTGTATCCGCTCCCAATCTCTCTGGAACTCTTTTTACAATGAAATCTCTATCTGGACGTTTAAAAAAACAATGCTTTAACATTTGTTCAGCATTTCCTATGACCGACTCTCTTTTATTATATAATTGTGTTGATCCACTTGATTTTGTCAGTGCATGTACATCTTTATGTGCTCTACTTGATTACTTTGTATTTCTGGTCAGCTTCGTTTATGACGTAAAATCTTAAATCGTAGAGGGGGGGGGGGGGGTACGGGGCACTATTTTTTCTCTACGTGCCTCTTTTTGTGCTCTTTTTGTGCTACCTGCTACTTCGTGAAACCGGAAAAGAAGCAAAATAGACTATTTCCGATTTCACGAAGTAGCACTCTCCAATGTATTAGTAATGCATACTTGTGCGCGCGCGCGCACACACGTGGGGCGCGCACAAGGACAGTGCTACTTCGTGAAATCGTTTTGTTCACATTTTGAGTAAGGTGCGCGCCGTGCATTTCAATGGTAAATGTTACTTGCGTGCTACTTCGTGAAAACAAAGATTGTCAATTTCGGGCAAATTTTGCCATACATAATTATTATAATTAAAAAAGTAAAGCAAGTGAAGTTTTGAAACTTCATGAAATTGTAGGGCATGACGGCATGTCGTGCAAGCATGTGAAAAGTCAAGGGTCAAAGTCAATACTGCACTGCGCAAGCGTGACATGAAATCTAAACAAGCGACGCTCGACGGACGACGCTGGACGGACGACGGACGACGGACGACGGCAGATATGGAATTCCATAGTATACTCCCCAGGGAGCTGAGAAAGATTGCGGGAATGTTATTGGCCCAATGACCAGGGCACTAATGTAAAGTGCATTGAGACGTTATGGTGAAATGCGCTTTATAAGAACTAGTTATTATTTAGGGAATAACAGTGCGAGGACCCGGTCTTCACTGCTTGGTAATGACCGGGGTGGTGGCTGGCCGCTGTTAACGACCAAGCCGGAGGCGCGGTCGTTAACAGCGGCCAGCCACCACCCAATGTCATTACCAAGCAGTGAAGACCGGGTCCTCGCGCTGTTATTCCCATTAATAAATACCTTTTTAACGAAATAAACGGCTAAAATCGTCCATTTTGTAACTTTTCTTTCTCGGCGATACTTTCTTGTTTTGTTAGCCGGTCTTTATATCGCCGTTAATACACCCCCACGTGATCACGTTTTGACCAATCAGAATCCACAAACTGTCCTAGGTATTTATTAATATTTATTATTATGAAGTTCATTGACTGTGACTAAAGGCAGTAGGAATTGTCACAAACCAATGTTGTGTCAATGTCCCTCACAGGGTTAAGTTCAGCGGAGTTCACACCAGGCCTTCCAACATTTAGCGTCAACGGATTCAAAAGCTTTCAGTTTCCTTTCCAATCGAGAGTATCTTTTTCCATGCGCATTAGGGAACATTAATGTCACAAACAGATGGATAGAACCAAGGATAAGACACGCTATAGTCGCTCACACATACCATAGTCCCCTCGTTATTTTCTGTTCACTCAAGGCTGTAGGGTTGAACGTTCCACTGGTCAGATCGAATTCCCGGCCAATTTTCAAAGAGCTGCCTAAAGCACCAAAAATAGCTAAGCACAAAGAATTATGCTTATCAAAAAAAAAAAAAGGTTACCAGCCAAAATACCATTTCAGATGTACCATATTTGACTGGCTTCCTTCTCGTTTTCGCTCAGCAGAAAATGCTTGAGATCTTTTTTTTTCTTTTGTCTTTTGCTCCGGCAGTTCTATGGATTTGGGCCCCGTCCGTAGCCTTCTCGGGTTCTGCTTACCGGCTGGCTCTATTAGATGTTCTTCGCTGTTATGATTATCCGATAAACCATAACCTAAATTCATATTGGCTGGATTTCACAAAGCACTAAGATGCTTCTTAAGATGAGTTGTCATGGTAATTTGCATTGTGAAATCTCACTTTGCTTTGCAGTTGAGAGTGATTCACACTTAATATCAACCTTAGCTCTTTGTGAAATCGAGCCCTGGTAACTTTTCTACAACCAGACTCAGCAGGCCGGGGGGACCTCGTTCCATTACAAAAATGATAATAATAATAATAATAATAATAATAATAATAATAATAATAATAATAATAATAATAATAGTAATAATAATAAATATAGAGAATGCAGGGGAGAGAAACTAGTATAGGTGGATACTTTTTTATATACAATTCGCCCATCACAAGGTCCAAAGGCCACTCGAGGTGTGGGCTACTTTTTGAAGGGATAGAAACCTGCCCCAATGCGCAGAAACAAGACATGGCGAGATATAAACGCAAGTCTCTTCACAGCACAGCTAAAAACAGTGAGGGGTAAATGAACCCATTGCGAGCCAAACATAACTGCCTCTTCCCCTATATATCCTGCAGATGTAATTTTAATTCTGTTTACATGTGTGTTTTTTTTGTTTAATTGATTTGACAGGAAGAAATAGAAGGTTACGACCGAGTAACGGAAACGGCGGTAAAACCAAATCGACTCGACCATCAGGTATATAGATACTGGATTACTAGTTTCACCTATATATATATATATATATATAATATGTATACATTAATGTCAAATAACGAGAAAACCCAATGTTGTGAATATGGAACGAATGTTCCCCAGGACTTTGCGTGACAGGCAATTTCATGCAGCTGCTCTCTTAGAGTTTTTGATTGAAATTTACTCTATTCGATTGAAACTAGGGACAAACTTGCTAAAAGTGAGTTTCAATCTAATTAGAATGATTTCCAATCGAACTATTGAAGAGAGTGCGTAAGCACAAAAACTATAGCTAAGCACGCCAAAATTATGCTTACCAGAATAAGGTCACCAGCCAAGTACCGTGTCACATTTACAATCTGTGACTGGTATCTTGCTTGTTTTTGCTTAGCTCCATAATGAAATTGGGCCCTGGTTGAATGCAGGGAGGGGGTTAAACGTTGGACTTTGTTACATGATAAATTAATGCACATGTACATTTGTGTATCTGCATCAATGTGAAGAACTGCCTTTTGTTCCTTTTACGTAACACTTCCCCCATAGATTAAAGGGCACATGAAGAGGTATTTTGTCACATTACATTTTTGTGGCTTAATATACGGTTTGAAATTAACAAAACATAACATTGACTATTTTGATGTGTTTGTTATGCGTTAATACACTTTAATTGAGCCCCGAAAATGTGTGCCATTTTTTGATTGCGCAATGATTCGTGACGTAGACTGTGGTCAAACGTTACAAAGACAGCTCTGGTGCCGAGTGGTCAACAATACATTGTGTCTTATTAGTGTTCCTTCGTTTTGAACGTTCGTAGGACCGTAGCACAGTAAAGACCTTGCCATTGCCCAATCACAAGCTATGCAACTAAGACTCCACCCAACACTGACAGTTGTTTTTGTTGAACATCATAAATATTCATGTTATTCAAAAAGCCAGGGGAGAGGCATGCGCTGAGAAATGTTCGTATTGTGCTTCTACCTGTAAAGCATACAGGGCGAAGACAATACTGCCAATACAAGGCAGCAATGTGCCCCCACTAATAAAATTTTTTTTAACTTGCAATAGAAGATGTGGGCACGTGAATGCAAATTGAATCGGGGGATGGGAGGAAAAGGACGACAATTTGGGACTAAAGAACCCGCATATAAAATAAACTGATTGCAAAAACATTTATTACTCCACCACAAAATTAACGCGAGAACTGCAGCATGTATTTTAAAATATTTGTTTATATTTTTTTTAGGAGTCGGGGACGGGGTGGGTGAAGCACGAGGATTTGGGTGTCAGTTGGCCGAATAGCTTAAAGGTATAATTATAGGACTGGTAAAGCTGATAGTGCAGGGATCTTACTTTATTTAATTCAATGTAATTCACATTCAAATGAGATTCGGTTTGTCCAAGATGATATTCAGGCCTGCTGTTTACATTGTTCACATTCAAATGATATTCGTTTCGTCCATGATGATATTCAGGCCTGTTGCTCACATTCAAATCAGATTTGGTTCGTCCATGATGATATTCAGGCCTGCTGTTCACATTCAAATCAGATTTGGTTCGTTCATGATGATATTCAGGCCTGCTGTTCACATTCAAATAAGATTCGGTTCGTCTGTGATGATATTCAGGCCTGCTGTTCACATTCATATGAGATTTGGTTTCATCATGGCATGTAGCGTCTGATAATATTAGGATTTATTTACTGACCTATTTTTGTGTGATTGCTTGGAAAATTTCTGGCTAAATCCGTTGTCTAAGTGAAGAGAAAATAGTGAAAAGCCGAGCACATCTGTTGGCACAATGTAAAAACGTTATTTTAAATTTCTGTTGTAATAATTGAAATTAATAATTATGTGGGATACTGTCATGAACTTCATAACCAGTGAGGTTTCAGCAGACTGATTCAAAGAAATCAATGTTTTTTGATGGGTACCAATCCTGTATTTTATATGTAGGCCTATTTTCCCGCAGTCTGAAAGTCATGTCAGTACCAGCTCCCAACCAATGTTTTTTGAAGACCCAATTTCAATTTTAAATTGACGTTTTTACGTACTTAAAATTGTATGACTTTCACGATTCCCTGCTCTTTTAGACAACTGATTGAATCAAAAATTTCATTTTTTCCCTCGATGTTTTCATGGAATTAAACAAAGTAAGAAACCTGCACTATATGCTTTACCAGTCCTATATAGCTTTAAGTTATTCGGCCAACCTGACACCCAAATCCTTATGCTTCACCCGCCCCACCCCAAAAAAAATAATATAAATAATAAACAAACAAACAAATATGTTGCAGTTCTCGCGTTAATTTTGTGGTGAAGTAATAATAATAATTATGAAGTGATAATAATTGTGAAGTAATAATAATTTATATGCGGGTTCTTTAGTCCAAAATTGTCGTCCTTTTCCTCCTTTCCCCGATTCAATTTGCATTCACGGCACATCTTCTATTGCAAGTTAACAAGACTTTGTCTCAAGAGCCATGCAACACAACCTCCATTTAAGTTACATTCTTGTACGAGCTCAATTCTTTTATTAGTGGGGGCACATTGCTGCCTTGCATTGGCAGTATTGTCTTCGCCCTGTATGCTTTACAGGTAGAAGCACAATACGAACATTTCTCAGCGCATGCCTCTCCCCTGGCTTTTTGAATAACATGAATATTTATGATGTTCAACAAAAACAACTGTCAGTGTTGGGTGGAGTCTTAGTTGCATAGCTTGTGATTGGGCAATGGCAAGGTCTTTACCGTGCTACGGTCCTACGAACGTTCAAAACGAAGGAACACTAATGTCACACACATGGCCCTGGTCAGCCGGTCCACTGTCTACGTCACAGATTTTATGTTAATGAGGAAGGGTGGGTGGAGCGCGGCAATCCCCTAATTTTAGAAATTGTTATTTCTACGGTAAATAGGCATGTAAAATATGTTAATAATAATATAATAATATAATAATAATAAATAATAATATACTATGATAGGCATACTTCCCTTTTTAACCAATAAAACAAATTATTTCACGGGACCTTTAAGTACACAAAATAAAAGCAAGGACACTAAAATACAAAGAGATCCAATGTGAGGACAGCATTGTTCCCATTGTGTTCCTTTGTTCTGATGTCCCCACTGTGATTACAGTAGCATGACACGTGTACATACCAGTTAAAAAAAGAACGGAGTATCACAGACGGGTACCAATCATGAGACATTTTGGAACAAGTTTTGGTTCTGAGAATTAGAAAATTGGTTGAGATCGTGGAACGTCTCGACGTTTCGAACCATACCCGCGTGAATATTATACTCAGTTCTTACTTAATAATAATAATGACTGTTTCTTTTTTTTTCTTCTTTTTTTCACTTCCTACACCACTAGGTCCTTCAAAGTTTATACTAGTGTATTTACTGATTCTGATGAATAAACTGTTTTAATTAATTGGTCAATCAGAGTTTGTTAATAATCTCCTTTTTAGTCACAAGCGAAACTCACCACCAGGCGAAATATTATAAAATATCCAACAGGATACCAGAGCCCAAGCCAGCTGAGCCAGGGTTCCGAAAAAGGGTCATAGTGAAGGAATAAAAGAGTGGATGAATAGGTCTGATTAAACGGGTCGTGGCCGTGTGCGTAAACCTCGCTTATCGTTATCATTAACAGAGAATGTTTGTTGTCTTCCA
This sequence comes from Marthasterias glacialis, assembly GCA_911728455.2. Lineage (NCBI taxonomy): Eukaryota > Metazoa > Echinodermata > Asteroidea > Forcipulatida > Asteriidae > Marthasterias > Marthasterias glacialis. Next base: position 16,999,343 of record OU452234.1, on the reverse strand, counting down.
GTGTTGAACCAGCCTTGGGTGATACTCCTGATCTCCGGTGGGGGCGTCCTAATCCTCGTGTGTTGCCTTTTGAACGGCCTCCGCTGCGTCCACCACGTGGTCTCCACGCGGAACGAGAAAAAGAACGCCCGACGGAGGCGCGCTGAAGCTGGAGAGAGCGATAACCAGCAAGATGGTAATGAGCTGGCGATTATTGACCAATCAGAACTCTGTCAGCCGCCATCGTATGCTGACATCATCAATGACGTCGCGACACCGCCACCTCCGTACTCGGCCTTTTACGTTGGCGGGGCTGGCTGGGATGTGCCGCCACCATTTGATGATGCAGAACCGAAAGATACTTAAACTGACATCAGTATAATATATATATATATTTTTTTTGTAAAATAATAAAAGCAATACTCAGTATTCCAACTTGATTTTACAATTAAATGACGTTGACATGAAATGACAATAGTCACATTTTATAAACCAGATAAGCACTGTTGCAGTAAAACTGCAACCGAAACAGGTTCACCAGCAGCCGCGTTGGTGCTCTGCTTCATCTCCACTTACTAATTTAATCTTCTTCAGTGTTAAGTACCGTAAATTTGTGTTAAGCAGATTGATGTCACAAAAACTTACGTCTAGTTTTTACTACTACTACTACTTCTTCTTGCCTGTCGATTGTCCGCTAACAAAGGCATACTTCCTAAGCTTGTATGAACTTCAAACTTCACACATGGTAAGATATTTATCAGGAGAGGATGATCCATACTAGGGATTTTTACAACCAATACATCATCGGAAAGGTCATCAAAAACTGCGTAAACGCCCCACTGACATAACCCCAATTTGACCTTGTCTTCCGGTTCAAACCGGAAGTTGACTGCAAAAAATGCTTAAAGAATCACAATTTAAGTTCTGGAGTCAATACGAAAGAGAAATTGGACATGGTTTCACTGAATGAGATGTAATTTTATCTTGGGCTTTTCATGTATATTAATGATGACGTCATCAAATTTAAACAAATTATACGGCGACAAGTTTTAAAATGTACTATTTTTCTAACTCAAAAACTGTTCAACCAAATTTCACCGTAAATATTTTGTGATTAGATAACATGTATACCAGCTATAATCTGAAAATTTAAAAATATTGACTGTGTCAAACAAAAGTTATGTTAAAAAGAAGGCGGGGTTTTGCCATTAGTATCCCGTATGGCTAGTTCAGCACTGCTTGATACAGTTACACACTGTTGGCAAGCTTCCAAGATTCGCACGCGCGAGGCGCACATACACAGTGCTGTTACTTACTGATACCATTAATTTGATATAGCGCCATCAAGCGTACTGTACAGATGCACACTGCTTCATTTTATTGACACCACATAGATGCCGAGCAAAATGGAGGGCACTAAGGCTTAATGTTTTGATAAAAAGTAATATGAATTATATTTTGAAATGTTGTTAAGTGTTGTATACTATCAATTTTTCACTTCGTGGCTGTTTACATAAATATTCCAATGTGAAAAGACAACACAGCCTTCATCCATGTATTTACAAAAGCCCTCTGTAATGTTGATTTGAAAAAAGAAAGAAAGAACTGAAAATGTCGTAGCTCTGAGTGATTTTTACACCCTGGCGGCAGCCAACTGCACTGCGTGGAAAAGGAACATTTCGGGAGCACGAAAACGTTGTTTTTCTGACAGTGAAAATTAAAAAGGTTACTTGTTTTTCCTTCAGGTGTTGGGTTACAATAAATGAATTTTCACTTCATGACTGTCTACATCAAAATTACAATGTAAAGCAAAGGCAACCTTCCTTGTTCTCAAGATACACACATAACATTGTCCACAGATGTTTTCATCTTTCCCAAGCCCATACACTGCAAAAACTGGGATGTTAAATTGATTCACTCGGTATCTATATGTGACAGCACCGACATGGTGTTAGTTATCCCCATTGCTTTAACGTTGGTTAAATTAACACCATGTCGGTGTTGTCACAAATAGATACCAAGAGAATCAACTTAACACCCCAGTTTTTGCAGTGTAGGGTCATGAAAGTTTGCAACATTTGTACCAAGATTAGTAGATGGAACTGCAGTTGTGACATCATAATAATGCCCCCCCCCCGCTGTATAGGGCCTACATAGACGCTGCGATAATGTCTAAAACTTCTAAAACTAAACTCCTTGTTGGCTTTCCTTACTAAATATAAACAGAGCTGTAAAAGAAATCAACCTAATATCTTAGCATTAAGACAATCTATAGAGTCTTGACTCCCAGAAACAAAAGCTAATTGATAGCAACTCGCCGCGGCGAGATAGTAACTCATCTCGCCGCGGCGAGATCGCGAGATTCGTTTCAAAAATAGCATGCGCACAGAGTCCACTAGTCACCCTCTAATTATATATAGGTGTTTAGCGTTGATTTTTGTTTTACAGCTTGACTTTCAAATACTGCAATGGGAGACTTTTGAGACGATAGCGGGCGTCCCACAGACCTGTCCTTTTCTATAGAGAGGTTGCATGACCCCGGGAAAAGTTTGTTTCGCAGCCATGTTGGGTAATGCCATGTACAAACTCAATGGCTGGCGCGTCGTCTGCTGAATGGTTTCCAGCCCCTGTTTGTGCACGCATCATTAGAAAAAGGTCTCGGATGACGTCACGTGAAACCTCTCTATTTTTCTCAGCGATGAAAACAATGGAAAAGGACCGGTCTGTGGGACGCCCGCTATCGTCTCAAAAGTCTCTCATTACGGTATACTAGTGTAGTGATCATATGGAATAGAGTCTAACGACAGAATTAGGAATGACCGGGGGCCTACACATTCCTTCTTGGGTACACTAAGGAGTCACAGCTGTCAAGATGATCCATTTTCCTCGCTGCTTCTGTGAAGTGCCTGGTTCTACCACCGGTTGGTTCCAAATCTTCTGAGACTTCGATATACAATTTTCATGACAACCTTCTTTAACTTATCTTTAGAGGTGAGTTTATTTCAAGGAAAGTTTGAAATTTGATAAACTTAATTTGCAGAGAAAACGTTTCTTCAGGAAATGAAGTTGCTGCTTATAACCCCGTCTCCATTTAGTTCAGTACATTTATATAGATTTGATGTTTAGAATATTGCAGGAGTCGCCTTTCAAATTCGGACATTTTTGAAATATACTTTAAACAAATTCTCTTAATGTAAAAGAGTGAAAACCACTCCTTTTGTCCGCCATACCACTCTTGCAAGGGGCCATATGGCAGACAACTGTGTTTTCACTAGATTTAAAGTGAAATTCATCCGCACTCTCACTCAAAAAAGAGTGGTGAAGAGTGAGTTTCACTTTCAAAAGAGCCAAACTGACACCACTCTAGCAAGCGAGTGAAATTTTCACTCTTTTACATTTAGAGTACTGTAAATGTTTATCATTTAAAACACGTAGACTATGATTCTTATGATGTTAGTTAAGACTTGACCCAGGTTTGGAACAAAAAATGTTTGTAGTGTTACCAGTTGCATTGACATTTATTATTCCCCCCCCCCCATACTGTGTTTATTTTGTAACATTTTGTTTCTTCATTTTTCCTATCTTCAGATTGTGGGTCACAAACAAGTACCAGAATCCGGCATCCATTTGGCGGCAGTTTAAAAAAGACACAATTGTTGTTCAGACCAATTTTATAACTTCCCCTTGCTGAATGGACGATGCCACCATAGAGGTAGAAATAGTAGAAATCCAAAAGAGACTTGCATCATCATCATGTGCCTTTTTGTTGCATAATTTTTTCTGTGGTTCTGTCTTTTACAGTAATTTATTACAACAGTCTAAAATAAGTAAACTATTGTTCTGTATGAAAAACAATTTTCAAAATCCAGTTATACATTTATGAAGTGCAACTGGCAATTACATTGCATGCTTTCATGTACATGTCATTAAAAATCAATGCTTCATTCAAAACGTATATATTTCAAATCCTCTTGAAATTTTTAAAAAGGTAAAACATAAAAAAGCCAACGTGAATTGTATACTTGTGTAAACATGTTTCAATGTTTGTTTTAAGGCTCCATCATAATTTTACAACAGTTTTTCTTCAGTAAATGTCATCCTTTTATTATATAGGTTTGTTGTTGCACTTGCAAAACTAGCAAAACTTATCAAGATAACAGGTTCCTGTCTTTATTTTACAAAACATTTATTCATGTGTTCCCGAACACGTTGTTTTTGCGATGTCACAAAAACTTACGTCTGGTTTATTTTCTTCTTGTTTTATGTCATTAAAAATGTTTTAAACCAACCGACCGCTTGCCAAAATAGTACCCTTTAACCATTACTTTATTATTATTTATTTGAGCCCCCTGTCAGTTAAGTACGGCCTGAAAATAAACTCAAGCTATATTTTTTTAAATTTCATAGTGTGTTTGTTCCACAGCCATTTTGAAAATAAATTAATTTCTGAGCACTTTCATTATAAATACATGCAGTATAAGTAAAAAGCTCATTATTTTTGGGAGTTGAAAAGTGTGAAAGTTGAGTTTCGTATAATAATTGTAACATGTTTTTTATTCATTGTTTAATCTTTTAACCGCACTTACAGATGTATGTTTAACTAATGTTGTGAAAATTAATGGCGATTATGCTGCGTGAATAGCAGGACTTTAAGCAACAGAGTATTGGTAGTTTTAATCACACACTGAAATATACGGAGCGATTTGTTTTATTGTAATAGCCCAATCATTAATCAAATCAGTTAAAATGTAAGTCACCGCTATGGCTTAGTTTACATTATTAAGAACTTAAATGATTTGTGCAAACTCTTGTATCATATTAAAATAAGTGAACAATTGTTTTGTAAAATTAGTTTAACACTTACTTTTTTTTTTTTTTTTTTTTTTTTTTTTTTTTAATTGATTCAAGTGCAGCGAACAAATTTCTATTCAGTGAAATCTACCTCAATAAATTAACCTTGCCCAGAACATTTATTTGAGTAAATTGTGTCGGTAAATTTGAGTATTTTGAGTATTTGTAAATTTAAACTATTTGTGTTTGCTAAAATGAAAGCAAGCAAAGTTTACAGCACAAAGTCGAGTTAAACAAAATGATACAATTGAGTTGAATGATTTATTCTCAGATTTATTAAAACAATCAAGAAATGAGTAAAATCAAGTTAAGATAATAAACTGCAAAAAAAAACACCAATATTTTATTAGTTCAATTTGCTTTTAATATAAAATAGCGCCAACTGCGATTCTTCAGTTAATTAAACTGCTTGGGTAGTTGAATAAAAATAAATGCCTCAACACCAGTAACTTGGGCTTTGTGGCGGCTACCATTAAATCATTAGGTGTCTTTAATTTACTGTTGTTGATCACCTTAGTTTATTTCTTCAAACAGATTCTCTTTCTTTAACCATTATTAACTTCACGTAAAAACTGTGCAAGCAATACAACAACAATCATAAGTACGAGCTTATGGAAAATATGGAAATTATAACACTGATATATTTATTGGGTTATCGATTAAACGCACATGTACTGCCAATCACGTGTATAACCACTTAAAGCAGAAAGCAAAACTTTTGGCTAAGAAATATCCAATAGTTATGCCCATTTATCAATCCAAATTACTGAAAACTAATTATATAACTTATAATATTCATGAGAACTTATTTACCTCTGTCCCTTGGTAAGGTTTCCAGAGAAAATATATGTTTTTAAAGCCGATGGAAAAAACTGATTCGGGCATAGACTGATCAAGGGGGTTTCAACAGCGCCACCAATCGATGAAAATCGATGTAAGCATGTTTTAAGTTTATTACTTCTAATGAAAAGTAGCACCCACTTTGAACTCCAAGTCAATTCACCTTGCTATTTTGATTCGAGTAATAATGCATCAAATTAAGTTGTCACAACTTACTCCAAATCATTAATGCCGACGTAAGAACGAGGAGAATTAAAGAGACAGAAGTATATTGGGCCTGATGATCTTGAGTTTGAAGTGCATGGGAGCTTAATAGTACCAGACCTTATATTCATTCGCCATTCAATTTACTCAAAAATATCGAGGAACACACTTGTCTGAAAAAAAACAAGTTGGTTGAAGAAAACATTTTTTTTTAATTCATAAATTACACCTACCTGCTGCAAAAATGCAATCCTAACCCTAACCCTAACCCCTAACTCTAACCCTAATCCTAACCCAATTTACCCTAACCCTAACCCCATTAACCCTAACCCTAACCCTATTAACCCTAACCCTAACCGTAACCCTATTAACCCTAACCCTAACCCTAACCCTTTTAACCCTAACCCTAACCCTAACCCTATTAACCCTAACCCTAACCTAACCATGATCCTTACTCTGACCCTAACCCTACCCCTAACATCTATCGCCCAATCCCTAACCCTAACCCTATTAACCCTAACCCCTAACCCTAACCATAACCCTATTAACCCTAACCCTAACCCTAAAACCCTAATGATATTCATGCTGTTGAAGATGATGATAACCAATGAGAAGTCTCAAATGAGGAGCGCGCAACATAATATTATAATTTACCGTGAAGCGCGCTCTCTTCGTCTAGACCAGAATTGCTTACAAGTGTAGTAACCAATAAGAAGTCTCAAAATGAGGAGCGCGGAACCCAGTATTATAATTTTCTGTAAATCTTGGGGAGGGCAACCAGTAAGAAGTCACTAAAAGTGTTAAGCAGGTCAAATATTATGACTAATTAAGGGCATGGGGTCACATGTAAATTCGGAACGAAACAATAGGAGATAAACGCGTCATGTTGTGCAGGCTGCGCGCACATGTACTGCGTACACCAGTAGTGCATGGGTAGGCACACACACCGTTATGGTGGGGACATGGAACAAAGGTCCCCACAACGTTTTTCTTTGTCAAACCCTGTCCCCACAAGGTAATTCAATAGAAAAGGGAATAATAGAACAAACATTTTATAAGGGAGTCCCCACAACTCGGTAGATAAAAAGAATGTGTGTTCTTGCCGCGGCCGTTGGCGGCGCGGCTGGCACTTGTGCAGCGGTATGCTGTTGTTGGTCAGGCTAAGTAAGGGCTGCTGTAAAAAGAAAAAAATGAAAGTAAGGGGATTGTTGACGGCACAGAATAATTTGACTCAACTTGTTACCACTGTCTACTGTTAGGAGATGTCTCCAAAGACCAAGGCACTAATTCTGATGGCTATTCAAAAAGCGAAAAACCCAAAGAAAGGTAAGTCACTGTATTACCAGAATTAATTTCATTGTGATGTTTACAGCTTCAGTCTGAAATAATTTCATTCTGCCCTGCGAAGAAAACCTCTATTTATAAATTATACAGTCATTCGATTTGTAAAGCTGTCCATTTTAATTGAGGAGCAAATCAAAAACTATTGTTAATTACACAAAGGCTTCTTGTTGATTATTCCAAATTTCTCAAACGCTCTTTTTCAGAACGTGATTTTCTTCAGAAATACGGCCGTGTGTGTGCGTGTGTAACTGCCGTGCGTAGACAGCACTTAAAAATCCACGCCAAGGGTCAATTTTGTCAACGGCATTCTCAACACTTTATATCTAAAGTTTGTCAATCAAAGACTATCATTCAATGCACAAACAATTAATGTAATGCTGGTGATTTTTTTCAGAGTTTTCATGCATATACCTGCATTGTGACTGGACAGTATGTATTCTGTGCGCATGACAGAAATATAGTGTTGCCATCGCTAAAGGTGTCCGTTTGAGAACGGGCAATAAAAATACTCAAACCAGCTTGGTTTTCTAGCTCTGTGACGTGACTTGCTTTTAATTGTGCCCTCTCATCGTGTCTAAATAGAAGAGCAAACTTTTACGTCACGTAACACGCGGTCCTTAATTGTATGAGATTACTTTCTGGATTGGAAATTTTTTCAGCTATGGATCTCACGTGATCAAAGGTTAAAGGTTAAAGGTTAAAGGTTCCTTCTGCTTTGGTGGTTTATGCACTGATTTTCTTTTGCTTATCACAATCTGTTTCAATAGACCTTTATCATGCTGCCACCATCTTGGTCATGTTCCCTGTATTCGATAACAGTAATAGATGCTAATATTCATTGCACAAAAAGGAACCAGACTATTTGCCCTTCCAGCCTCGGTTTGGTTTACATTGGTTTGAATGGGAGAAAATCAAGATGGCCGCACCGTGATAAAGGTGGAAGAGAATGGAGCCATTTTATTGCGGCAGAAATCGTAATTATTGTACTTTCGGAATTCAACAAATTCCTCTTATCAATAATAAATGCTGCTACAACTGTATCTTGAACTGGGAATCTAAGAGTTATTTCATGAGCAACCAACCAAGAGAAAAATTCTCTGCATTTATGAAGGTAACTGTTGAAGGTTCTTTCGGCTTTGGCTAACACAATATCTTGAATCATTTGTTCCTTGAATGCTTCTAAGCTGTTGGGAAATCTTGACCCAAAGTCTTGACTGCGAATGACCTTTAGCGATTGGGAGAAAATGGTTAAGAATAATTAATCATCTCATGAAACTTCATCAGCTTATAGTGCAATCGATGTATATGGCACGTACTGAATTATTGAACTTATCTGAACCCAAAAGAGAGTTTTTGTTATTCTCCAACTCTAAGAAGTCAGGACCTTCAACAGTTACCATTCCCGTTATCCGTGTTTTATAACATGACCACAACAAAGGCCAAAATGGAGAGGAGGGCCACCAGGGGAAACCAAGGACTCCCCTGCCCTTGCATAAACACAAATGTTTTAGAACACTGGGGATCAAAAGTACAGGAGGCACTAGCAAGCAATTCTCTTTTGACCAATCTTGTGCTAAATGCATACCGGCTGTATTTGGATTCCAGAATCTGGAAAAGAAGCGAAGCGGGGAACTTTGCCATTAAAGTAACTTGCAAAACAGTCAACTGAGAAGGGACCCCACTCCTGATTGATTATGTAAAAGAGTTGTTCTGAAATCTTCCAGTCGTCTAACTCAACTAATCTATTCACAAAGTCTGCTTTGTCATTCATGGTTCTTGGTATCCATTCTACTTCTAGGCGCACAGTAATACAAATAATGAACATATCGATTGCCAAACTATGTAGTTCCACCTTCATGCTTCCTACTTCCACTATACGAGCTGCTGTCTGACTATCCGTGACGATTTGTAGTTGTGAATTGGATACGATTGGCAGGAGGAATGATGATACTGTGAATATTTTATCTAATTCTCGCCAAGTGGAACTTCTTTTTGCCTCTTCTTCAGTCCAATTCTTGTGAGCCGTATGGCTATCATTGCATAATATAGCACCCGAACCCGCAGCACTTGCATCACCACATACTATCTTGTTTACTCTGTTTGAAACAAAGAGATAACGCACATTTCTTTTTTAAAAAGCGTTATTCTTCCAAAAGGCAATTTTTGATGAACAAATATAGTCGAGTTTTATAATTTCGTCTTCATGAGGGGCCTGTGTTATTTTTAGTTGGCAGTTTATTGTGGATAATCTAGTTAAATTACCAACAACAGGGCCCACAGATATGATCTGACCTACGAATGAGTGTGTATTTTGCGAATCGTGACAGCGTCTGAAGACGTCATGTCATTAATAGTGCGCAGAATTTTTTCTGTACGCCTCTAAAAAACGCGCAAAGTACCCTCTACGGAGTCCCAATGCATGCCAAGCCATACAATTTGGTTGGAAGGATTCCAACAAGTTTTCTCAATGTTATAGACCATGTTACCTGTGACATCACATGTTTACAAAAGAGCCACAGAACCTGGACTTCCTGCAGGCGGGATTTGTACACGGCTCAATGGGAAAATACTTTAAATCTTTCATTTTATGGAGATTGCACTGTCCGATTGTCATCAACTTTGGATATGAAGGAAAGGGGCACATCTCACAACTAGTTCAGCTCTCATTTTAATAGCCATTGAATTTATGTGGAAATTATGATACAAAATGTAAAATTTCTCATATGTCCCATGCAGTATCTTGCCTGCCAGTAATTGCCCTGGAATGTACAAGGTCACTCTTTTGTAAACAAGGGTCACATGGTCTATAGACAAGAACAGATCTTATCAAATCAGTTTTGACATGTTGGGAAATTTCGCTTTTTTTTATTTTATTTATTTTTTATCACAAGAAGCCGGTACCACAACAACACCATCGTCTAAGTGCATGGCAATGAGAATGCCACACGATCTCCAGTGTGTCACTAGTGGTTTCATCATCTAAGTGAACAGTAAATGGTGCGGAAGACAACCCAAAGGGGAGAACAGTCAATTCAAAATATTTGCGGACATTGTTTATGATCCAAGAAAATCTCAGGTACTTCTGATAGTCAGTGGAGATGTCAATGCGATTTTAGTTCGAATGAAAATAAGTAAGCATTCTTCGAAAGAAACCGAAGTCCTACTTTCCAGTCATCTAATTTGAAATGCATCTTTGGGACATACTCATTTACGTTATTCAGATCTAAGATCAGCCTTCTTTTACCAGAGCCCTGATATGCCACAGACAGTGGATTGACTCAGACAAAAAGGTTCTAATTTCTCCTCTATTCTACCAGAGTTTAAAAGCTCCGTAATTGTTTCCATTACAAAGGACTCTTCATTGATTGCTGACTTGTTATTTTTAAAAAAACATGGATGGAGGTGGCGTAGTGAAGGGAATGCGGTGACCCTCATTGATAACAGACAATGCCATGGAAGATGCTGCTATATCATACAAAAATTGTGAATGTAACCTCGTAACCTCCCTTTCACATTAACTTTGTCAGAAATTAAATTCTTAATTGTGCTATCCTGATAATCACACCGTACCTCCAAAACGTCAGCAAATTTATGTGACAGGTTGGCCACCTTATCAGAGGTTTGAACCTGACGTTGATGGCACTGCAGTTGACTCTGCTGATTTGAATGCGCCTGTGGGAGTGGTGCCCGCGGTTGCTGGTAACAAGTTGTACCCAGGTCAATGCATGTTGGGAACTTGCCATGGACCTGAAATACTTCTGGAGTGGAAGATGTTATATCCAAGGGGAAGAGCTGGCTGAGCTCTGGTTCGGACTCGGTGTGACAGTGGGGGGGGGGGGGGGCTGTTGTGTAGGGGCATTCTCGGGACCAGTAATCGAGCATTTTTACAGTTGAAACACACATCCAAAATGGGGGGGGGGGATACATAACAAATGAGACGTGACTGGAATTTCACGTGAGGAAAATCGAATAGTACGGTAACCAGCCTTATATTTCAGTACGCTTCAGTGTTTCGGCTGATAGTCTAACACTTCAGTGGGTTTGAATGTGGCCACGACATGCTTGACATGCGGTCACGTGACCTCCTATTGGGCTTAACGCCATACAGCTGATGGCAAAATACGTGTAAAGAGATAGGCCGTGACACAGAGTGAGTACGAGAACAGTCGTTTTACTTTTGTTAAATGATAAATTGCCCAACATCGTTGACATGCGGTCACGTGACCTTCTATTGGGCATAACGCCATACAGCTGATGGCAAAATACGTGTAAAGAGATAGGCCGTGACACAGAGTGAGTACGAAAACAGTCGTTTTACTTTTATTAAATGATAAATTAGTTAATCAGCCCCTTTATTTAAAGTAGTTAGAATTAGTTAGAATTTCAAATAGGCAAAGGAATCACACAGTTTTGGAAAGCGATTTCTTTGAAGGATTTCAGCTTCAAAACTTTGAATTTTTTGTGTTGAAAAGTGTGTGGATGTGGTGATCGCGGTCGTCTGGCCCAACATTCCGTCGTGCGCTGTACACATCGTGCACATTAAACGGTACTTGTACAATTTTCAAGACTTGCTGGAACTGTTCTTTCTGGCTTTATTCAGCCACTCGAACTGGTACAAACTCTGGAATATCTTTCACAGATTTCCAGCAAGAAAAGCCTCGATCGAGTAAACATTCTAGGTGGGGCTCCGTTGAACCATAACAACGTTGAACGGGGGGACACACTCCCATCATTGACGCTTAACGAATCAAACAGTGCTGGTTGGCATGGACGGCGAAATGTAGCAAAACATTTTTATGTCTTGTTGACAGACGTTGTGACCAATTTCAACATTTTTGCAACTTTCTATTTAAAGAAATTACATCCCACTATTGGTTGGTTTGTTTCTAACAAATTTTGATCAATTTTTGAATATTTTTGTAACATTTTTGCAAACTATGATTATCTGTTTTTGCTTTGCATTGACGGCTCCCCGTAGTTTTTCCATTTTGGTTGGCAAAAACTCGGGCTGTGACGTTGCAAAAGAAAGTATAGAGCTGTATATAAAGAACAGCTCTATCGTCTAGACCAGGGGGGGGGCGGACACGATATTGCGCAATTCTTTCCGCGGCGCTGTGTGAACGTACCATTTAAAAAAAAGGGGTAAATAATTTCTGCTTTAACACGAATGGATTTAATTAGATAAAAGTAAGGCAGTATTTGACCAATTATATATGCATAGTTTATTTGTAATATTTTTGGAGTGGAAGTAAATGCAAAAATTTGTCAAAAATCAATAAAAAAAAAATTGGAAAATGCATCCGTCCCTCCAACACCAGGCACGTAGCCGGGCAACATCATCATACCGTTAATCAATGTGTAATGTTGCTTTGAACGAAAATTCCGACACCCCTAAAACAGTGTCACAAAACGTGACGAAAATGACAAATTGGCCCATTCTACCCCTGAGATTTTTCAAGTTCTTCTTTTAATATATGGTTTTCTAACATTGTGAAGCTTTTTTTTTAAAATCCACCCATTCTACCCAATCGATTTTTATGATTTTCAAAATGTAACGTTTGAATTAAATAGTAAATTCCGTTATCGGTTTCATGTGTAGACCAGTCGGCGTCCGGAATCTGTGTGTGTTGGTATGGTATACCAAGCAGTCAGGGTGACGAACCGTGTATTGCACGATGTCAATAACGGCTACACACACACAGCCTGGGTATGCTCGCTTTTGACAGAGCCCTGACTGCGTGCGTGCGTCCATGATTGTGTGTGTGCATTGGTGTAAGGCAGGCTCACGAATGAGACGAGTATCAACGTTGATGGCGCCCTTTTCTTTTTTTTTGTCCGCCCCCCCCCTGGTCTAGACCAAACTGAAGCTAGCCTGTTATTGGGCCCGAATTAGCCAGAAGCCTATTCGCGGAAATGCCAGCCGCGTATTCGCGAAATAGAATACGAGCGGTACAGGGAGGTGAAGAAAACGCAATTTCTTTGAATAAGTCTGTAGTGTTATGCCTGTTGGTCTTATGGAAATCTGAAATATTTGCCACAACTTGAAACTTTTGTTCAGATAATAGGGAGGTTTAGCTGCACGTTACGTGAGGACAAACATTAACGTGAACGCGAAAAGTCTGTGCTGTTGCAAAATTACGTCATCACTTTTGGCCCATTCCAACTCGCGTATGGTCGACTGCACGGACATATTGACGTGAAAATATACGTTTGATACGTAAGCGTATTTTTTTACGTGACGTCAGCGTAAACATAATTCTCACGCTCACGTTGACGTTCCGGTAAATACGTGTAGCTAAACCTCCCTAATATTGTAATTAAATACCTATTAGCATTAAACAAAGATAACGACGTTGGTAAATAATAGGAAAAAAACCCACAAACATGGTGACAATGAGCGTGTACATTTTGGCATATGTAAAATGCTCTTTAAATACCAAAACATAAGTTGACAATAATTTGTACCCTTCACTATGTATAAAGGTGGGATGTTTAGTCCAGAATCGTAAAAACCAGTACACTGGGCGTACCAAATTTTTGAGCTGGCTAATTAGGCGCACTAATTAATGCTTAATTAGCAACAGACTCCATTTTCACATACATTAACGCACATATGGCTTTGCGGTTGAGGCCAGTACCTCTTGAAAAGTGTTTGTACCCTTCATTATGAGTAAAAGTGGGATTTTCAGTCCAGAATCCTAAAAACCTGTACACTAGGCATACAAAATTTTTGAGCTGGCTAATTTGGCCCACTAATTGATGCTTAATTAGCAACAAATACATAGACGCCATTTTCAATACTATCAAAGGAGACGCGAAGCTAACGTGGGTAGATTGTGTGTAACGAAGATCAACTGACCCTGGTTCGAATTCTGGCATTGTGGTGTGGTTTTTTAATCTAGTTATAATACAATGTTTACATAATTATAAAGAGTACAATAGCGCAAAAAAGAAAAGATCGACGTAGTGCATATCGTATGACCGGGGTTCGATTCATGGTTTGTTTGTTTGGGTTTTTTTTTTACTGTAAAAGGTCATATGTTATTTGCTATTTGTTAATATATGTTATTTGTTAATAGCACTTTTTATACGGAGCACAATTAGCGCAACAGGGTACATCGATGAAGAGTTTATCGCAGGACTGGGGTTCGATTCCTTGCCTGTTTGTGTTTTGTTTATTTAACTGTAAAAGTTAATGTATTATTTGTATAAAGATAAAATAGCACTTTTTAAGAGGAGAACAATTAGTGCAACAGGGAAGATCGATGGAGAGCTTTGTCTCAAGAGTGGGAACGGGGTTCGATTCCTGATGTGTTCGTTTTTTGTGTTTGCTTTTTAACTGTCAAAAGTAATTATTTTACATAGAATACACTTCTTAGGCGGAGTACAATAAGCGCAACACGGTAGATCGATGAAGTGCAAATCCCAGGACCGACGTGTGATTCCTGGTTTGTGTTATGGTTTAAACTGTAAAAGGTATTTTATTATTGTACATAAATAAAATAGCATTTTACGCGGAGTACAATTAGCACAACACAGAGGGTCGATGAAGTGCATTTCGTATGACCGGGGTTCAATTCATGGTACAATTCAGGACCGTCGTGTGATTTTATTATTTTATTCGTACATAAATAAAATAGGATTTTACGCAGAGTACAAATAGCACAACACGGAAGGTCGAAGAAGTGCATATCGCAGGACCGGGGTTCGATTCCCGGTTTGCTCGCGTTTTGGTTTTTCAAGTTACTATAAAAGGTTACTTGTTATGTGTATATATTAGTAAAATAGCACTTCTTACGTGAAGTGCAGGTAGCGCAACTGGTTAGTTGAGGTACTGCGAATCGCTAGACCGGGGTTCAAATCCAGGTTAACGGCAAGTGATAGCAAAACCAAAAGTTTCTTTTAACAAACCGGATCAATACGTTTTAATCGAAGCCCTATATATACCGACCAAAAATAGGGTGGTGGTGGTGAGCAAGAACTTAGCACAAAAAGTAGACTGACCGACTTGAAGTAAGAGAGTCGGGGGTTCGAAACCCTCTAAAGGTGAAAAAGAAAAACGAAAAACGAGTAACTAGTAAGTACGCAAGTACGCATGTTCGCAGCGCGGACACCAAAAGCTGCAGCAAGTCTTGCTACTATAACGGGATCACACTGGTTTGCACCAATATCAAGAAAACCTAGAAAAAAATGGTTGATGACGAAGTGCATCTATAAACACACCGAAAATATGCTCTATAACCAGAGCCCTGATATGCCACAGACAGTGGATTGACTCAGACAAAAAGAAGGTTCTAATTTCTCCTCTATTCTACCAGAGTTTAAAAGCTCCGTAACTGTTTCCATTACAAAGGACTCTTCATTGATTGCTGACTTGTTATTTTTAAAAAAAACATGGATGGAGGTGGCGTAGTGAAGGGAATGCGGTGACCCTCATTGATAACAGACAATGCCATGGAAGATGCTGCTATATCATACAAAAATTGTGAATGTAACCTCGTAACCTCCCTTTCACATTAACTTTGTCAGAAATTAAATTCTTAATTGTGCTATCCTGATAATCACACCGTACCTCCAAAACGTCAGCAAATTTATGTGACAGGTTGGCCACCTTATCAGAGGTTGAACCTGACGTTGATAGCACTGCAGTTGACTCTGCTGATTTGAATGCGCCTGTGGGAGTGGTGCCCGCGGTTGCTGGTAACAAGTTGTACCCAGGTCAATGCATGTTGGGAACTTGCCCTGGACCTGAAATACTTCTGGAGTGGAAGATGTTATATCCAAGGGGAAGAGCTGGCTGAGCTCTGGTTCGGACTCGGTGTGACAGTGGGGGGGGGGGGGGGGGGGGGCTGTTGTGTAGGGGCATTCTCGGGACCAGTAATCGAGCATTTTTACAGTTGAAACACACATCAAAAATGGGGGGGGGGGGATACATAACAAATGAGACGTGACTGGAATTTCATGTGAGGAAAATCGAATAGTACGGTAACCAGCCTTATATTTCAGTACGCTTCAGTGTTTCGGCTGATAGTCTAACACTTCAGTGGGTTTGAATGTGGCCACGACATGCTTGACAAGCGGTCACGTGACCTCCTATTGGGCTTAACGCCATACAGCTGATGGCAAAATACGTGTAAAGAGATAGGCCGTGACACAGAGTGAGTACGAGAACAGTCGTTTTACTTTTGTTAAATGATAAATTGCCCAACATCGTTGACATGCGGTCACGTGACCTTCTATTGGGCATAACGCCATACAGCTGATGGCAAAATACGTGTAAAGAGATAGGCCGTGACACAGAGTGAGTACGAAAACAGTCGTTTTACTTTTATTAAATGATAAATTAGTTAATCAGCCCCTTTATTTAAAGTAGTTAGAATTAGTTAGAATTTCAAATAGGCAAAGGAATCACACAGTTTTGGAAAGCGATTTCTTTGAAGGATTTCAGCTTCAAAACTTTGAATTTTTTGTGTTGAAAAGTGTGTGGATGTGGTGATCGCGGTCGTCTGGCCCAACATTCCGTCGTGCGCTGTACACATCGTGCACATTAAACGGTACTTGTACAATTTTCAAGACTTGCTGGAACTGTTCTTTCTGGCTTTATTCAGCCACTCGAACTGGTACAAACTCTGGAATATCTTTCACAGATTTCCAGCAAGAAAAGCCTCGATCGAGTAAACATTCTAGGTGGGGCTCCGTTGAACCATAACAACGTTGAACGGGGGACACACTCCCATCATTGACGCTTAACGAATCAAACAGTGCTGGTTGGCATGGACGGCGAAATGTAGCAAAACATTTTTATGTCTTGTTGACAGACGTTGTGACCAATTTCAACATTTTTGCAACTTTCTATTTAAAGAAATTACATCCCACTATTGGTTGGTTTGTTTCTAACAAATTTTGATCAATTTTTGAATATTTTTGTAACATTTTTGCAAACTATGATTATCTGTTTTTGCTTTGCATTGACGGCTCCCCGTAGTTTTTCCATCTTGGTTGGCAAAAACTCGGGCTGTGACGTTGCAAAAGAAAGTATAGAGCTGTATATAAAGAACAGCTCTATCGTCTAGACCAGGTGGGGGGGGGGGGCGGACACGATATTGCGCAATTCTTTCCGCGGCGCTGTGTGAACGTACCATTTAAAAAAAAGGGGTAAATAATATCTGCTTTAACACGAATGGATTTAATTAGATAAAAGTAAGGCAGTATTTGACCAATTATATATGCATAGTTTATTTGTAATATTTTTGGAGTGGAAGTAAATGCAAAAATTTGTCAAAAATCAATAAAAAAAAATTGGAAAATGCATCCGTCCCTCCAACACCAGGCACGTAGCCGGGCAACATCATCATACCGTTAATCAATGTGTAATGTTGCTTTGAACGAAAATTCCGACACCCCTAAAACAGTGTCACAAAACGTGACGAAAGTGACAAATTGGCCCATTCTACCCCTGAGATTTTTCAAGTTCTTCTTTTAATATATGGTTTTCTAACATTGTGAAGCTTTTTTTTTTAAATCCACCCATTCTACCCAATCGATTTTTATGATTTTCAAAATGTAACGTTTGAATTAAATAGTAAATTCCGTTATCGGTTTCATGTGTAGACCAGTCGGCGTCCGGAATCTGTGTGTGTTGGTATGGTATACCAAGCAGTCAGGGTGACGAACCGTGTATTGCACGATGTCAATAACGGCTACACACACACAGCCTGGGTATGCTCGCTTTTGACAGAGCCCTGACTGCGTGCGTGCGTCCATGTGTGTGTGCATTGGTGTAAGGCAGGCTCACGAATGAGACGAGTATCAACGTTGATGGCGCCCTTTTCTTTTTCGCATCCGCCCCCCCCCCCCCCCCCAGCCTGGTCTAGACCAAACTGAAGCTAGCCTGTTATTGGGCCCGAATTAGCCAGAAGCATATTCGCGGAAATGCCAGCCGCGTATTCGCGAAATAGAATACAAGCGGTACAGGGAGGTGAAGAAAACGCAATTTCTTTGAATAAGTCTGTAGTGTTATGCCTGTTAGTCTTATGGAAATCTGAAATATTTGCCACAACTTGAAACTTTTGTTCAGATAATAGGGAGGTTTAGCTGCACGTTACGTGAGGACAAACATTAACGTGAACGCGAAAAGTCTGTGCTGTTGCAAAATTACGTCATCACTTTTGGCCCATTCCAACTCGCGTATGGTCGACTGCACGGACATATTGACGTGAAAATATACGTTTGATACGTAAGCGTATTTTTTTACGTGACGTCAGCGTAAAAATAATTCTCACGCTCACGTTGACGTTCAGGTAAATACGTGTAGCTAAACCTCCCTAATATTGTAATTAAATACCTATTAGCATTAAACAAAGATAACGACGTTGGTAAACAATAGGGAAAAAAACCACAAACATGGTGACAATGAGCGTGTACATTTTGGCATATGTAAAATGCTCTTTAAATACCAAAACATAAGTTGAAAATAATTTGTACCCTTCACTATGTATAAAGGTGGGATGTTTAGTCCAGAATCCTAAAAACCAGTACACTGGGCATACCAAATTTTTGAGCTGGCTAATTAGGCGCACTAATTAATGCTTAATTAGCAACAGACTCCATTTTCACATACATTAACGCACATATGGCTTTGCGGTTGAGGCCAGTACCTCTTGAAAAGTGTTTGTACCCTTCATTATGAGTAAAAGTGGGATTTTCAGTCCAGAATCCTAAAAACCTGTACACTAGGCATACAAAATTTTTGAGCTGGCTAATTTGGCCCACTAATTGATGCTTAAGTAGCAACAAATACATAGACGCCATTTTCAATACTATCAAAGGAGACGCGAAGCTAACGTGGGTAGATTGTGTGTCACGAAGATCAACTGACCCTGGTTCGAATTCTGGCATTGTGGTGTGGTTTTTTAATCTAGTTATAATACAATGTTTACATAATTATAAAGAGTACAATAGCGCAAAAAAGAAAAGATCGACGTAGTGCATATCGTATGACCGGGGTTCGATTCATGGTTTGTTTGTTTGGGTTTTTTTTTTTACTGTAAAAGGTCATATGTTATTTGCTATTTGTTAATATATGTTATTTGTTAATAGCACTTTTTATACGGAGCACAATTAGCGCAACAGGGTACATCGATGAAGAGTATATCGCAGGACTGGGGTTCGATTCCTTGCCTGTTTGTGTTTTGTTTATTTAACTGTAAAAGTTAATGTATTATTTGTATAAAGATAAAATAGCACTTTTTAAGAGGAGAACAATTAGTGCAACAGGGAAGATCGATGGAGAGCTTTGTCGCAAGAGTGGGAACGGGGTTCGATTCCTGATGTGTTCGTTTTTTGTGTTTGCTTTTTAACTGTCAAAAGTAATTATTTTACATAGAATACACTTCTTAGGCGGAGTACAATAAGCGCAACACGGTAGATCGATGAAGTGCAAATCCCAGGACCGACGTGTGATTCCTGGTTTGTGTTATGGTTTAAACTGTAAAAGGTATTTTATTATTGTACATAAATAAAATAGCATTTTACGCGGAGTACAATTAGCACAACACAGAGGGTCGATGAAGTGCATTTCGTATGACCGGGGTTCAATTCATGGTACAATTCAGGACCGTCGTGTGATTTTATTATTTTATTCGTACATAAATAAAATAGGATTTTACGCAGAGTACAAATAGCACAACACGGAAGGTCGAAGAAGTGCATATCGCAGGACCGGGGTTCGATTCCCGGTTTGCTCGCGTTTTGGTTTTTCAAGTTACTATAAAAGGTTACTTGTTATGTGTATATATTAGTAAAATAGCACTTCTTACGTGAAGTGCAGGTAGCGCAACTGGTTAGTTGAGGTACTGCGAATCGCTAGACCGGGGTTCAAATCCAGGTTAACGGCAAGTGTATATATAGCAAAACCAAAAGTTTCTTTTAACAAACCGGATCAATACGTTTTAATCGAAGCCCTATATATACCGACCAAAAATAGGGTGGTGGTGGTGAGCAAGAACTTAGCACAAAAAGTAGACTGACCGACTTGAAGTAAGAGAGTCGGGGGTTCGAAACCCTCTAAAGGTGAAAAAGAAAAACGAAAAACGAGTAACTAGTAAGTACGCAAGTACGCATGTTCGCAGCGCGGACACCAAAAGCTGCAGCAAGTCTTGCTACTATAACGGGATCACACTGGTTTGCACCAATATCAAGAAAACCTAGAATAAAATGGTTGCTGACGAAGTGCATCTATAAACACACCGAAAATATGCTCTATAACCAGAGCCCTGATATGCCACAGACAGTGGATTGACTCAGACAAAAAGAAGGTTCTAATTTCTCCTCTATTCTACCAGAGTTTAAAAGCTCCGTAATTATTGTTTTCATTTCAAAGGACTCTTCATTGATTGCTGACTTGTTATTTTTAAAAAAACATGGATGGAGGTGGCGTAGTGAAGGGAATGCGGTGACCCTCATTGATAACAGACAATGCCATGGAAGATGCTGCTATATCATACAAAAATTGTGAATGTAACCTCGTAACCTCCCTTTCACATTAACTTTGTCAGAAATTAAATTCTTAATTGTGCTATCCTGATAATCACACCGTACCTCCAAAACGTCAGCAAATTTATGTGACAGGTTGGCCACCTTATCAGAGGTTTGAACCTGACGTTGATGGCACTGCAGTTGACTCTGCTGATTTGAATGTGCCTGTGGGAGTGGTGCCCGCGGTTGCTGGTAACAAGTTGTACCCAGATCGATGCATGTTGGGAACTTGCCCTGGACCTGAAATACTTCTGGAGTGGAAGATGTTATATCCAAGGGGAAGAGCTGGCTGAGCTCTGGTTCGGACTCGGTGTGACAGTGGGGGGGGGGGGGGGGGGGGCTGTTGTGTAGGGGCATTCTCGGGACCAGTAATCGAGCATTTTTACAGTTGAAACACACATCCAAAATGGGGGGGGGGGGGGATACATAACAAATGAGACGTGACTGGAATTTCACGTGAGGAAAATCGAATAGTACGGTAACCAGCCTTATATTTCAGTACGCTTCAGTGTTTCGGCTGATAGTCTAACACTTCAGTGGGTTTGAATGTGGCCACGACATGCTTGACATGCGGTCACGTGACCTCCTATTGGGAATATTTTTCACAGATTTCCAGCAAGAAAAGCCTCGATCGAGTAAACATTCTAGGTGGGGCTCCGTTGAACCATAACAACGTTGAACGGGGGGACACACTCCCATCATTGACGCTTAACGAATCAAACAGTGCTGGTTGGCATGGACGGCGAAATGTAGCAAAACATTTTTATGTCTTGTTGACAGACGTTGTGACCAATTTCAACATTTTTGCAACTTTCTATTTAAAGAAATTACATCCCATTATTGGTTGGTTTGTTTCTAACAAATTTTGATCAATTTTTGAATATTTTTGTAACATTTTTGCAAACTATGATTATCTGTTTTTGCTTTGCATTGACGGCTCCCCGTAGTTTTTCCATCTTGGTTGGCAAAAACTCGGGCTGTGACGTTGCAAAAGAAAGGTCTATACGCGTCTAGACTATAGAGCTGTATATAAAGAACAGCTCTATCGTCTAGACCAAACTGAAGCTAGCCTGTTATTGGGCCCGAATTAGCCAGAAGCATAATTATTCGCGGAAATGCCAGCCGCGTATTCGCGAAATAGAATACAAGCGGTACAGGGAGGTGAAGAAAACGCAATTTCTTTGAATAAGTCTGTAGTGTTATGCCTGTTAGTCTTATGGAAATCTGAAATATTTGCCACAACTTGAAACTTTTGTTCAGATAATAGGGAGGTTTAGCTGCACGTTACGTGAGGACAAACATTAACGTGAACGCGAAAAGTCTGTGCTGTTGCAAAATTACGTCATCACTTTTGGCCCATTCCAACTCGCGTATGGTCGACTGCACGGACATATTGACGTGAAAATATACGTTTGATACGTAAGCGTATTTTTTTACGTGACGTCAGCGTAAAAATAATTCTCACGCTCACGTTGACGTTCAGGTAAATACGTGTAGCTAAACCTCCCTAATATTGTAATTAAATACCTATTAGCATTAAACAAAGATAACGACGTTGGTAAACAATAGGGAAAAAAACCACAAACATGGTGACAATGAGCGTGTACATTTTGGCATATGTAAAATGCTCTTTAAATACCAAAACATAAGTTGAAAATAATTTGTACCCTTCACTATGTATAAAGGTGGGATGTTTAGTCCAGAATCGTAAAAACCAGTACACTGGGCATACCAAATTTTTGAGCTGGCTAATTAGGCGCACTAATTAATGCTTAATTAGCAACAGACTCCATTTTCACATACATTAACGCACATATGGCTTTGCGGTTGAGGCCAGTACCTCTTGAAAAGTGTTTGTACCCTTCATTATAAGTAAAAGTGGGATTTTCAGTCCAGAATCCTAAAAACCTGTACACTAGGCATACAAAATTTTTGAGCTGGCTAATTTGGCCCACTAATTGATGCTTAATTAGCAGCAAATACATAGACGCCATTTTCAATACTATCAAAGGAGACGCGAAGCTAACGTGGGTAGATTGTGTGTCACGAAGATCAACTGACCCTGGTTCGAATTCTGGCATTGTGGTGTGGTTTTTTAATCTAGTTATAATACAATGTTTACATAATTATAAAGAGTACAATAGCGCAAAAAAGAAAAGATCGACGTAGTGCATATCGTATGACCGGGGTTCGATTCATGGTTTGTTTGTTTGGTGTTTTTTTTTACTGTAAAAGGTCATATGTTATTTGCTATTTGTTAATATATGTTATTTGTTAATAGCACTTTTTATACGGATCACAATTAGCGCAACAGGGTACATCGATGAAGAGCAGATCGCAGGACTGGGGTTCGGTTCCATGTCTGTTTGTGTTTTGTTTATTTAACTGTAAAAGTTAATGTTTTATTTATATAAAGATAAAATTGCAGTTTTTAAGAGGAGAACAATTAGCGCAACAGGGAAGATCGATGGAGAGCTTTGTCTCAAGAGCGGGAACGGGGTTCGATTCCCGATGTGTTCGTTTTTTGTGTTTGCTTTTTAACTGTCAAAGGTAATTATTTTACATAGAATAGCACTTCTTAGGCAGAGTACAATAAGCACAACACGGTAGATCGATGAAGTGCAAATCCCAGGACCGACGTGTGATTCCTGGTTTGTGTTATTGTTTAAACTGTAAAAGGTATTTTATTATTGTACATAGATAAAATAGCATTTTACGCGGAGTACAATTAGCACAACACAGAGGGTCGATGAAGTGCATTTCGTATGACCGGGGTTCAATTCATGGTACAATTCAGGACCGTCGTGTGATTTTATTATTTTATTCGTACATAAATAAAATAGGATTTTACGCAGAGTACAAATAGCACAACACGGAAGGTCGATGAAGTGCATATCGCAGGACCGGGGTTCGATTCCCGGTATGCTCGCGTTTTGGTTTTTCAAGTTACTATAAAAGGTTACTTGTTATGTGTATATATTAGTAAAATAGCACTTCTTACGTGGAGTGCAGGTAGCGCAACTGGTTAGTTGAGGTACTGCGAATCGCTAGACCGGGGTTCAAATCCAGGTTAACGGCAATGTATAGCAAAACCAAAAGTTTCTTTTAACAAACCGGATCAATACGTTTTAATCGAAGCCCTATATATACCAACCAAAAATAGGGTGGTGGTGAGCAAGAACTTGGCACAAGAAGTAGACTGACCGACTTGAAGTAAGACAGCCGGGGGTTCGAAACCCTCTAAAGGTGAAAAAGAAAAACGAAAAACGAGGAACGAGTAACTAGTAAGTACGCATGTTTGCAGCGCGAGCACCAAAAGCTGCAACAAGTCTTGCTGCAGCAAGTCTTGCTGCAAGTCTTGCTGCAACAAGTGTTGCTACTATAACGGGATCACACTGGTTTGCACCAAGATTAAGAAAACCTAAAAGAAAAAGAACAAAATGGTTGCTGACGAAGTGCATCTATAAACACACCGAAAATATGCTCTATAACCAGAGCCCTGATATGCCACAGACAGTGGATTGACTCAGACAAAAAGAAGGTTCTAATTTCTCCTCTATTCTACCAGAGTTTAAAAGCTCCGTAATTGTTTCCATTACAAAGGACTCTTCATTGATTGCCGACTTGTTATTTAAAAAAAAAAAAACATGGATGGAGGTGGCGTAGTGAAGGGAATGCGGTGACCCTCATTGATAACAGACAATACCATGGAAGATGCTGCTATATCATACAAAAATTGTGAGTGTAACCTCGTAACCTCCCTTTCACATTAACTTTGTCAGAAATTAAATTCTTAATTCTGCTATCCTGATAATCACACCGTACCTCCAAAACGTCAGCAAATTTATGTGACAGGTTGGCCACCTTATCAGAGGTTTGAACCTGACGTTGAGGGCACTGCAGTTGACTCTGCTGATTTGAATGTGCCTGTGGGAGTGGTGCCCGCGATTGCTGGTAACAAGTTGTACCCAGGTCAATGCATGTTGGGAACTTGCCCTGGACCTGAAATACTTCTGGAGTGGAAGATGTTACATCCAAGGGGAAGAGCTGGCTGAGCTCTGGTTCGGACTCGGTGTGACAGTGGGGGGGGGGGGGGGGGGGCCTGTTGTGTAGGGGCATTCTCGGGACCAGTAATCGAGCATTTTTACAGTTGAAACACACATCCAAAATGGGGGGGGGGGGGGATACATAACAAATGAGACGTGACTGGAATTTCACGTGAGGAAAATCGAATAGTACGGTAACCAGCCTTATATTTCAGTACGCTTCAGTGTTTCGGCTGATAGTCTAACACTTCAGTGGGTTTGAATGAGGCCACGACATGCTTGACATGCGGTCACGTGACCTCCTATTGGGCTTAACGCCATACAGCTGATGGCAAAATACGTGTAAAGAGATAGGCCGTGACACAGAGTGAGTACGAGAACAGTCGTTTTACTTATTGTTGACATGCGGTCACGTGACCTTCTATTGGGCATAATGCCATACAGCTGATGGCAAAATACGTGTAAAGAGATAGGCCGTGACACAGAGTGAGTACGAAAACAGTCGTTTTACTTTTGTTAAATGATAAATTAGTTAATCAGCCCCTTTATTTAAAGTAGTTAGAATTAGTTAGAATTTCAAATAGGCAAAGGAATCACACAGTTTTGGAAAGCGATTTCTTTGAAGGATTTCAGCTTCAAAACTTTGAATTTTTTGTGTTGAAAAGTGTGTGGATGTGGTGATCGCGGTCGTCTGGCCCAACATTCCGTCGTGCGCTGTACACATCGTGCACATTAAACGGTACTTGTACAGTTTTCAAGACTTGCTGGAACTGTTCTTTCTGGCTTTATTCAGCCACTCGAACTGGTACAAACTCTGGAATATCTTTCACAGATTTCCAGCAAGAAAAGCCTCGATCGAGTAAACATTCTAGGTGGGGCTCCGTTGGACCACAACAGTTTACGTTGAACGGGGGGACACACTCCTATCATTGACGCTTAACAAATCAAACTAAATTTCCATTGTTGATAAACAAACAGTGCTGGTTGGCATGGACGGCGATATGTAGCAAAACATTTTTATGTCTTGTTGACAGACGTTGTGACCAATTTCAACATTTTTGCAACTTTCTATTTAAAGAAATTACATCCCATTATTGGTTGGTTTGTTTCTAACAAATTTTGATCAATTTTTGAATATTTTTGTAACATTTTTGCAAACTATGATTATCTGTTTTTGCTTTGCATTGACGGCTCCCCGTAGTTTTTCCATTTTGGTTGGCAAAAACTCGGGCTGTGACGTTGCAAAAGAAAGGTCTATACGCGTCTAGACTGTAGAGCTGTAATAAAGAACAGCTCTATCGTCTAGACCAAACTGAAGCTAGCCTGTTATTGGGCCCGAATTAGCCAGAAGCATAATTATTCGCGGAAATGCCAGCCGCGTATTCGCGAAATAGAATACAAGCGGTACAGGGAGGTGAAGAAAACGCAATTTCTTTGAATAAGTCTGTAGTGTTATGCCTGTTAGTCTTATGGAAATCTGAAATATTTGCCACAACTTGAAACTTTTGTTCAGATAATAGAGAGGTTTAGCTGCACGTTACGTGAGGACAAACATTAACGTGAACGCGAAAAGTCTGTGCTGTTGCAAAATTACGTCATCACTTTTGGCCCATTCCAACTCGCGTATGGTCGACTGCACGGACATATTGACGTGAAAATATACGTTTGATACGTAAGCGTATTTTTTTACGTGACGTCAGCGTAAAAATAATTCTCACGCTCACGTTGACGTTCAGGTAAATACGTGTAGCTAAACCTCCCTAATATTGTAATTAAATACCTATTAGCATTAAACAAAGATAACGACGTTGGTAAACAATAGGGAAAAAAACCACAAACATGGTGACAATGAGCGTGTACATTTTGGCATATGTAAAATGCTCTTTAAATACCAAAACATAAGTTGAAAATAATTTGTACCCTTCACTATGTATAAAGGTGGGATGTTTAGTCCAGAATCCTAAAAACCAGTACACTGGGCATACCAAATTTTTGAGCTGGCTAATTAGGCGCACTAATTAATGCTTAATTAGCAACAGACTCCATTTTCACATACATTAACGCACATATGGCTTTGCGGTTGAGGCCAGTACCTCTTGAAAAGTGTTTGTACCCTTCATTATGAGTAAAAGTGGGATTTTCAGTCCAGAATCTTAAAAACCTGTACACTAGGCATACAAAATTTTTGAGCTGGCTAATTTGGCCCACTAATTGATGCTTAATTAGCAACAAATACATAGACGCCATTTTCAATACTATCAAAGGAGACGCGAAGCTAACGTGGGTAGATTGTGTGTCACGAAGATCAACTGACCCTGGTTCGAATTCTGGCATTGTCGTGTGGTTTTTTAATCTAGTTATAATACAATGTTTACATATAAAGAGTACAATAGCGCAAAAAAGAAAAGATCGACGTAGTGCATATCGTATGACCGGGGTTCGATTCATGGTAAGTTTTTTTTAGTTTTTTTTTTTAACTGTAACAGGTCATATGTTATTTGTATATATTTAAAATAGCACTTTTTATACGGAGCACAATTAGCGCAACAGGGTAGATCGCAAGACTGGGGATCGATTCCGTGCCTGTTTGTGTTTTGTTTATTTAACTGTAAAAGTTAATGTATTATTTGTATAAAGATAAAATTGCACTTTTTAAGAGAAGAACAATTAGCGCAACAGGGAAGATCGATGGAGAGCTTTGTCGCAAGAGCGGGAACGGGGTTCGATTCCTGATGTGTTCGTTTTTTGTGTTTGCTTTTTAACTGTCAAAGGTATATAATTATTTTGCATAGAGTAGCACTTCTTAGGCGGAGTACAATAAGCGCAACACGGTAGATCGATGAAGTGCAAATCCCAGGACCGACGTGTGATTCCTGGTTTGTGTTATTGTTTAAACTGTAAACGATATTTTATTATTGTACATAAATAAAATAGCATTTTACGCGGAGTACAATTAGCACAACACAGAAGGTCGATGAAGTGCATTTCGCATGACCGTGGTTCAATTCATGGTACAATTCAGGACCGATGTGTGATTTTTTTATTTTATTCGTACGTAAATAAAATAGGATTTTACGCAGAGTACAAATAGCACAACACGGAAGGTCGATGAAGTGCATAGCGCAGGACCGGGGTTCGATTCCCGGTATGCTCGCGTTTTGGTTTTTTAAGTTACTTTAAAAGGTTACTTGTTATGTGTATATATTAGTAAAATAGCACTTCTTACGTGGAGTGCAGGTAGCGCAACTGGTTAGTTGAGGTACTGCGAATCGCTAGACCGGGGTTCAAATCCAGGTTAACGGCAAGTGTATATATAGCAAAACCAAAAGTTTCTTTTAACAAACCGGATCAATACGTTTTAATCGAAGCCCTATATATACCGAC
The DNA here is from genome assembly GCA_911728455.2 of Marthasterias glacialis. Taxonomy (NCBI): domain Eukaryota; kingdom Metazoa; phylum Echinodermata; class Asteroidea; order Forcipulatida; family Asteriidae; genus Marthasterias; species Marthasterias glacialis. The sequence continues at coordinate 16,971,159 of OU452234.1, read as the reverse complement.
CAAAAATAGGGTGGTGGTGGTGAGCAAGAACTTAGCACAAAAAGTAGACTGACCGACTTGAAGTAAGAGAGTCGGGGGTTCGAAACCCTCTAAAGGTGAAAAAGAAAAACGAAAAACGAAAAACGAGTAACTAGTAAGTACGCAAGTACGCATGTTCGCAGCGCGGACACCAAAAGCTGCAGCAAGTCTTGCTACTATAACGGGATCACACTGGTTTGCACCAATATCAAGAAAACCTAGAAAAAAATGGTTGCTGACGAAGTGCATCTATAAACACACCGAAAATATGCTCTATAACCAGAGCCCTGATATGCCACAGACAGTGGATTGACTGAGACAAAAAGAAGGTTCTAATTTCTCCTCTATTCTACCAGAGTTTAAAAGCTCCGTAATTATTGTTTTCATTACAAAGGACTCTTCATTGATTGCTGACTTGTTATTTTTAAAAAAAAACATGGATGGAGGTGGCGTAGTGAAGGGAATGCGGTGACCCTCATTGATAACAGACAATGCCATGGAAGATGCTGCTATATCATACAAAAATTGTGAATGTAACCTCGTAACCTCCCTTTCACATTAACTTTGTCAGAAATTAAATTCTTAATTGTGCTATCCTGATAATCACACCGTACCTCCAAAACGTCAGCAAATTTATGTGACAGGTTGGCCACCTTATCAGAGGTTTGAACCTGACGTTGATGGCACTGCAGTTGACTCTGCTGATTTGAATGTGCCTGTGGGAGTGGTGCCCGCGATTGCTGGCAACAAGTTGTACCCAGGTCGATGCATGTTGGGAACTTGCCCTGGACCTGAAATACTTCTGGAGTGGAAGATGTTATATCCAAGGGGAAGAGCTGGCTGAGCTCTGGTTCGGACTCGGTGTGACAGTGGGGGGGGGGGGGGGGGGGCTGTTGTGTAGGGGCATTCTCGGGACCAGTAATCGAGCATTTTTACAGTTGAAACACACATCAAAAATGGGGGGGGGGATACATAACAAATGAGACGTGACTGGAATTTCACGTGAGGAAAATCGAATAGTACGGTAACCAGCCTTATATTTCAGTACGCTTCAGTGTTTCGGCTGATAGTCTAACACTTCAGTGGGTTTGAATGTGGCCACGACATGCTTGACAAGCGGTCACGTGACCTCCTATTGGGCTTAACGCCATACAGCTGATGGCAAAATACGTGTGAGTACGAGAACAGTCGTTTTACTTTTGTTAAATGATAAATTGCCCAACATCGTTGACATGCGGTCACGTGACCTTCTATTGGGCATAATGCCATACAGCTGATGGCAAAATACGTGTAAAGAGATAGGCCGTGACACAGAGTGAGTACGAAAACAGTCGTTTTACTTTTGTTAAATGATAAATTAGTTAATCAGCCCCTTTATTTAAAGTAGTTAGAATTAGTTAGAATTTCAAATAGGCAAAGGAATCACACAGTTTTGGAAAGCGATTTCTTTGAAGGATTTCAGCTTCAAAACTTTGAATTTTTTGTGTTGAAAAGTGTGTGGATGTGGTGATCGCGGTCGTCTGGCCCAACATTCTGTCGTGCGCTGTACACATCGTGCACATTAAACGGTACTTGTACAATTTTCAAGACTTGCTGGAACTGTTCTTTCTGGCTTTATTCAGCCACTCGAACTGGTACAAACCCTGGAATATCTTTCACAGATTTCCAGCAAGAAAAGCCTCGATCGAGTAAACATTCTAGGTGGGGCTCCGTTGGACCACAACAGTTTACGTTGAACGGGGGGACACACTCCTATCATTGACGCTTAACAAATCAAACTAAATTTCCATTGTTGATAAACAAACAGTGCTGGTTGGCATGGACGGCGAAATGTAGCAAAACATTTTTATGTCTTGTTGACAGACGTTGTGACCAATTTCAACATTTTTGCAACTTTCTATTTAAAGAAATTACATCCCATTATTGGTTGGTTTGTTTCTAACAAATTTTGATCAATTTTTGAATACTTTTGTAACATTTTTGCAAACTATGATTATCTGTTTTTGCTTTGCATTGACGGCTCCCCGTAGTTTTTCCATCTTGGTTGACAAAAACTCGGGCTGTGACGTTGCAAAAGAAAGGTCTATACGCGTCTAGACTATAGAGCTGTATATAAAGAACAGCTCTATCGTCTAGACCAAACTGAAGCTAGCCTGTTATTGGGCCCGAATTAGCCAGAAGCATAATTATTCGCGGAAATGCCAGCCGCGTATTCGCGAAATAGAATACAAGCGGTACAGGGAGGTGAAGAAAACGCAATTTCTTTGAATAAGTCTGTAGTGTTATGCCTGTTAGTCTTATGGAAATCTGAAATATTTGCCACAACTTGAAACTTTTGTTCAGATAATAGGGAGGTTTAGCTGCACGTTACGTGAGGACAAACATTAACGTGAACGCGAAAAGTCTGTGCTGTTGCAAAATTACGTCATCACTTTTGGCCCATTCCAACTCGCGTATGGTCGACTGCACGGACATTATTGACGTGAAAATATACGTTTGATACGTAAGTGTATTTTTTTACGTGACGTCAGCGGAAAAATAATTCTCACGCTCACGTTGACGTTCAGGTAAATACGTGTAGCTAAACCTCCCTAATATTGTAATTAAATACCTATTAGCCTTGAACAAAGATAACGACGTTAGTAAATAAGGAAAAAAAGCCACAAACATGGAGACAATGAGCGTGTAAAATGCTCTTTAAATACCAAAACATAAGTTGAAAATAATTTGTACCCTTCACTATGTATAAAGGTGGGATGTTTAGTCCAGAATCCTAAAAACCAGTACACTGGGCATACCAAATTTTTGAGCTGGCTAATTAGGCGCACTAATTAATGCTTAATTAGCAACAGACTCCATTTTCACATACATTAACGCACATATGGCTTTGCGGTTGAGGCCAGTACCTCTTGAAAAGTGTTTGTACCCTTCATTATGAGTAAAAGTGGGATTTTCAGTCCAGAATCCTAAAAACCTGTACACTAGGCATACAAAATTTTTGAGCTGGCTAATTTGGCCCACTAATTGATGCTTAATTAGCAACAAATACATAGACGCCATTTTCAATACTATCAAAGGAGACGCGAAGCTAACGTGGGTAGATTGTGTGTCACGAAGATCAACTGACCCTGGTTCGAATTCTGGCATTGTGGTGTGGTTTTTTAATCTAGTTATAATACAATGTTTACATATAAAGAGTACAATAGCGCAAAAAAGAAAAGATCGACGTAGTGCATATCGTATGACCGGGGTTCGATTCATGGTAAGTTTTTTGTTGTTGTTTTTTTAACTGTAACAGGTCATATGTTATTTGTATATATTTAAAATAGCACTTTTTATACGGAGCACAATTAGCGCAACAGGGTAGATCGCAAGACTGGGGATCGATTCCGTGCCTGTTTGTGTTTTGTTTATTTAACTGTAAAAGTTAATGTATTATTTGTATAAAGATAAAATTGCACTTTTTAAGAGAAGAACAATTAGCGCAACAGGGAAGATCGATGGAGAGCTTTGTCGCAAGAGCGGGAACGGGGTTCGATTCCTGATGTGTTCGTTTTTTGTGTTTGCTTTTTAACTGTCAATGGTATATAATTATTTTGCATAGAGTAGCACTTCTTAGGCGGAGTACAATAAGCGCGGGAACGGTAGATCGATGAAGTGCAAATCCCAGGACCGACGTGTGATTCCTGGTTTGTGTTATTGTTTAAACTGTAAAAGATATTTTATTATTGTACATAAATAAAATAGCATTTTACGCGGAGTACAATTAGCACAACACAGAAGGTCGATGAAGTGCATTTCGCATGACCGTGGTTCAATTCATGGTACAATTCAGGACCGACGTGTGATTTTTTTGTTTTATTCGTACGTAAATAAAATAGGATTTTACGCAGAGTACAAATAGCACAACACGGAAGGTCGGTGAAGTGCATAGCGCAGGACCGGGGTTCGATTCCCGGTATGCTCGCGTTTTGGTTTTTAAAGTTACTATAAAAGGTTACTTGTTATGTGTATAATATATTAGTAAAATAGCACTTCTTACGTGGAGTGCAGGTAGCGCAACTGGTTAGTTGAGGTACTGCGAATCGCTAGACCGGGGTTCAAATCCAGGTTAACGGCAAGTGTATATATAGCAAAACCAAAAGTTTCTTTTAACAAACCGGATCAATACGTTTTAATCGAAGCCCTATATATACCGACCAAAAATAGGGTGGTGGTGGTGAGCAAGAACTTAGCACAAAAAGTAGACTGACCGACTTGAAGTAAGAGAGTCGGGGGTTCGAAACCCTCTAAAGGTGAAAAAGAAAAACGAAAAACGAGTAACTAGTAAGTACGCAAGTACGCATGTTCGCAGCGCGGACACCAAAAGCTGCAGCAAGTCTTGCTACTATAACGGGATCACACTGGTTTGCACCAATATCAAGAAAACCTAGAATAAAATGGTTGCTGACGAAGTGCATCTATAAACACACCGAAAATTTGCTCTATAACCAGAGCCCTGATATGCCACAGACAGTGGATTGACTCAGACAAAAAGAAGGTTCTAATTTCTCCTCTATTCTACCAGAGTTTAAAAGCTCCGTAATTGTTTCCATTACAAAGGACTCTTCATTGATTGCTGACTTGTTATTTAAAAAAAAACATGGATGGAGGTGGCGTAGTGAAGGGAATGCGGTGACCCTCATTGATAACAGACAATGCCATGGAAGATGCTGCTATATCATACACAAATTTTGAATGTAACCTCGTAACCTCCCTTTCACATTAACTTTGTCAGAAATTAAGTTCTTAATTCTGCTATCCTGATAATCACACCGTACCTCCAAAACGTCAGCAAATTTATGTGACAGGTTGGCCACCTTATCAGAGGTTTGAACCTGACGTTGATGGCACTGCAGTTGACTCTGCTGATTTGAATGCGCCTGTGGGAGTGGTGCCCGCGATTGCTGGCAACAAGTTGTACCCAGGTCAATGCATGTTGGGAACTTGCCCTGGACCTGAAATACTTCTGGAGTGGAAGATGTTATATCCAAGGGGAAGAGCTGGCTGAGCTCTGGTTCGGACTCGGTGTGACAGTGGGGGGGGGGGGGGGGGGGCCTGTTGTGTAGGGGCATTCTCGGGACCAGTAATCGAGCATTTTTACAGTTGAAACACACATCCAAAATGGGGGGGGGGATACATAACAAATGAGACGTGACTGGAATTTCATGTGAGGAAAATCGAATAGTACGGTAACCAGCCTTATATTTCAGTACGCTTCAGTGTTTCGGCTGATAGTCTAACACTTCAGTGGGTTTGAATGTGGCCACGACATGCTTGACAAGCGGTCACGTGACCTCCTATTGGGCTTAACGCCACTACAGCTGATGGCAAAATACGTGTAAAGAGATAGGCCGTGACACAGAGTGAGTACGAAAACAGTCGTTTTACTTTTGTTAAATGATAAATTAGTTAATCAGCCCCTTTATTTAAAGTAGTTAGAATTAGTTAAAATTTCAAATAGGCAAAGGAATCACACAGTTTTGGAAAGCGATTTCTTTGAAGGATTTCAGCTTCAAAACTTTGAATTTTTTGTGTTGAAAAGTGTGTGGATGTGGTGATCGCGGTCGTCTGGCCCAACATTCCGTCGTGCGCTGTACACATCGTGCACATTAAACGGTACTTGTACAATTTTCAAGACTTGCTGGAACTGTTCTTTCTGGCTTTATTCAGCCACTCGAACTGGTACAAACTCTGGAATATCTTTCACAGATTTCCAGCAAGAAAAGCCTCGATCGAGTAAACATTCTCTGTGGGGCTCCGTTGGACCACAACAGTTTACGTTGAACGGGGGGACACACTCCTATTATTGACGCTTAACAAATCAAACTAAATTTCCATTGTTGATAAACAAACAGTGCTGGTTGGCATGGACGGCGAAATGTAGCAAAACATTTTTATGTCTTGTTGACAGACGTTGTGACCAATTTCAACATTTTTGCAACTTTCTATTTAAAGAAATTACATCCCATTATTGGTTGGTTTGTTTCTAACAAATTTTGATCAATTTTTGAATATTTTTGTAACATTTTTGCAAACTATGATTATCTGTTTTTGCTTTGCATTGACGGCTCCCCGTAGTTTTTCCATCTTGGTTGGCAAAAACTCGGGCTGTGACGTTGCAAAAGAAAGGTCTATACGCGTCTAGACTATAGAGCTGTATATAAAGAACAGCTCTATCGTCTAGACCAAACTGAAGCTAGCCTGTTATTGGGCCCGAATTAGCCAGAAGCATAATTATTCGCGGAAATGCCAGCCGCGTATTCGCGAAATAGAATACAAGCGGTACAGGGAGGTGAAGAAAACGCAATTTCTTTGAATAAGTCTGTAGTGTTATGCCTGTTAGTCTTATGGAAATCTGAAATATTTGCCACAACTTGAAACTTTTGTTCAGATAATAGGGAGGTTTAGCTGCACGTTACGTGAGGAAAAACATTAACGTGAACGCGAAAAGTCTGTGCTGTTGCAAAATTACGTCATCACTTTTGGCCCATTCCAACTCGCGTATGGTCGACTGCACGGACATATTGACGTGAAAATATACGTTTGATACGTAAGCGTATTTTTTTACGTGACGTCAGCGTAAAAATAATTCTCACGCTCACGTTGACGTTCAGGTAAATACGTGTAGCTAAACCTCCCTAATATTGTAATTAAATACCTATAAGCATTAAACAAAGATAACGACGTTGGTAAACAATAGGGAAAAAAACCACAAACATGGTGACAATGAGCGTGTACATTTTGGCATATGTAAAATGCTCTTTAAATACCAAAACATAAGTTGAAAATAATTTGTACCCTTCACTATGTATAAAGGTGGGATGTTTAGTCCAGAATCGTAAAAACCAGTACACTGGGCATACCAAATTTTTGAGCTGGCTAATTAGGCGCACTAATTAATGCTTAATTAGCAACAGACTCCATTTTCACATACATTAACGCACATATGGCTTTGCGGTTGAGGCCAGTACCTCTTGAAAAGTGTTTGTACCCTTCATTATAAGTAAAAGTGGGATTTTCAGTCCAGAATCCTAAAAACCTGTACACTAGGCATACAAAATTTTTGAGCTGGCTAATTTGGCCCACTAATTGATGCTTAATTAGCAGCAAATACATAGACGCCATTTTCAATACTATCAAAGGAGACGCGAAGCTAACGTGGGTAGATTGTGTGTCACGAAGATCAACTGACCCTGGTTCGAATTCTGGCATTGTGGTGTGGTTTTTTAATCTAGTTATAATACAATGTTTACATAATTATAAAGAGTACAATAGCGCAAAAAAGAAAAGATCGACGTAGTGCATATCGTATGACCGGGGTTCGATTCATGGTTTGTTTGTTTGGTGTTTTTTTTTACTGTAAAAGGTCATATGTTATTTGCTATTTGTTAATATATGTTATTTGTTAATAGCACTTTTTATACGGATCACAATTAGCGCAACAGGGTACATCGATGAAGAGCAGATCGCAGGACTGGGGTTCGGTTCCATGTCTGTTTGTGTTTTGTTTATTTAACTGTAAAAGTTAATGTTTTATTTATATAAAGATAAAATTGCAGTTTTTAAGAGGAGAACAATTAGCGCAACAGGGAAGATCGATGGAGAGCTTTGTCTCAAGAGCGGGAACGGGGTTCGATTCCCGATGTGTTCGTTTTTTGTGTTTGCTTTTTAACTGTCAAAGGTAATTATTTTACATAGAATAGCACTTCTTAGGCAGAGTACAATAAGCACAACACGGTAGATCGATGAAGTGCAAATCCCAGGACCGACGTGTGATTCCTGGTTTGTGTTATTGTTTAAACTGTAAAAGGTATTTTATTATTGTACATAGATAAAATAGCATTTTACGCGGAGTACAATTAGCACAACACAGAGGGTCGATGAAGTGCATTTCGTATGACCGGGGTTCAATTCATGGTACAATTCAGGACCGTCGTGTGATTTTATTATTTTATTCGTACATAAATAAAATAGGATTTTACGCAGAGTACAAATAGCACAACACGGAAGGTCGATGAAGTGCATATCGCAGGACCGGGGTTCGATTCCCGGTATGCTCGCGTTTTGGTTTTTCAAGTTACTATAAAAGGTTACTTGTTATGTGTATATATTAGTAAAATAGCACTTCTTACGTGGAGTGCAGGTAGCGCAACTGGTTAGTTGAGGTACTGCGAATCGCTAGACCGGGGTTCAAATCCAGGTTAACGGCAATGTATAGCAAAACCAAAAGTTTCTTTTAACAAACCGGATCAATACGTTTTAATCGAAGCCCTATATATACCAACCAAAAATAGGGTGGTGGTGAGCAAGAACTTGGCACAAGAAGTAGACTGACCGACTTGAAGTAAGACAGCCGGGGGTTCGAAACCCTCTAAAGGTGAAAAAGAAAAACGAAAAACGAGGAACGAGTAACTAGTAAGTACGCATGTTTGCAGCGCGAGCACCAAAAGCTGCAACAAGTCTTGCTGCAGCAAGTCTTGCTGCAAGTCTTGCTGCAACAAGTGTTGCTACTATAACGGGATCACACTGGTTTGCACCAAGATTAAGAAAACCTAAAAGAAAAAGAACAAAATGGTTGCTGACGAAGTGCATCTATAAACACACCGAAAATATGCTCTATAACCAGAGCCCTGATATGCCACAGACAGTGGATTGACTCAGACAAAAAGAAGGTTCTAATTTCTCCTCTATTCTACCAGAGTTTAAAAGCTCCGTAATTGTTTCCATTACAAAGGACTCTTCATTGATTGCCGACTTGTTATTTAAAAAAAAAAAAACATGGATGGAGGTGGCGTAGTGAAGGGAATGCGGTGACCCTCATTGATAACAGACAATACCATGGAAGATGCTGCTATATCATACAAAAATTGTGAGTGTAACCTCGTAACCTCCCTTTCACATTAACTTTGTCAGAAATTAAATTCTTAATTCTGCTATCCTGATAATCACACCGTACCTCCAAAACGTCAGCAAATTTATGTGACAGGTTGGCCACCTTATCAGAGGTTTGAACCTGACGTTGAGGGCACTGCAGTTGACTCTGCTGATTTGAATGTGCCTGTGGGAGTGGTGCCCGCGATTGCTGGTAACAAGTTGTACCCAGGTCAATGCATGTTGGGAACTTGCCCTGGACCTGAAATACTTCTGGAGTGGAAGATGTTACATCCAAGGGGAAGAGCTGGCTGAGCTCTGGTTCGGACTCGGTGTGACAGTGGGGGGCCTGTTGTGTAGGGGCATTCTCGGGACCAGTAATCGAGCATTTTTACAGTTGAAACACACATCCAAAATGGGGGGGGGGGGGGATACATAACAAATGAGACGTGACTGGAATTTCACGTGAGGAAAATCGAATAGTACGGTAACCAGCCTTATATTTCAGTACGCTTCAGTGTTTCGGCTGATAGTCTAACACTTCAGTGGGTTTGAATGAGGCCACGACATGCTTGACATGCGGTCACGTGACCTCCTATTGGGCTTAACGCCATACAGCTGATGGCAAAATACGTGTAAAGAGATAGGCCGTGACACAGAGTGAGTACGAGAACAGTCGTTTTACTTATTGTTGACATGCGGTCACGTGACCTTCTATTGGGCATAATGCCATACAGCTGATGGCAAAATACGTGTAAAGAGATAGGCCGTGACACAGAGTGAGTACGAAAACAGTCGTTTTACTTTTGTTAAATGATAAATTAGTTAATCAGCCCCTTTATTTAAAGTAGTTAGAATTAGTTAGAATTTCAAATAGGCAAAGGAATCACACAGTTTTGGAAAGCGATTTCTTTGAAGGATTTCAGCTTCAAAACTTTGAATTTTTTGTGTTGAAAAGTGTGTGGATGTGGTGATCGCGGTCGTCTGGCCCAACATTCCGTCGTGCGCTGTACACATCGTGCACATTAAACGGTACTTGTACAGTTTTCAAGACTTGCTGGAACTGTTCTTTCTGGCTTTATTCAGCCACTCGAACTGGTACAAACTCTGGAATATCTTTCACAGATTTCCAGCAAGAAAAGCCTCGATCGAGTAAACATTCTAGGTGGGGCTCCGTTGGACCACAACAGTTTACGTTGAACGGGGGGACACACTCCTATCATTGACGCTTAACAAATCAAACTAAATTTCCATTGTTGATAAACAAACAGTGCTGGTTGGCATGGACGGCGATATGTAGCAAAACATTTTTATGTCTTGTTGACAGACGTTGTGACCAATTTCAACATTTTTGCAACTTTCTATTTAAAGAAATTACATCCCATTATTGGTTGGTTTGTTTCTAACAAATTTTGATCAATTTTTGAATATTTTTGTAACATTTTTGCAAACTATGATTATCTGTTTTTGCTTTGCATTGACGGCTCCCCGTAGTTTTTCCATTTTGGTTGGCAAAAACTCGGGCTGTGACGTTGCAAAAGAAAGGTCTATACGCGTCTAGACTGTAGAGCTGTAATAAAGAACAGCTCTATCGTCTAGACCAAACTGAAGCTAGCCTGTTATTGGGCCCGAATTAGCCAGAAGCATAATTATTCGCGGAAATGCCAGCCGCGTATTCGCGAAATAGAATACAAGCGGTACAGGGAGGTGAAGAAAACGCAATTTCTTTGAATAAGTCTGTAGTGTTATGCCTGTTAGTCTTATGGAAATCTGAAATATTTGCCACAACTTGAAACTTTTGTTCAGATAATAGAGAGGTTTAGCTGCACGTTACGTGAGGACAAACATTAACGTGAACGCGAAAAGTCTGTGCTGTTGCAAAATTACGTCATCACTTTTGGCCCATTCCAACTCGCGTATGGTCGACTGCACGGACATTATTGACGTGAAAATATACGTTTGATACGTAAGTGTATTTTTTTACGTGACGTCAGCGTAAAAATAATTCTCACGCTCACGTTGACGTTCAGGTAAATACGTGTAGCTAAACCTCCCTAATATTGTAATTAAATACCTATTAGCCTTGAACAAAGATAACGACGTTAGTAAATAAGGAAAAAAAGCCACAAACATGGAGACAATGAGCGTGTAAAATGCTCTTTAAATACCAAAACATAAGTTGAAAATAATTTGTACCCTTCACTATGTATAAAGGTGGGATGTTTAGTCCAGAATCCTAAAAACCAGTACACTGGGCGTACCAAATTTATGAGCTGGCTAATTAGGCGCACTAATTAATGCTTAATTAGCAACAGACTCCATTTTCACATACATTAACGCACATATGGCTTTGCGGTTGAGGCCAGTACCTCTTGAAAAGTGTTTGTACCCTTCATTATGAGTAAAAGTGGGATTTTCTGTCCAGAATCCTAAAAACCTGTACACTAGGCATACAAAATTTTTGAGCTGGCTAATTTGGCCCACTAATTAATGCTTAATTAGCAACAAATACATAGACGCCATTTTCAATACTATCAAAGGAGACGCGAAGCTAACGTGGGTAGATTGTGTGTCACGAAGATCAACTGACCCTGGTTCGAATTCTGGCATTGTGGTGTGGTTTTTTAATCTAGTTATAATACAATGTTTACATAATTATAAAGAGTACAATAGCGCAAAAAAGAAAAGATCGACGTAGTGCATATCGTATGACCGGGGTTCGATTCATGGTTTGTTTGTTTGGGTTTTTTTTTTTTTTACTGTAAAAGGTCATATGTTATTTGCTATTTGTTAATATATGTTATTTGTTAATAGCACTTTTTATACGGAGCACAATTAGCGCAACAGGGTACATCGATGAAGAGTATATCGCAGGACTGGGGTTCGATTCCTTGCCTGTTTGTGTTTTGTTTATTTAACTGTAAAAGTTAATGTATTATTTGTATAAATATAAAATAGCACTTTTTAAGAGGAGAACAATTAGCGCAACAGGGAAGATCGATGGAGAGCTTTGTCGCAAGAGTGGGAACGGGGTTCGATTCCTGATGTGTTCCTTTTTTGTGTTTGCTTTTTAACTGTCAAAAGTAATTATTTTACATAGAATACACTTCTTAGGCGGAGTACAATAAGCGCAACACGGTAGATCGATGAAGTGCAAATCCCAGGACCGACGTGTGATTCCTGGTTTGTGTTATGGTTTAAACTGTAAAAGGTATTTTATTATTGTACATAAATAAAATAGCATTTTACGCGGAGTACAATTAGCACAACACAGAGGGTCGATGAAGTGCATTTCGTATGACCGGGGTTCAATTCATGGTACAATTCAGGACCGTCGTGTGATTTTATTATTTTATTCGTACATAAATAAAATAGGATTTTACGCAGAGTACAAATAGCACAACACGGAAGGTCGAAGAAGTGCATATCGCAGGACCGGGGTTCGATTCCCGGTTTGCTCGCGTTTTGGTTTTTCAAGTTACTATAAAAGGTTACTTGTTATGTGTATATATTAGTAAAATAGCACTTCTTACGTGAAGTGCAGGTAGCGCAACTGGTTAGTTGAGGTACTGCGAATCGCTAGACCGGGGTTCAAATCCAGGTTAACGGCAAGTGTATATATAGCAAAACCAAAAGTTTCTTTTAACAAACCGGATCAATACGTTTTAATCGAAGCCCTATATATACCGACCAAAAATAGGGTGGTGGTGGTGAGCAAGAACTTAGCACAAAAAGTAGACTGACCGACTTGAAGTAAGAGAGTCGGGGGTTCGAAACCCTCTAAAGGTGAAAAAGAAAAACGAAAAACGAGTAACTAGTAAGTACGCAAGTACGCATGTTCGCAGCGCGGACACCAAAAGCTGCAGCAAGTCTTGCTACTATAACGGGATCACACTGGTTTGCACCAAGATCAAGAAAACCTAAAAGAAAAAGAACAAAATGGTTGCTGACGAAGTGCATCTATAAACACACCGAAAATATGCTCTATAAACCAGAGCCCTGATATGCCACAGACAGTGGATTGACTCAGACAAAAAGAAGGTTCTAATTTCTCCTCTATTCTACCAGAGTTTAAAAGCTCCGTAATTATTGTTTTCATTACAAAGGACTCTTCATTGATTGCTGACTTGTTATTTTAAAAAAAAACATGGATGGAGGTGGCGTAGTGAAGGGAATGCGGTGACCCTCATTGATAACAGACAATGCCATGGAAGATGTTGCTATATCATACAAAAATTGTGAATGTAACCTCGTAACCTCCCTTTCACATTAACTTTGTCAGAAATTAAATTCTTAATTGTGCTTTTCTGATAATCACACCGTACCTCCAAAACGTCAGCAAATTTATGTGACAGGTTGGCCACCTTATCATAGGTTTGAACCTGACGTTGATGGCACTGCAGTTGACTCTGCTGATTGGAATGTGCCTGTGGGAGTGGTGCCCGCGGTTGCTGGTAACAAGTTGTACCCAGGTCAATGCATGTTGGGAACTTGCCATGGACCTGAAATACTTCTGGAGTGGAAGATGTTATATCCAAGGGGAAGAGCTGGCTGAGCTCTGGTTCGGACTCGGTGTGACAGTGGGGGGGGGGGGGGGGGGGGCCTGTTGTGTAGGGGCATTCTCGGGACCAGTAATCGAGCATTTTTACAGTTGAAACACACATCCAAAATGGGGGGGGGATACATAACAAATGAGACGTGACTGGAATTTCACGTGAGGAAAATCGAATAGTACGGTAACCAGCCTTATATTTCAGTACGCTTCAGTGTTTCGGCTGATAGTCTAACACTTCAGTGGGTTTGAATGTGGCCACGACATGCTTGACATGCGGTCACGTGACCTCCTATTGGGAATATCTTTCACAGATTTCCAGCAAGAAAAGCCTCAATCGAGTAAACATTCTAGGTGGGGCTCCATTGAACCATAACAACGTTGAACGGGGGGACACACTCCCATCATTGACGCTTAACGAATCAAACAGTGCTGGTTGGCATGGACGGCGAAATGTAGCAAAACATTTTTATGTCTTGTTGACAGACGTTGTGACCAATTTCAACATTTTTGCAACTTTCTATTTAAAGAAATTACATCCCATTATTGGTTGGTTTGTTTCTAACAAATTTTGATCAATTTTTGAATATTTTTGTAACATTTTTGCAAACTATGATTATCTGTTTTTGCTTTGCATTGACGGCTCCCCGTAGTTTTTCCATCTTGGTTGGCAAAAACTCGGGCTGTGACGTTGCAAAAGAAAGGTCTATACGCGTCTAGACTATAGAGCTGTATATAAAGAACAGCTCTATCGTCTAGACCAAACTGAAGCTAGCCTGTTATTGGGCCCGAATTAGCCAGAAGCATAATTATTCGCGGAAATGCCAGCCGCGTATTCGCGAAATAGAATACAAGCGGTACAGGGAGGTGAAGAAAACGCAATTTCTTTGAATAAGTCTGTAGTGTTATGCCTGTTAGTCTTATGGAAATCTGAAATATTTGCCACAACTTGAAACTTTTGTTCAGATAATAGGGAGGTTTAGCTGCACGTTACGTGAGGACAAACATTAACGTGAACGCGAAAAGTCTGTGCTGTTGCAAAATTACGTCATCACTTTTGGCCCATTCCAACTCGCGTATGGTCGACTGCACGGACATATTGACGTGAAAATATACGTTTGATACGTAAGCGTATTTTTTTACGTGACGTCAGCGTAAAAATAATTCTCACGCTCACGTTGACGTTCAGGTAAATACGTGTAGCTAAACCTCCCTAATATTGTAATTAAATACCTATTAGCATTAAACAAAGATAACGACGTTGGTAAACAATAGGGAAAAAAACCACAAACATGGTGACAATGAGCGTGTACATTTTGGCATATGTAAAATGCTCTTTAAATACCAAAACATAAGTTGAAAATAATTTGTACCCTTCACTATGTATAAAGGTGGGATGTTTAGTCCAGAATCCTAAAAACCAGTACACTGGGCATACCAAATTTTTGAGCTGGCTAATTAGGCGCACTAATTAATGCTTAATTAGCAACAGACTCCATTTTCACATACATTAACGCACATATGGCTTTGCGGTTGAGGCCAGTACCTCTTGAAAAGTGTTTGTACCCTTCATTATGAGTAAAAGTGGGATTTTCAGTCCAGAATCTTAAAAACCTGTACACTAGGCATACAAAATTTTTGAGCTGATGGCTAATTTGGCCCACTAATTGATGCTTAATTAGCAACAAATACATAGACGCCATTTTCAATACTATCAAAGGAGACGCGAAGCTAACGTGGGTAGATTGTGTGTCACGAAGATCAACTGACCCTGGTTCGAATTCTGGCATTGTCGTGTGGTTTTTTAATCTAGTTATAATACAATGTTTACATATAAAGAGTACAATAGCGCAAAAAAGAAAAGATCGACGTAGTGCATATCGTATGACCGGGGTTCGATTCATGGTAAGTTTTTTGTTGTTGTTGTTTTTTTAACTGTAACAGGTCATATGTTATTTGTATATATTTAAAATAGCACTTTTTATACGGAGCACAATTAGCGCAACAGGGTAGATCGCAAGACTGGGGATCGATTCCGTGCCTGTTTGTGTTTTGTTTATTTAACTGTAAAAGTTAATGTATTATTTGTATAAAGATAAAATTACACTTTTTAAGAGAAGAACAATTAGCGCAACAGGGAAGATCGATGGAGAGCTTTGTCGCAAGAGCGGGAACGGGGTTCGATTCCTGATGTGTTCGTTTTTTGTGTTTGCTTTTTAACTGTCAAAGGTATATAATTATTTTGCATAGAGTAGCACTTCTTAGGCGGAGTACAATAAGCGCAACACGGTAGATCGATGAAGTGCAAATCCCAGGACCGACGTGTGATTCCTGGTTTGTGTTATTGTTTAAACTGTAAACGATATTTTATTATTGTACATAAATAAAATAGCATTTTACGCGGAGTACAATTAGCACAACACAGAAGGTCGATGAAGTGCATTTCGCATGACCGTGGTTCAATTCATGGTACAATTCAGGACCGACGTGTGATTTTTTTATTTTATTCGTACGTAAATAAAATAGGATTTTACGCAGAGTACAAATAGCACAACACGGAAGGTCGATGAAGTGCATAGCGCAGGACCGGGGTTCGATTCCCGGTATGCTCGCGTTTTGGTTTTTTAAGTTACTTTAAAAGGTTACTTGTTATGTGTATATATTAGTAAAATAGCACTTCTTACGTGGAGTGCAGGTAGCGCAACTGGTTAGTTGAGGTACTGCGAATCGCTAGACCGGGGTTCAAATCCAGGTTAACGGCAAGTGTATATATAGCAAAACCAAAAGTTTCTTTTAACAAACCGGATCAATACGTTTTAATCGAAGCCCTATATATACCGACCAAAAATAGGGTGGTGGTGGTGAGCAAGAACTTAGCACAAAAAGTAGACTGACCGACTTGAAGTAAGACAGTCGGGGGTTCGAAACCCTCTAAAGGTGAAAAAGAAAAACGAAAAACGAGTAACTAGTAAGTACGCAAGTACGCATGTTCGCAGCGCGGACACCAAAAGCTGCAGCAAGTCTTGCTACTATAACGGGATCACACTGGTTTGCACCAATATCAAGAAAACCTAGAATAAAATGGTTGCTGACGAAGTGCATCTATAAACACACCGAAAATATGCTCTATAACCAGAGCCCTGATATGCCACAGACAGTGGATTGACTCAGACAAAAAGAAGGTTCTAATTTCTCCTCTATTCTACCAGAGTTTAAAAGCTCCGTAATTATTGTTTTCATTACAAAGGACTCTTCATTGATTGCTGACTTGTTATTTAAAAAAAAAAACATGGATGGAGGTGGCGTAGTGAAGGGAATGCAGTGACCCTCATTGATAACAGACAATGCCATGGAAGATGCTGCTATATCATACAAAAATTGTGAATGTAACCTCGTAACCTCCCTTTCACATTAACAATGTCAGAAATTAAATTCTTAATTGTGCTATCCTGATAATCACACCGTACCTCCAATACGTCAGCAAATTTATGTGACAGGTTGGCCACCTTATCAGAGGTTTGAACCTGACGTTGATGGCACTGCAGTTGACTCTGCTGATTTGAATGTGCCTGTGGGAGTGGTGCCCGCGGTTGCTGGTAACAAGTTGTACCCAGATCGATGCATGTTGGGAACTTGCCATGGACCTGAAATACTTCTGGAGTGGAAGATGTTATATCCAAGGGGAAGAGCTGGCTGAGCTCTGGTTCGGACTCGGTGTGACAGTGGGGGGGGGGGGGGGGGGGCTGTTGTGTAGGGGCATTCTCGGGACCAGTAATCGAGCATTTTTACAGTTGAAACACACATCCAAAATGGGGGGGGGGATACATAACAAATGAGACGTGACTGGAATTTCATGTGAGGAAAATCGAATAGTACGGTAACCAGCCTTATATTTCAGTACGCTTCAGTGTTTCGGCTGATAGTCTAACACTTCAGTGGGTTTGAATGTGGCCACGACATGCTTGACAAGCGGTCACGTGACCTCCTATTGGGCTTAACGCCACTACAGCTGATGGCAAAATACGTGTAAAGAGATAGGCCGTGACACAGAGTGAGTACGAAAACAGTCGTTTTACTTTTGTTAAATGATAAATTAGTTAATCAGCCCCTTTATTTAAAGTAGTTAGAATTAGTTAAAATTTCAAATAGGCAAAGGAATCACACAGTTTTGGAAAGCGATTTCTTTGAAGGATTTCAGCTTCAAAACTTTGAATTTTTTGTGTTGAAAAGTGTGTGGATGTGGTGATCGCGGTCGTCTGGCCCAACATTCCGTCGTGCGCTGTACACATCGTGCACATTAAACGGTACTTGTACAATTTTCAAGACTTGCTGGAACTGTTCTTTCTGGCTTTATTCAGCCACTCGAACTGGTACAAACTCTGGAATATCTTTCACAGATTTCCAGCAAGAAAAGCCTCGATCGAGTAAACATTCTCTGTGGGGCTCCGTTGGACCACAACAGTTTACGTTGAACGGGGGGACACACTCCTATTATTGACGCTTAACAAATCAAACTAAATTTCCATTGTTGATAAACAAACAGTGCTGGTTGGCATGGACGGCGAAATGTAGCAAAACATTTTTATGTCTTGTTGACAGACGTTGTGACCAATTTCAACATTTTTGCAACTTTCTATTTAAAGAAATTACATCCCATTATTGGTTGGTTTGTTTCTAACAAATTTTGATCAATTTTTGAATATTTTTGTAACATTTTTGCAAACTATGATTATCTGTTTTTGCTTTGCATTGACGGCTCCCCGTAGTTTTTCCATCTTGGTTGGCAAAAACTCGGGCTGTGACGTTGCAAAAGAAAGGTCTATACGCGTCTAGACTATAGAGCTGTATATAAAGAACAGCTCTATCGTCTAGACCAAACTGAAGCTAGCCTGTTATTGGGCCCGAATTAGCCAGAAGCATAATTATTCGCGGAAATGCCAGCCGCGTATTCGCGAAATAGAATACAAGCGGTACAGGGAGGTGAAGAAAACGCAATTTCTTTGAATAAGTCTGTAGTGTTATGCCTGTTAGTCTTATGGAAATCTGAAATATTTGCCACAACTTGAAACTTTTGTTCAGATAATAGGGAGGTTTAGCTGCACGTTACGTGAGGAAAAACATTAACGTGAACGCGAAAAGTCTGTGCTGTTGCAAAATTACGTCATCACTTTTGGCCCATTCCAACTCGCGTATGGTCGACTGCACGGACATATTGACGTGAAAATATACGTTTGATACGTAAGCGTATTTTTTTACGTGACGTCAGCGTAAAAATAATTCTCACGCTCACGTTGACGTTCAGGTAAATACGTGTAGCTAAACCTCCCTAATATTGTAATTAAATACCTATAAGCATTAAACAAAGATAACGACGTTGGTAAACAATAGGGAAAAAACCACAAACATGGTGACAATGAGCGTGTACATTTTGGCATATGTAAAATGCTCTTTAAATACCAAAACATAAGTTGAAAATAATTTGTACCCTTCACTATGTATAAAGGTGGGATGTTTAGTCCAGAATCCTAAAAACCAGTACACTGGGCATACCAAATTTTTGAGCTGGCTAATTAGGCGCACTAATTAATGCTTAATTAGCAACAGACTCCATTTTCACATACATTAACGCACATATGGCTTTGCGGTTGAGGCCAGTACCTCTTGAAAAGTGTTTGTACCCTTCATTATAAGTAAAAGTGGGATTTTCAGTCCAGAATCCTAAAAACATGTACACTAGGCATACAAAATTTTTGAGCTGGCTAATTTGGCCCACTAATTGATGCTTAATTAGCAGCAAATACATAGACGCCATTTTCAATACTATCAAAGGAGACGCGAAGCTAACGTGGGTAGATTGTGTGTCACGAAGATCAACTGACCCTGGTTCGAATTCTGGCATTGTGGTGTGGTTTTTTAATCTAGTTATAATACAATGTTTACATAATTATAAAGAGTACAATAGCGCAAAAAAGAAAAGATCGACGTAGTGCATATCGTATGACCGGGGTTCGATTCATGGTTGTTTTTTGTTGTTTTTTTAACTGTAACAGGTCATATGTTATTTGTATATATTTAAAATAGCACTTTTTATACGGAGCACAATTAGCGCAACAGGGTACATCGATGAAGAGCAGATCGCAGGACTGGGGTTCGGTTCCATGTCTGTTTGTGTTTTGTTTATTTAACTGTAAAAGTTAATGTTTTATTTATATAAAGATAAAATTGCAGTTTTTAAGAGGAGAACAATTAGCGCAACAGGGAAGATCGATGGAGAGCTTTGTCTCAAGAGCTGGAACGGGGTTCGATTCCCGATGTGTTCGTTTTTTGTGTTTGCTTTTTAACTGTCAAAGGTAATTATTTTACATAGAATAGCACTTCTTAGGCAGAGTACAATAAGCACAACACGGTAGATCGATGAAGTGCAAATCCCAGGACCGACGTGTGATTCCTGGTTTGTGTTATTGTTTAAACTGTAAAAGGTATTTTATTATTGTACATAAATAAAATAGCATTTTACGCGGAGTACAATTAGCACAACACAGAGGGTCGATGAAGTGCATTTCGTATGACCGGGGTTCAATTCATGGTACAATTCAGGACCGTCGTGTGATTTTATTATTTTATTCGTACATAAATAAAATAGGATTTTACGCAGAGTACAAATAGCACAACACGGAAGGTCGATGAAGTGCATATCGCAGGACCGGGGTTCGATTCCCGGTATGCTCGCGTTTTGGTTTTTTAAGTTACTATAAAAGGTTACTTGTTATGTGTATATATTAGTAAAATAGCACTTCTTACGTGAAGTGCAGGTAGCGCAACTGGTTAGTTGAGGTACTGCGAATCGCTAGACCGGGGTTCAAATCCAGGTTAACGGCAAGTGTATAGCAAAACCAAAAGTTTCTTTTAACAAACCGGATCAATACGTTTTAATCGAAGCCCTATATATACCGACCAAAAATAGGGTGGTGGTGGTGAGCAAGAACTTAGCACAAAAAGTAGACTGACCGACTTGAAGTAAGAGAGTCGGGGGTTCGAAACCCTCTAAAGGTGAAAAAGAAAAACGAAAAACGAGTAACTAGTAAGTACGCAAGTACGCATGTTCGCAGCGCGGACACCAAAAGCTGCAGCAAGTCTTGCTACTATAACGGGATCACACTGGTTTGCACCAATATCAAGAAAACCTAGAAAAAAATGGTTGCTGACGAAGTGCATCTATAAACACACCGAAAATATGCTCTATAACCAGAGCCCTGATATGCCACAGACAGTGGATTGACTCAGACAAAAAGAAGGTTCTAATTTCTCCTCTATTCTACCAGAGTTTAAAAGCTCCGTAATTGTTTCCATTACAAAGGACTCTTCATTGATTGCTGACTTGTTATTTTTAAAAAAACATGGATGGAGGTGGCGTAGTGAAGGGAATGCGGTGACCCTCATTGATAACAGACAATGCCATGGAAGATGCTGCTATATCATACAAAAATTGTGAATGTAACCTCGTAACCTCCCTTTCACATTAACTTTGTCAGAAATTAAATTCTTAATTGTGCTATCCTGATAATCACACCGTACCTCCAAAACGTCAGCAAATTTATGTGACAGGTTGGCCACCTTATCAGAGGTTTGAACCTGACGTTGATGACACTGCAGTTGACTCTGCTGATTTGAATGTGCCTGTGGGAGTGGTGCCCGCGATTGCTGGTAACAAGTTGTACCCAGGTCAATGCATGTTGGGAACTTGCCCTGGACCTGAAATACTTCTGGAGTGGAAGATGTTATATCCAAGGGGAAGAGCTGGCTGAGCTCTGGTTCGGACTCGGTGTGACAGTGGGGGGGGGGGGGGGCTGTTGTGGAGGGGCATTCTCGGGACCAGTAATCGAGCATTTTTACAGTTGAAACACACATCAAAAATGGGGGGGGGGGGGATACATAACAAATGAGACGTGACTGGAATTTCATGTGAGGAAAATCGAATAGTACGGTAACCAGCCTTATATTTCAGTACGCTTCAGTGTTTCGGCTGATAGTCTAACACTTCAGTGGGTTTGAATGTGGCCACGACATGCTTGACAAGCGGTCACGTGACCTCCTATTGGGCTTAACGCCATACAGCTGATGGCAAAATACGTGTAAAGAGATAGGCCGTGACACAGAGTGAGTACGAGAACAGTCGTTTTACTTTTGTTAAATGATAAATTGCCCAACATCGTTGACATGCGGTCACGTGACCTTCTATTGGGCATAACGCCATACAGCTGATGGCAAAATACGTGTAAAGAGATAGGCCGTGACACAGAGTGAGTACGAAAACAGTCGTTTTACTTTTGTTAAATGATAAATTAGTTAATCAGCCCCTTTATTTAAAGTAGTTAGAATTTCAAATAGGCAAAGGAATCACACAGTTTTCGAAAGCGATTTCTTTGAAGGATTTCAGCTTCAAAACTTTGAATTTTTTGTGTTGAAAAGTGTGTGGATGTGGTGATCGCGGTCGTCTGGCCCAACATTCCGTCGTGCGCTGTACACATCGTGCACATTAAACGGTACTTGTACAATTTTCAAGACTTGCTGGAACTGTTCTTTCTGGCTTTATTCAGCCACTCGAACTGGTACAAACTCTGGAATATCTTTCACAGATTTCCAGCAAGAAAAGCCTCGATCGAGTAAACATTCTAGGTGGGGCTCCGTTGGACCACAACAGTTTACGTTGAACGGGGGAACACACTCCTATCATTGACGCTTAACAAATCAAACTAAATTTCCATTGTTGATAAACAAACAGTGCTGGTTGGCATGGACGGCGAAATGTAGCAAAACATTTTTATGTCTTGTTGACAGACGTTGTGACCAATTTCAACATTTTTGCAACTTTCTATTTAAAGAAATTACATCCCATTATTGGTTGGTTTGTTGCTAACAAATTTTGATCAATTTTTGAATATTTTTGTAACATTTTTGCAAACTATGATTATCTGTTTTTGCTTTGCATTGACGGCTCCCCGTAGTTTTTCCATCTTGGTTGGCAAAAACTCGGGCTGTGACGTTGCAAAAGAAAGGTCTATACGCGTCTAGACTATAAAGCTGTATATAAAGAACAGCTCTATCGTCTAGACCAAACTGAAGCTAGCCTGTTATTGGGCCCGAATTAGCCAGAAGCATATTCGCGGAAATGCCAGCCGCGTATTCGCGAAATAGAATACAAGCGGTACAGGGAGGTGAAGAAAACGCAATTTCTTTGAATAAGTCTGTAGTGTTATGCCTGTTAGTCTTATGGAAATCTGAAATATTTGCCACAACTTGAAACTTTTGTTCAGATAATAAGGAGGTTTAGCTGCACGTTACGTGAGGACAAACATTAACGTGAACGCGAAAAGTCTGTGCTGTTGCAAAATTACGTCATCACTTTTGGCCCATTCCAACTCGCGTATGGTCGACTGCACGGACATATTGACGTGAAAATATACGTTTGATACGTAAGCGTATTTTTTTACGTGACGTCAGCGTAAAAATAATTCTCACGCTCACGTTGACGTTCAGGTAAATACGTGTAGCTAAACCTCCCTAATATTGTAATTAAATACCTATTAGCATTAAACAAAGATAACGACGTTGGTAAACAATAGGGAAAAAAAACCACAAACATGGTGACAATGAGCGTGTACATTTTGGCATATGTAAAATGCTCTTTAAACACCAAAACATAAGTTGAAAATAATTTGTACCCTTCACTATGTATAAAGGTGGGATGTTTAGTCCAGAATCCTAAAAACCAGTACACTGGGCGTACCAAATTTTTGAGCTGGCTAATTAGGCGCACTAATTAATGCTTAATTAGCAACAGACTCCATTTTCACATACATTAACGCACATTATGGCTTTGCGGTTGAGGCCAGTACCTCTTGAAAAGTGTTTGTACCCTTTATTATGAGTAAAAGTGGGATTTTTAGTCCAGAATCCTAAAAACCTGTACACTAGGCATACAAAATTTTTGAGCTGGCTAATTTGGCCCACTAATTGATGCTTAATTAGCAACAAATACATAGACGCCATTTTCAATACTATCAAAGGAGACGCGAAGCTAACGTGGGTAGATTGTGTGTCACGAAGATCAACTGACCCTGGTTCGAATTCTGGCATTGTGGTGTGGTTTTTTAATCTAGTTATAATACAATGTTTACATAATTATAAAGAGTACAATAGCGCAAAAAAGAAAAGATCGACGTAGTGCATATCGTATGACCGGGGTTCGATTCATGGTTTGTTTGTTTGGGTTTTTTTTTACTGTAAAAGGTCATATGTTATTTGCTATTTGTTAATATATGTTATTTGTTAATAGCACATTTTATACGGAGCACAATTAGCGCAACAGCGTAGATCGATGAAGAGTATATCGCAGGACTGGGGTTCGATTCCTTGCCTGTTTGTGTTTTGTTTATTTAACTGTAAAAGTTAATGTATTATTTGTATAAAGATAAAATAGCACTTTTTAAGAGGAGAACAATTAGTGCAACAGGGAAGATCGATGGAGAGCTTTGTCGCAAGAGTGGGAACGGGGTTCGATTCCTGATGTGTTCGTTTTTTGTGTTTGCTTTTTAACTGTCAAAAGTAATTATTTTACATAGAATACACTTCTTAGGCGGAGTACAATAAGCGCAACACGGTAGATCGATGAAGTGCAAATCCCAGGACCGACGTGTGATTCCTAGTTTGTGTTATTGTTTAAACTGTAAAAGGTATTTTATTATTGTACATAAATAAAATAGCATTTTACGCGGAGTACAATTAGCACAACACAGAGGGTCGATGAAATGCATTTCGTATGACCGGGGTTCAATTTATGGTACAAATCAGGACCGTCGTGTGATTTTATTATTTTATTCGTACATAAATAAACTAGGATTTTACGCAGAGTACAAATAGCACAACACGGAAGGTCGAAGAAGTGCATATCGCAGGACCGGGGTTCGATTCCCGGTTTGCTCGCGTTTTGGTTTTTCAAGTTACTATAAAAGGTTACTTGTTATGTGTATATATTAGTAAAATAGCACTTCTTACGTGAAGTGCAGGTAGCGCAACTGGTTAGTTGAGGTACTGCGAATCGCTAGACCGGGGTTCAAATCCAGGTTAACGGCAAGTGTATATATAGCAAAACCAAAAGTTTCTTTTAACAAACCGGATCAATACGTTTTAATCGAAGCCCTATATATACCGACCAAAAATAGGGTGGTGGTGGTGAGCAAGAACTTAGCACAAAAAGTAGACTGACCGACTTGAAGTAAGACAGTCGGGGGTTCGAAACCCTCTAAAGGTGAAAAAGAAAAACGAAAAACGAGTAACTAGTAAGTACGCAAGTACGCATGTTCGCAGCGCGGACACCAAAAGCTGCAGCAAGTCTTGCTACTATAACGGGATCACACTGGTTTGCACCAATATCAAGAAAACCTAGAATAAAATGGTTGCTGACGAAGTGCATCTATAAACACACCGAAAATATGCTCTATAACCAGAGCCCTGATATGCCACAGACAGTGGATTGACTCAGACAAAAAGAAGGTTCTAATTTCTCCTCTATTCTACCAGAGTTTAAAAGCTCCGTAATTGTTTCCATTACAAAGGACTCTTCATTGATTGCTGACTTGTTATTTTTAAAAAAAACATGGATGGAGGTGGCGTAGTGAAGGGAATGCGGTGACCCTCATTGATAACAGACAATGCCATGGAAGATGCTGCTATATCATACAAAAATTGTGAATGTAACCTCGTAACCTCCCTTTCACATTAACTTTGTCAGAAATTAAATTCTTAATTGTGCTATCCTGATAATCACACCGTACCTCCAAAACGTCAGCAAATTTATGTGACAGGTTGGCCACCTTATCAGAGGTTTGAACCTGACGTTGATGGCACTGCAGTTGACTCTGCTGATTTGAATGTGCCTGTGGGAGTGGTGCCCGCGATTGCTGGCAACAAGTTGTACCCAGGTCGATGCATGTTGGGAACTTGCCATGGACCTGAAATACTTCTGGAGTGGAAGATGTTATATCCAAGGGGAAGAGCTGGCTGAGCTCTGGTTCGGACTCGGTGTGACAGTGGGGGGGGGGGGGGGGGGCTGTTGTGTAGGGGCGTTCTCGGGACCAGTAATCGAGCATTTTTACAGTTGAAACACACATCCAAAATGGGGGGGGGGATACATAACAAATGAGACGTGACTGGAATTTCATGTGAGAAAAATCGAATAGTACGGTAACCAGCCTTATATTTCAGTACGCTTCAGTGTTTCGGCTGATAGTCTAACACTTCAGTGGGTTTGAATGTGGCCACGACATGCTTGACAAGCGGTCACGTGACCTCCTATTGGGCTTAACGCCATACAGCTGATGGCAAAATACGTGTAAAGAGATAGGCCGTGACACAGAGTGAGTACGAGAACAGTCGTTTTACTTTTGTTAAATGATAAATTGCCCAACATCGTTGACATGCGGTCACGTGACCTTCTATTGGGCATAACGCCATACAGCTGATGGCAAAATACGTGTAAAGAGATAGGCCGTGACACAGAGTGAGTACGAAAACAGTCGTTTTACTTTTATTAAATGATAAATTAGTTAATCAGCCCCTTTATTTAAAGTAGTTAGAATTTCAAATAGGCAAAGGAATCACACAGTTTTGGAAAGCGATTTCTTTGAAGGATTTCAGCTTCAAAACTTTGAATTTTTTGTGTTGAAAAGTGTGTGGATGTGGTGATCGAGCTCGTCTGGCCCAACATTCCGTCGTGCGCTGTACACATCGTGCACATTAAACGGTACTTGTACAATTTTCAAGACTTGCTGGAACTGTTCTTTCTGGCTTTATTCAGCCACTCGAACTGGTACAAACTCTGGAATATCTTTCACAGATTTCCAGCAAGAAAAGCCTCGATCGAGTAAACATTCTAGGTGGGGCTCCGTTGGACCACAACAGTTTACGTTGAACGGGGGGACACACTCCTATCATTGACGCTTAACAAATCAAACTAAATTTCCATTGTTGATAAACAAACAGTGCTGGTTGGCATGGACGGCGAAATGTAGCAAAACATTTTTATGTCTTGTTGACAGACGTTGTGACCAATTTCAACATTTTTGCAACTTTCTATTTAAAGAAATTACATCCCATTATTGGTTGGTTTGTTGCTAACAAATTTTGATCAATTTTTGAATATTTTTGTAACATTTTTGCAAACTATGATTATCTGTTTTTGCTTTGCATTGACGGCTCCCCGTAGTTTTTCCATCTTGGTTGGCAAAAACTCGGGCTGTGACGTTGCAAAAGAAAGGTCTATACGCGTCTAGACTATAGAGCTGTATATAAAGAACAGCTCTATCGTCTAGACCAAACTGAAGCTAGCCTGTTATTGGGCCCGAATTAGCCAGAAGCATATTCGCGGAAATGCCAGCCGCGTATTCGCGAAATAGAATACAAGCGGTACAGGGAGGTGAAGAAAACGCAATTTCTTTGAATAAGTCTGTAGTGTTATGCCTGTTAGTCTTATGGAAATCTGAAATATTTGCCACAACTTGAAACTTTTGTTCAGATAATAAGGAGGTTTAGCTGCACGTTACGTGAGGACAAACATTAACGTGAACGCGAAAAGTCTGTGCTGTTGCAAAATTACGTCATCACTTTTGGCCCATTCCAACTCGCGTATGGTCGACTGCACGGACATATTGACGTGAAAATATACGTTTGATACGTAAGCGTATTTTTTTACGTGACGTCAGCGTAAAAATAATTCTCACGCTCACGTTGACGTTCAGGTAAATACGTGTAGCTAAACCTCCCTAATATTGTAATTAAATACCTATTAGCATTAAACAAAGATAACGACGTTGGTAAACAATAGGGGAAAAAAACCACAAACATGGTGACAATGAGCGTGTACATTTTGGCATATGTAAAATGCTCTTTAAATACCAAAACATAAGTTGAAAATAATTTGTACCCTTCACTATGTATAAAGGTGGGATGTTTAGTCCAGAATCCTAAAAACCAGTACACTGGGCATACCAAATTTTTGAGCTGGCTAATTAGGCGCACTAATTAATGCTTAATTAGCAACAGACTCCATTTTCACATACATTAACGCACATATGGCTTTGCGGTTGAGGCCAGTACCTCTTGAAAAGTGTTTGTACCCTGTATTATGAGTAAAAGTGGGATTTTTAGTCCAGAATCCTAAAAACCTGTACACTAGGCATACAAAATTTTTGAGCTGGCTAATTTGGCCCACTAATTGATGCTTAATTAGCAACAAATACATAGACGCCATTTTCAATACTATCAAAGGAGACGCGAAGCTAACGTGGGTAGATTGTGTGTCACGAAGATCAACTGACCCTGGTTCGAATTCTGGCATTGTGGTGTGGTTTTTTAATCTAGTTATAATACAATGTTTACATAATTATAAAGAGTACAATAGCGCAAAAAAGAAAAGATCGACGTAGTGCATATCGTATGACCGGGGTTCGATTCATGGTTTGTTTGTTTGGGTTTTTTTTTTACTGTAAAAGGTCATATGTTATTTGCTATTTGTTAATATATGTTATTTGTTAATAGCACATTTTATACGGAGCACAATTAGCGCAACAGCGTAGATCGATGAAGAGTATATCGCAGGACTGGGGTTCGATTCCTTGCCTGTTTGTGTTTTGTTTATTTAACTGTAAAAGTTAATGTATTATTTGTATAAAGATAAAATAGCACTTTTTAAGAGGAGAACAATTAGTGCAACAGGGAAGATCGATGGAGAGCTTTGTCGCAAGAGTGGGAACGGGGTTCGATTCCTGATGTGTTCCTTTTTTGTGTTTGCTTTTTAACTGTCAAAAGTAATTATTTTACATAGAATACACTTCTTAGGCGGAGTACAATAAGCGCAACACGGTAGATCGATGAAGTGCAAATCCCAGGACCGACGTGTGATTCCTAGTTTGTGTTATTGTTTAAACTGTAAAAGGTATTTTATTATTGTACATAAATAAAATAGCATTTTACGCGGAGTACAATTAGCACAACACAGAGGGTCGATGAAATGCATTTCGTATGACCGGGGTTCAATTTATGGTACAATTCAGGACCGTCGTGTGATTTTATTATTTTATTCGTACATAAATAAACTAGGATTTTACGCAGAGTACAAATAGCACAACACGGAAGGTCGAAGAAGTGCATATCGCAGGACCGGGGTTCGATTCCCGGTTTGCTCGCGTTTTGGTTTTTCAAGTTACTATAAAAGGTTACTTGTTATGTGTATATATTAGTAAAATAGCACTTCTTACGTGAAGTGCAGGTAGCGCAACTGGTTAGTTGAGGTACTGCGAATCGCTAGACCGGGGTTCAAATCCAGGTTAACGGCAAGTGTATATATAGCAAAACCAAAAGTTTCTTTTAACAAACCGGATCAATACGTTTTAATCGAAGCCCTATATATACCGACCAAAAATAGGGTGGTGGTGGTGAGCAAGAACTTAGCACAAAAAGTAGACTGACCGACTTGAAGTAAGACAGTCGGGGGTTCGAAACCCTCTAAAGGTGAAAAAGAAAAACGAAAAACGAGTAACTAGTAAGTACGCAAGTACGCATGTTCGCAGCGCGGACACCAAAAGCTGCAGCAAGTCTTGCTACTATAACGGGATCACACTGGTTTGCACCAATATCAAGAAAACCTAGAATAAAATGGTTGCTGACGAAGTGCATCTATAAACACACCGAAAATATGCTCTATAACCAGAGCCCTGATATGCCACAGACAGTGGATTGACTCAGACAAAAAGAAGGTTCTAATTTCTCCTCTATTCTACCAGAGTTTAAAAGCTCCGTAATTGTTTCCATTACAAAGGACTCTTCATTGATTGCTGACTTGTTATTTTTAAAAAAAACATGGATGGAGGTGGCGTAGTGAAGGGAATGCGGTGACCCTCATTGATAACAGACAATGCCATGGAAGATGCTGCTATATCATACAAAAATTGTGAATGTAACCTCGTAACCTCCCTTTCACATTAACTTTGTCAGAAATTAAATTCTTAATTGTGCTATCCTGATAATCACACCGTACCTCCAAAACGTCAGCAAATTTATGTGACAGGTTGGCCACCTTATCAGAGGTTTGAACCTGACGTTGATGGCACTGCAGTTGACTCTGCTGATTTGAATGTGCCTGTGGGAGTGGTGCCCGCGATTGCTGGCAACAAGTTGTACCCAGGTCGATGCATGTTGGGAACTTGCCATGGACCTGAAATACTTCTGGAGTGGAAGATGTTATATCCAAGGGGAAGAGCTGGCTGAGCTCTGGTTCGGACTCGGTGTGACAGTGGGGGGGGGGGGGGGGGGGGGGCTGTTGTGTAGGGGCGTTCTCGGGACCAGTAATCGAGCATTTTTACAGTTGAAACACACATCAAAAATGGGGGGGGGGATACATAACAAATGAGACGTGACTGGAATTTCATGTGAGAAAAATCGAATAGTACGGTAACCAGCCTTATATTTCAGTACGCTTCAGTGTTTCGGCTGATAGTCTAACACTTCAGTGGGTTTGAATGTGGCCACGACATGCTTGACAAGCGGTCACGTGACCTCCTATTGGGCTTAACGCCATACAGCTGATGGCAAAATACGTGTAAAGAGATAGGCCGTGACACAGAGTGAGTACGAGAACAGTCGTTTTACTTTTGTTAAATGATAAATTGCCCAACATCGTTGACATGCGGTCACGTGACCTTCTATTGGGCATAACGCCATACAGCTGATGGCAAAATACGTGTAAAGAGATAGGCCGTGACACAGAGTGAGTACGAAAACAGTCGTTTTACTTTTATTAAATGATAAATTAGTTAATCAGCCCCTTTATTTAAAGTAGTTAGAATTAGTTAGAATTTCAAATAGGCAAAGGAATCACACAGTTTTGGAAAGCGATTTCTTTGAAGGATTTCAGCTTCAAAACTTTGAATTTTTTGTGTTGAAAAGTGTGTGGATGTGGTGATCGCGCTCGTCTGGCCCAACATTCCGTCGTGCGCTGTACACATCGTGCACATTAAACGGTACTTGTACAATTTTCAAGACTTGCTGGAACTGTTCTTTCTGGCTTTATTCAGCCACTCGAACTGGTACAAACTCTGGAATATCTTTCACAGATTTCCAGCAAGAAAAGCCTCGATCAAGTAAACATTCTAGGTGGGGCTCCGTTGAACCATAACAACGTTGAACGGGGGGACACACTCCCATCATTGACGCTTAACGAATTAGTTAGAATTTCAAATAGGCAAAGGAATCACACAGTTTTGGAAAGCGATTTCTTTGAAGGATTTCAGCTTCAAAACTTTGAATTTTTTGTGTTGAAAAGTGTGTGGATGTGGTGATCGCGGTCGTCTGGCCCAACATTCCGTCGTGCGCTGTACACATCGTGCACATTAAACGGTACTTGTACAATTTTCAAGACTTGCTGGAACTGTTCTTTCTGGCTTTATTCAGCCACTCGAACTGGTACAAACTCTGGAATATCTTTCACAGATTTCCAGCAAGAAAAGCCTCGATCGAGTAAACATTCTAGGTGGGGCTCCGTTGAACCATAACAACGTTGAACGGGGGGACACACTCCCATCATTGACGCTTAACGAATCAAACAGTGCTGGTTGGCATGGACGGCGAAATGTAGCAAAACATTTTTATGTCTTGTTGACAGACGTTGTGACCAATTTCAACATTTTTGCAACTTTCTATTTAAAGAAATTACATCCCATTATTGGTTGGTTTGTTTCTAACAAATTTTGATCAATTTTTGAATATTTTTGTAACATTTTTGCAAACTATGATTATCTGTTTTTGCTTTGCATTGACGGCTCCCCGTAGTTTTTCCATCTTGGTTGGCAAAAACTCGGGCTGTGACGTTGCAAAAGAAAGTATAGAGCTGTATATAAAGAACAGCTCTATCGTCTAGACCGGGGGGGGGGGGGGGGGGTGGGCGGACACGATATTGCGCAATTCTTTCCGCGGCGCTGTGTGAACGTACCATTTAAAAAAAAGGGGTAAATAATTTCTGCTTTAACACGAATGGATTTAATTAGATAAAAGTAAGGCAGTTATTGACCAATTATATATGCATAGTTTATTTGTAATATTTTTGGAGTGGAAGTAAATGCAAAAATTTGTCAAAAATCAATAAAAAAAAATTGGAAAATGCATCCGTCCCTCCAACACCAGGCACGTAGCCGGGCAACATCATCATACCGTTAATCAATGTGTAATGTTGCTTTGAACGAAAATTCCGACACCCCTAAAACAGTGTCACAAAACGTGACGAAAGTGACAAATTGGCCCATTCTACCCCTGAGATTTTTCAAGTTCTTCTTTTAATATATGGTTTTCTAACATTGTGAAGCTTTTTTTTAAAATCCACCCATTCTACCCAATCGATTTTTATGATTTTCAAAATGTAACGTTTGAATTAAATAGTAAATTCCGTTATCGGTTTCATGTGTAGACCAGTCGGCGTCCGGAATCTGTGTGTGTTGGTATGATATACCAAGCAGTCAGGGTGACGAACCGTGTATTGCACGATGTCAATAACGGCTACACACACACAGCCTGGGTATGCTCGCTTTTGACAGAGCCCTGACTGCGTGCGTGCGTCCATGTGTGTGTGCATTGGTGTAAGGCAGGCTCACGAATGAGACGAGTATCAACGTTGATGGCGCCCTTTTCTTTTTCGTGTCCGCCCCCCCCCCCCCCCCTGGTCTAGACCAAACTGAAGCTAGCCTGTTATTGGGCCCGAATTAGCCAGAAGCCTATTCGCGGAAATGCCAGCCGCGTATTCGCGAAATAGAATACAAGCGGTACAGGGAGGTGAAGAAAACGCAATTTCTTTGAATAAGTCTGTAGTGTTATGCCTGTTAGTCTTATGGAAATCTGAAATATTTGCCACAACTTGAAACTTTTGTTCAGATAATAGGGAGGTCTAGCTGCACGTTACGTGAGGACAAACATTAACGTGAACGCGAAAAGTCTGTGCTGTTGCAAAATTACGTCATCACTTTTGGCCCATTCCAACTCGCGTATGGTCGACTGCACGGACATATTGACGTGAAAATATACGTTTGATACGTAAGCGTATTTTTTTACGTGACGTCAGCGTAAAAATAATTCTCACGCTCACGTTGACGTTCAGGTAAATACGTGTAGCTAAACCTCCCTAATATTGTAATTAAATACCTATTAGCATTAAACAAAGATAACGACGTTGGTAAATAATAGGAAAAAAACCCACAAACATGGTGACAATGAGCGTGTACATTTTGGCATATGTAAAATGCTCTTTAAATACCAAAACATAAGTTGAAAATAATTTGTACCCTTCACTATGTATAAAGGTGGGATGTTTAGTCCAGAATCGTAAAAACCAGTACACTGGGCGTACCAAATTTTTGAGCTGGCTAATTAGGCGCACTAATTAATGCTTAATTAGCAACAGACTCCATTTTCACATACATTAACGCACATATGGCTTTGCGGTTGAGGCCAGTACCTCTTGAAAAGTGTTTGTACCCTTCATTATGAGTAAAAGTGGGATTTTCAGTCCAGAATCCTAAAAACCTGTACACTAGGCATACAAAATTTTTGAGCTGGCTAATTTGGCCCACTAATTGATGCTTAATTAGCAACAAATACATAGACGCCATTTTCAATACTATCAAAGGAGACGCGAAGCTAACGTGGGTAGATTGTGTGTCACGAAGATCAACTGACCCTGGTTCGAATTCTGGCATTGTGGTGTGGTTTTTTAATCTAGTTATAATACAATGTTTACATAATTATAAAGAGTACAATAGCGCAAAAAAGAAAAGATCGACGTAGTGCATATCGTATGACCGGGGTTGATTCATGGTTTGTTTGTTTGTTTGTTTGTTTTTTTTTTTACTGCAAAAGGTCATATGTTATTTGCTATTTGTTAATATATAATTATGTTATTTGTTAATAGCACTTTTTATACGGAGCACAATTAGCGCAACAGGGTAGATCGCAAGACTGGGGATCGATTCCAGGCCTGTTTGTGTTTTGTTTATTTAACTGTAAAAGTTAATGTATTATTTGTATAAAGATAAAATAGCACTTTTTAAGAGGAGAACAATTAGCGCAACAGGGGAGATCGATGGAGAGCTTTGTCGCAAGAGCGGGAACGTGGTTCGATTCATGATGTGTTCGTTTTTTGTGTTTGCTTTTTAACTGTCAAAGGTAATTATTTTACATAAAATAGCCCTTCTTAGGCGGAGTACAATAAGCGCAACACGGTAGATCGATGAAGTGCAAATCCCAGGACTGACGTGTGATTCCTGGTTTGTGTTATTGTTTAAACTGTAAAAGGTATTTTATTACTTGTACATAAATAAAATAGCATTTTATGCGGAGTACAATTAGCACAACACAGAAGGTCGATGAAGTGCTTTTCGTATGACCGGCATTCATGGTACAATTCAGCACCGACGTGTGATTTTATTATTCTATTCGTACATAAATGAAACTATAAAACTTAATGTTTTTTAAGTTACTATAAAAGGTTACATGTTATGTGTATATATTAGTAAAATAACACTTCTTACGTGGAGTACATGCAGGTAGCGCAACTGGATAGTTGAGGTACTGCGAATCGCTAGACCGGGGTTCGAATCCAGGTTAACGGCAATGTATAGCAAAACCAAAAGTTTCTTTTAACAAACCGGATCAATACGTTTTAAACGAAGCCCTATATATACAACGACCAAAAATAGGGTGGTGGTGAGCAAGAACTTAGCACAAAAAGTAGACTGACCGACTTGAAGTAATTATTATTATTATTATTAAAATGGTTTATTCAAAAATACTCAAATCTTGCAGCCCTGGAGCTGAATTACATTTGAATTTACAAAAAGCAAACACATTTGCTATAAAAATATGTACACAATGAGAAAATTTAGTCAAAAACAGATGAGCAAAAAATACAAAAAAGAAAGCAACAATTAAAAAGAGACACGTAATTACAAAGGGGAAAACTGACCGTGATAAAAAGATAAAGAAGAAGACAAAACCAGGTTAAAAATTACTTTTCAGCAGTTTAGTTAAAAAAGGGATGGTGCTGTTTTTAACAAGACAGTCGGGGGTTCGAAACCCTTTAAAGGTGAAAAAGAAAAACGAGGAACGAGTAACTAGTAAGTACGCAAGTACGCATTTTCGCAGCGCGAGCACCAAAAGCTGCAACAAGTCTTGCTGCAACAAGTCTTGCTATTATAACGGGATCACACTGGTTTGCACCAAGATCAAGAAAACCTAAAAGAAAAAGAACAAAATGGTTGCTGACGAAGTGCATCTATAAACACACCGAAAATATGCTCTAACACCCCTCCCTAAAAGGCTATACAAAGATGATACGTTCAGCATATTGCCACCGGAAAATCCTGTCTTTAGCCTCAACAATTTTTGTTTTTCTTAGATAGGTATGACAACAGCCTGGTCATTCCACTTCCCATACAGAGGTCTTTATATCTCCTTTAAAAACAACCAGAAGTGGACCAGGGCCCAATTTCATGGCTCTGCTTACCGCAGAATTCTGCGCTTACGGCGTCCTTTAAAGCACGCGATTCTATGGGCCGTAAGCGCAGAATTCTGCGGCAAGCAGAGCCATGAAATTGGGCCCAGGAGTGGTTAATTACCAAATGCCATCATAAGTTGTCTATTACATAAGCACTTGCTCCCCAACGGCCACCGCCGGAAACTATGAGCGGCCGTATGGGCGGCCGAAAGGGCCAAATCCAAGAAATTTATAAAGTAAAAGACAAAACAAAAATAAAAGAAAAGATTTTAAAAAGAAAAACAAACTAAAAAACTAAATAGAGAAAGACATACATGTATGTGTGTTATTGTGTGAAAATGGCGTCTATGTATTTGTTGCTAATTAAGCACTAATTAATGGGCCAAATTAGCCACCTCAGAATTTTGGTATGCCAAGTGTCCTGGTTTTTAAGATCCTGGACTAAAAATTCCATTTTTACACATAATAAAGGGTACAAACACTTTTCAAGAGGTATTGATCCCAACCGCGTAGCAATATGTGCGTTATTTCTATGAAAACGGTGTCTATGTATTTGTTGCTAATTAAGCACTAATCAGTGGGCCAAATTAGCCAGCTCAAAAATTTGGTATGCCTAGTGTACTGGTTTTTTAGGATTCCGGATTGAAAAACCCACTTTTACTCATAATGAAGGGATACTTTGCAAGAGGTACTGATCTCAACCGCAAAGCCATGTGTGCGTTATTGTATGTGAAAATGGCGTCTATGTATATGTTGGTAATTAAGCACTAATTAGTAGACCAAATTAGCCAGCTCAAAAATTTGGTATTCCCATTGTACTGGGTTTTAGGTTTCAGTCATAATGAAGGGTACAATTTGTTTTCAATTTACGTTTCGTATTTAAATAGATTTTACGCATGCCAAAATGCATACACGCACATTGTCTCCGTGTTTGTGGCTTATTTACAAATGTTGAATTCTTCGTAAGGACTAATAAGTATTAAACATCAATATTTTATTTTTAAAAGTTGTAAGTTGATGCGAATATTTCAGACTTTATTAAGATAACATACGGAGTCATGCACAGATATTTCGCAAAAATAAGCCTTTTCTTCATCTCCCTGTACCGCATGCGTTCTAATTCGCGAATACACGGCTGGCATTTCAGCAAATACGCGGTTGGCTATTTGGGCCCAATAACGGGCTAGCTTCAGTTTGGTCTGGTCATGTCACAATTAGTTGGGCACCCAGACTCCATTATCCCTTATTCATCATTGTAGTATGACGGTTTCCTTTAGGGGGCCGGCGGAAAAGGACACGTACACATTTTTTATTGTCAATGTGATGGCCTAGGTCTGGTCGATGCGGTTCTGTATTATTTATATTTCCTTTCTGAACCAGTACTGGTTAAAAGCCTGCTCAGCAACTCAACGATTGATATTATTGATATTTTAAGATCTTTACGTTGTCCGATCCCCTTGACGAACACGACGATACCTGCATACCCTGAGTAAGTTTTTGTGGTATTTTTCTCGAAGTAGGGCCTAGTTAGTTCTGTCAAATGGACAGTCAATAAATCGTAGCGGACTAGTAGTGTATAGTCAATTGTCAAGTCTCATTATTATTTCCGCGGGTCTCCTATTCCCGTGGAATTAGAAGAAGAAAAAATGTTTACGTCATCTATGGACGACTTTAATTAAGTGAATCGATAACCAATAACCTTCTGCCGATCTGGTAAAAAGAACAAATCCATAATGTCGAGGAGAATTTTTTAATTTAAATATTTGTGGAAAAAAACCCGCTGATATGAGGTTGTGACGACTCCTAGCTACCAGGCAATCTTGGTGGTCTACATGTAGTTGGTAAGACATCTGCTCTGGAAAAGCAAGGTCGTGGGTGATATACCTGTGGAATTTTTTCACGGAATTCTGGAAAGTACTGGAGGAAACCAATGTACAATGCACAGAGCTTAAACACAGAAGGGTTTAAAAGATAAATAATACTCTTTATCCCCGATGCAAGTTTAACATCTATTAATAAATACCTCGGAGAGCTTGTGCACTCTGATTGGTCGAAGACTGGTCATGTGGGGGTGTATTAACATGTGATATGAAGGCACAGTGCTGTATAAATTCTGTATGCACTGTGCATGTTGTGCTGGGAACTGTCAAATCAACTACTTTCTTTGTTGGTATTTTTGTTTTTCATTTTTTGCCGCATGCACGCGCATACCACGCGTATTCTTGAACACGCAGTGTGCGTATTCCTGAACACGCAGAAAGTGTATCAATTTAATTTACATTATACGAATCCAACTTAAAACTGAACACCAACCAAAGTATTCCCATTTATGGTGCTTTTAATTTTCAAAGCTCATAAGTCTGGTTCTTGAAAACATGCGTAATAGTTAATTATGCGGAAGAGATTAGGTGTCATGCAAAAATTGAACAGCCGAAACAATGGCCCTTGAACATGAATAGAAATCAGCAAAAGTAAAATCACAAGTTATGATGTTTTTTACGTCTTTTTTTCCTTAAAAGGTGTTTATTAATTGCAATAACAGTGTGAGGACCTGGTCTTCAGTGCGTGGTAATGACGGGAATGGTGGCTGACAGCTGTTCCTAGACCGAGTTGAAAGGCGAGGTCCATTAACAGGGGCTAGCCACCAACCTGGTCATTACCGGGTCCTCACACTGTTATAGACCTTATGCATTGACGTCATCACGCCACCATCTTAGAGTTAAATCGATGATGTAACAATGGAAACGCAGAGATTTGTACGCGCAGTGCACAGGATTGGCCAATGAACAACCTCATTTTTACCTCTAGACGAGGGCGCCCTACTCAAATGACGTCATGTGCATAAGGTCTATTACCTACTTATAAAACAAGAAGTTAAGATCAATCCTGTGTTTCCGTCTCTCTCAGAATGCTGGTAGGGTAGTATTGTGTATATGCAGGATTACAGAGCCAGGCCCCACTGTGTTTTTGCTGGTACACCCACAGAGTTGTAAGAAAAAGGCTAGCACTTTATTCTAGACCCACACAATTTTTAAACCTGGATCAGTGTGCGATACATTTCACTGAGTAACTTTACAAAACATGCTAGCAAATATATGTTATTTTGTGTTTGTGCTAAAACTGATATAGCCTGCTGTGCATGGTTGCAATAAGCCTAATTGAGATACATGTATGGTGGACACATTCACATTGCAAGTGCACTTTTTGGTTTGGGTAACGTACCATGTGAAAATCTCTGTTGGAGGGGGCGTTGGCTCCGGAAAGATCCGATGGTTTGTTTGTCTCCTGAGTCCGAGCAGAGTACACTGTTTGAAATGTCGAGAACAAACAAACGGCTCTTCTCGGAGCCATCACTCCTACTGAAAGAGATTTTCACATGGTTGTACCTGCAACGTTTACTAGAAATAGTTACTGAGTGATTTATTTACACTATTGTGCAAAGCTTCAAACACCACTGAACAATTTAAAGGGATTTATCAGACTTTTGCTTAAATTTGTTCACCAAAAAATAAGTCTTTCTACCTTGTGGGGTCTGTGAACTTCGAAGAATATTGGAATCGACAAATGAATCTATGCATCTAGGTTGATTTCTTTCTTTCATTTCAGAAAGTTTGGAAGATTTGACAACAACTGTCTTTACCTACTACAGCAAGTAGATCGTGTCAGTCAGTGCCGTTACATTGAGGATAGAGAAGCTCTGAAGATGGCTGATACCACCAAGTACGTGTTGGTCACTGGAGGTGCAGGATACATTGGAAGTCATACAGTTCTTGAGATGCTGAAGGAGGACTACAACATCGTGATTGTCGACAATTTCTCGAATGTGACCAAAGGTAATGTCTTGAACAGGTTTCACTCAAATGTACTTCATTTAGCATGATGAGACTTCTGAAAAATGTGTACATGCTGGACGCAAAAAAACCTGCAATATGTGTAATGTACAGTTTAAGGCCCGTTTTAACAAAAAAAGAGAGCTTCGTATCCCTGCTGGACCAGCGAAAATGCCCCGACCTATTCTTTTATTGTTAAATAAAAGCAAAACACAGAAAACTTTCACCAGCAAAAATTATGACTAATATTTTTTTTCGTGAAATCTTGCATTTGACAATTTCTCATTGGAGAAATCACAAATCCTGGTTCTTCGAAGAGAATCTTTGATCTCTTAGCTTTGTCAAGTCAGGGTTTCTTTGTGCCAGCGGTACTCTCAAAGAAAAATGATTCCGGCGATTCCGAGGAAAGAATCTTGTCAGGCTGGACGTGAAAAAAAAAGAAGAAGGAAGATTGCCGGAGGAAACTGGTTAAGAATGGAAGATGCACTTTCTGTTGGAAATCCTTTAGCTCTTTATTTCTTGTGTGATTTCTTGGACAGGAAAAAACAGTCTTCCTGAGAGCCTCCACAGGGTTAAGCAAATCTTGGGAGGAGAGAGGAACATACTGGTTTATCAGATAGACCTTTTGGACGTTGAAGGCCTCAGAAATGTCTTCAAGAAGGTTAGTGTCAAGGGAATCGTTTGACTTTGTCGGCAGTGACTGCGCTCCTTATGGCGAGGGGCACAATTTGTTCGTCGCACTGGTAGCAGTTTCTGTGGTCTGTTGTTTTCACATTGAGACTATTCATTACTGGAGTGAAGGGTTCTGCTAAATTTGCACAGATCTAGCGAAATAATGTGATAATGTTTGGCACGATATTCAAAAGACACCTGACACCTTCTGTGAATAGAAACGACGAGCCAAAATGTAGAAGTGTCATTCATTTTTGTAATGTTGCAATATCGATGTGGAGCACCATCAGAACAAAACAGTTGTGTTTTGAAAAAACTGTTAAGTTTCCCATTTTTGATATAACAAATATTTGTCTGCACAGGTGCAAGCAATTCGACAGAGCAATTACAGCTTCTAAATATTTGCTGGTTATATGAGATCACAAAACGCCTCCCTTCTGACCATTTTTGTAATTTGAACCAGCCGGAGCAAAGGTCGCGTGGTCATTCAACTGCGGAGCGTGCACAGACCACACACACGCCGTCTAACGCTTTGATTCACCCACACAAGGACAAAAAAAGGTCTTGAATGATTTGGCATTTTGAGGCCATTGAGACTTGAGAGGCGGTTTTTGTGTAACCCCCGATTGTAGACCTTTTTTTCCCCTTTTGTTCCAAGAAGGGGATTATGAGGCATCGAGAGGCTTCCTCCATTGTTCATTCATTGTATTTCGGCTCAATGGAGGTAAGTCAGAGTGAGCCGGCAATCGAGCCAAGGCTCCATGTTTAGTGCCACTCCTATGTCATAGGTAACGGCTGATGTTTTGCAATTCACGCTGCGTAAATTTAACAAGAAACAAAACGGATGATTCAATAAAGAGAATCTTTGTTCTCTTGGCATTGTCAAGTCAGCGTTTCTTTGTGCCAGCGGTACCCTCAAAGAAAAAAAGATTCCGGCGATTCCGCCAAAAGAATTCCGCCGGGGAGACGGCAGAGGCATGGGACTCGAAACCCTTTGATCAGCCTCTCGTTGAGTCTCCTTGCACTCCTACCACCAATGGTGAAACGTTGTCATTTTTGTTTTTACCACACCAGCACAAGATTGTGTCAGTCATCCACTTTGCTGCCTTGAAGGCCGTCGGTGAGTCGGTGGAACAACCGCTGAATTACTACAGAGTCAACGTTGCTGGTACACTCAACTTGTTAGACGTAAGTCAAGGAAATTTAACTCTAATGTTACGTAGTGAATACTGAGGTAATGATAATGCTCGCTGTTGATATGGTCGCTGTATCAATTTGCATTTATGAAACTACAAGGAGGCCATAAGGCATTTTGACGGGGGACACATTACTACAGCACTATTTGGTTTGGGTAAATTGTACACCAAATCCAAACAGTGCACTCATAAAGTGTCCAGCATACCTAGAAAAGGCTAATGGCCTCTGTTGCCCTTGGCCTTGGCGCCCCTTCAAGTGTTCCCCACTGTTACAATTTTCCAGTGGAAGTGCCCTTTGCAAAAAATGAAAAAATTGCCTTGCCCTCGCAAAGATGACAGTTTCCACGTAAAGAGTGGATAAGAACACAGGACTCAAGCTCTGGTGTTTCTGATCAGCAGAGTGTGGGTTCGAGTCCTGGTCTTGACACTTGTGTCCTTAAGCGAGACACTCGGCCATTATTGCTGCGTTCCTCGGATGGGATGTAAAGCCATAGCTCCTGTGTGTTGTGTAATGCACGTAAAAGAACCCAGTGACACTTATCGCAAAGAGAAGGGGTTCGCCCCGGTGTTCCTGGTTTGATCGGCTGCAGATTGCGCCACAGCACCTTGTAAACCATTACATGGTGCTACATGTATGTAAAGGAACAGGTCTCATACTTAAAGAAACTTCGCATACCTTGCAGGAAAAAGTACTAAGCGCTTTGATATGCCCATGGGTGTGATAAAGCGCTATATAAGAACTGTGTATTATTATTATCATTATTACACACCGTACAACCATCCTCGTGAAAATGTCCTTGAAGTTTTGGTGGTCCTGTTTTAGTGAAAACATTGGCAACCTTTTTGTGTTTCGTCGGGGATTTTGGGCACCTTTATATCAAAATAAGCAACGGGGGTTTTATAATGGGATCTTCAGATGCTGTTGCCTGGACTTTGACATCACGCTGTGTAAAGTTAGCCACCTTAACGGGAGATTTTTCGACCGCACAATGTGTAAACACCACGTGAGAAACGCAGGTGTTCGATCAACTTCCTTGCATGGTAGGTCGGTGAACTACTTGGCTGCCAGAAGAATGTGCACGCTTGACGTGGTCCAAAGCCAAAATCCAAGTTGACCTCAAAGGTGGTGTCTATCAAGAACTGTCTAGAATTACTAATTTTGTACGTTTGTCTTCAAATGCAGCTCATGAAAGAGTTTGAGGTGAACAACCTCGTCTACTCAAGCTCGGCAACGGTTTACGGTACGCCGGAGAAGTTGCCTCTGGACGAGGAACTGCCGACCGGTCGAACCACCACAAATCCTTACGGGAGGAGTAAGTTCTTCACGGAGCAGATTCTGATTGATCTGTGTGACTCGTCCAAGGTTAGTCAATAATGGATTACAAAGGAGTATTATAACGATAATAATACTGCCCTCCTGGTCTCGATAAGATTTGTGACGCCCTACACCAAAATCGGGTAGTTGATGAAAAGAAAGACAAACCCTCGTGGGATGCGGCTGCAGTTTAGCAAAATCACTTTAGTACATAACTCAGTCAGACTATTCCATTTTTTAGCATCCTTTCAGGTAAGCCTATTCCCTGGCGTTTCACAGCAGTTCAAAGGAATCAACTTAGAAAATCCTACTCCAGTGCTCTTTTAGCCCGCATACTAGATGTGTTTTCACCCATCTGCGGTGAGTCATTAGGCACACGAGGGCGCTCTTCACAGACGGTGAACCTTTTCCACTGACATGCACGGCACGCTTTAACACAATGTCGTTTTGACTTGTTATGGTTCCCTGACTCAGTATTTACACTCGGTGATTTGTAATGTTTAAGTTGATACTTTACACTCTTTAATTGCATCCAACCTAACAAAATTATGAATAATTTGACGAGTCACTTGCTACAGCAGCTGTGGTGCACGTTGTGAATTCGTGGGAAGCTTTTTTGCACCATGCCCTGGTAGGATTTCTAAAACTGGTGAGCCCGCACCAATATTATAAGAAATGTGAACTTGTAACTCGTCTTGTGCCCGGTAAAAGGTCATAACGACAAGTTCGCGGTAAAAGGACGTAAGCAAATGATGTGAAAGTTTGTGTTTCAAGAAAACTGAGCGGGAAAGTTTGATCATTTTTTTTGCCGTTCAAGAGTTATTATTATAGGAAGGTTCTTCATAACTTCTGCATGGGAATGGGAAAACATGTCTTTGGGTTAATTCTACCAACAGAAATTGTAACAGTAATGGCATGTTTTTCATGTCGGGACATTTTATTGCTTATGTCCTTTTAATACTGGGACGGATTCTTTATGTGCCCGGTAAAAGGGGCAAACAGGGAAGTCATAATCTTTTGCAGCACTA
The DNA here is from genome assembly GCA_911728455.2 of Marthasterias glacialis. Lineage (NCBI taxonomy): Eukaryota > Metazoa > Echinodermata > Asteroidea > Forcipulatida > Asteriidae > Marthasterias > Marthasterias glacialis. The sequence goes on along the minus strand of OU452234.1, from coordinate 16,928,043 downwards.
ACACCCTGTTGGTTCAGTACTGCATGAACAAAGTCCTTATTACAATTTGTATGGATTTCATGAAATTGCTTCATAGCTTGATTGAAGCGTTTGGTAAATTCAGTTTGTTGGCAATTATCTTCCCCAAAGTATTAGGGCATTCAGGTTGGCTCAGTGGTTTCTTTCTCTGCCTTTCACCTCTGTGGACCCCGGTTCGAATCCCGGACTGGAGCCTTGCGTGTGGATTGGGTTTTTCAGTCCCTACCGGATTGCGTGGGTTTTCCCTAGTTGGGGTTTTCCTCCCACATCCAAAACTGAACATTTCTTCCTCATCCTCTCTACACAATGTGGAGTGTGCTTTTTAGGGTTGCATGACCCGAAAGACGTTTGTCTGGCAAAGATTTAGTTTTTCTTTCTTTTTGATTAACCCTATCCTTCCACCATACCGCACAGTGTTATATGCCCAGTCCAACACCATACAACACTTATCAACGTGAGTGGCTTGCCCCAAGCAACAAGATCCATATGTGGATACTGTTGTGTTGTGCAACAACACTCGCGCACACACAGGAGAGGAAGCCACAGAATTCCCTGTGCAACATTAGTACAACACAGATTTAGAACCTTTGGATCTTGTTGTCATTTGACATTGAAAGGCAGGGCACACCTTTGGTAACTACTCCACAAATAAATGACCATAAAAGCTTACTTGGTCAAAAAGCACCGTCAGGCTGTTGATGGTATAAAACACAATGAGAAACGATTCACTCATTAATCGTTTCTCACATAATGAAAGTAAATGCAGTTTCAGCATTTTTCAGATCCCTCTTCGTGGGAATAACCGCTCCAGATTTTCGCCGATATCTCAAAAAAAGCGAACCATACTTTGAAACAAAATTTTCAGAATTTAGTTTTGTGGTATATCTACAATTATGTAAGATTGAAACAAGCGGCCGGTTCCGAATACCAAAGGTATCCCTTGCCTTCTAAGGCATTGTTGATTATTCCAAAGATGACATTGCAAGTTAAGGACCTTACGAAGCCCAGGAAGGGACAGTGGTAAGAAGAAAAAAAAAAATACAGGGGCTAATTAGTTCGCACGGTTTAGTAATCCGTTCGAACGAATTAGTTATCTGTTTGAACGAATTAGTAATTTAGTTTGATCGAATTAGTTTTCCGTTCACACGGTTTAGCAATCCATTTAAACGAGTTAGTTTTCCGTTCAAGCGAATTAAAAATCTGTTCAAAAGAATTAGTAATCCATTCGTTCAAATGGATTGCTGAACCGTAAGAGCGGATACTAATTCGTTTGAATGGATTACTGAGTCATTCGAACGGATTAGTTAACCGTGCGAACGGATGACTAATTCGTTCAAACGGATTACCAATTCGTTTGAAAAAATTACTGATTTGTTCGAACAGATAACTAATTTGCTCGAACGGATTACTACTTCGTTCGAACCGGATTACTAATTCATTTGAACGGATTACTAATTCGTTAAAACGGATTACTAAACCGGATTGTAGTTTATTTACCACTGTCCCTTCCCGAGCTTCATACTACCTTCTAGCACTGAGCCAATGACCCTTGTCTCTGTCTATTACTCACATTTTACATACCTTTGTTTTTTCAAGCATTTGAGACGCGACTGCGATCGAACATGGAAGCATGAGAGTAAAGTTATGGTATGGCTGGTTGTAATGAATGGGATTTTATTGCTGGTCACTCCGCTGTGCTTGCCATTGGCACAACTTACTTGACGTCATCACCGCAATAATCTTGGTGGCGCCATTTTGGAAGTCAACGTCGTTATTGACCCCCTTGCACGCACGTCACACGCGCCGACTGTGCCATGCTCACCATTTTGGTGGTCGATAGGTTTACGTGTAAACGCCGCGTCTCCTAAAATGCGATCTTCACTGAATAACTCAGTGACATTGACCACCAAAATGGCGCAACCACGGTTATTGTGATGATGACGTCAGGTGAAATGGGTCAATACAGTGTAATGTGCATTTTAGGCGACACAGCGTTTACACATACATGTATTCCTATTACTGACGTCCAAAATGGTGAGCATGGTACAGTCACGGTGTGTGCCGATGTGCAAGGGGGTCAGTAGACTGCAAGTCTCGCGTGCATTTGAACATCTGGGACCAAATTGGTCTTAAACCATCCATTGAGTTTGACGTGTGTGGGATTTGATTCCTTTAAATGCTTTTAATAGTTGAGCACAGTTTATGGCTATACAAATTATTTGATGTTGTTGGGAAATAAAAAAAAAAAGTGAAATCAATTTAAAAAGTCAACAAAGACAACCTGAGAATAAGACTTGACTTCAGTGTCCGGTTACTTGTAAACAATTAAGAGTTTTGCCCAACTTTTGTTCATGTTATTAAACATGTTAAACCTATACGGTTGCCCAAATTCGAGCGTGATTGGCAATTCGCACTGCGTGCAGTCTAGAATCAGAGAGGTCGAAAAAGCATCGTCGTCCCAAGTTTCAATTTTGCGTCAATGCTAATTTCAACAAACTATATGAACTATACAAACATTGAAATTCTTTATTATTAAAAATATTTGCAATGGGTATATTTATTTTCAAGAAAATTTGTATAAATAAACTGTAAAAGGAAGATTTGATGTAGAAAAAAAAATATACATGTATAGTCTTCTTTTGACTGGTTTTCTGGTTTTCGATACGCGCGAGACTTGCATCAGTATTTAGAGGTACATTAACAAATTGCTTCATATGCATTTAAATGAATGGGTTGCTGATGGATATTAACCTGTTGCTGCCGTGGATCTTCCATTTTTGTCCCCGTCCACCCTGGCGGGATTATTTTGTCCGAATTGCTGGAATCGTTTTTTCTTTGAGAGTACCGCTGGCACAAAGGAACTAGGAAACCCTAACTTGACAAAGCCAAGACAACCAAGATTCTCTTGATTACGTCATGCGCTTTGTTTTCTCAACCGAGAAAATGTCAAGTTCACGTACAGTGAATCGCAGAACGTCAGCCGTTACCTACGACCATGGCTCGATTCCTGGCTCACTCTGACTCACCTGCATTGAGCCGAAATACAATGAACAAACTGTGGTGGAAGCCTCTTAATGTCTTTCAATCCTTTTCTTGGAGCAAAAGGACTAAAGGTCTGGAATCGGGGATTACATAAAAACCACTTTCCAATAGCCAGAAAATGCCAAGAGAATATAAGACCATGTTTTTGTCTTTGTGTGGGTGAAACAAAGTGTTACACGGCGTGTGTGTGGTCCGCACACGCTTAGCAGTGGAATGTTCAAGCGACTTTATTCTGATTTTACAACGTAATTAAACGACTTCCGGTTCCAGGCGGGGTAAACATTTGCGTGTATACACGTCATTCATCCAGCACCCACTGGTGAAGCAATTTTTCCAAGCCCAACCAAGGTAGTAACATTTTTTCAGAAAACTTGAAGCTAATTTTTTGTTGCTCAGAATATTGTTGTCAAAATCAAGAAAACATGTTACATGTAGTCAAGCCGTCAACCACGGAGCATTCGCTCTGTACGACTGATGCATGAACGAATACCATCCTCCAAAAGCCTGGGAACATTGCATAAACGGACGCATGCATGGGGCTATTACTATTTCTATTACTACTGACGGCGTTCACGGACAATGTACGATTTATAACGACTTGCCATCAAGTCTATGTAATTCCAGGCTTGCATAGCATCGTGAATATGCAGGGTACCATGGAAGTCGTTAGTACTATGGGAGCCATGGTACTTCACACTGGCAACACCGGCTCCTAACTATTGCCGCAATGCCCTTCGAAATTTCCACTTTTCTTGGCAATTGTTGCTGTGCCCTTTCCCTTTAATCGCCGCCGTACCCTTCTGGTGCTAGTGATGACAGTATTCCAGGATCCCTGACCAATGTCCGTCTCGGAATGTGACAAATAGACGCTTCTCCCGGTCCAGTCTATCCAAATAGCAGCGCATCCATCTAGATTTTTGTTTACTCCAGCTACATGTACTTTTTTTTTTTGAGGGAGGTGGGGGGGGGGGAGGGGCTGTCTTTATTCTGTTGCACTATCTTCTCTACAAACGTATTGTAAATGCGTGCACTAATAGCTTTGCTTAGCTATGTTAACTACTTCGAATTAGTATCTCGTTATTTACACGTACCTGTATTTTTCTCTTGCTTTGTTTCTTTGGGTGTTTGTCTGTTTGTCTGGCATTTGTCAGCGTGAGGCATTCCTTCTCACAGTATGCGTCTGAGATTCGCCTCTATTCTGCTCACTCCTGAGTAATTGTACTTTTCTTCTCAAATTTTCTGATGAACCTACTTCAGTGTGTTTTTTCTCTTTCCATTTATTGCAGGTTTAGCTTTGGCATTACTCTACATGTGATTTGTTAAGCATGTGTTGTAGATATGAATGTTGTGGTTTTTTTATGATTTAGAATGGAACGTATTCAGTGTTTGGCTTTTGTACGGTGTTCACCTCGTACGCAGTCATACAGTGGAACTCTAGCGAATGATTTCACTCGCACAGCACAGCAAAATGCCCCACAGAATGAATCAGTTGCTACTCAAGACTCATCATTTGCTAAGTCAATGTGTGAGCATTTCAGTGTGCGCACAAAACATGTGCAGTCTAAAATGTTTTGCTGTGCACAGTTAGTTGCTGGTCGAAATCATTCCCTGGAGTTAAATGGTAAATGGTGTCGACATTTGGTGAGCTCTTAAGGTGGGGCGAGTGCACCTAATTAACGCTTCAATTCTGAGCAAAGCCGTAGACAACAGTTGTGGTGTCAGCACTTGGTACTCGGCCTTAACTTCATGGCACAGCTTATGACGGAATTCTGCGCTTATTCAGGCATGCGGTTTCTCAGAACTTTTCCACGATTTCAGGATTTTCTCAGAATCTCCTCCAGCCGTCAGATTTTCTTGAAAGAATGTAAAGCACTCACCAAAAGGGGGAAAGAAATAGTCCACATTGTGTCCAAGCCTGTAGTTTTGTCTTTCTGGTGATGCACAGAGTCTGTAGACCTCCTGAATTGTAACCTCTGGCGAGAGGGCAGGGCTTGAAATTTACACTGGACCGCAGTCCCCAGGCCAGTGATTTTAGCATCGGGTCAGTAAACTCATGAACGGACAAGTCCAGCGGTCTTGTGGGTTTTTGTTCAATTCAGTGTCTTTGTTTTACAAAAAAAATGATGTTCAAATTGAGTTTGAGTTTGATAAATTATCTTTCAACTCTGCTGAGTATCAAAGTGTACTTACCCACTTATAAGACTAAAGAGATACAATCTTCTCTTAGTGTTCGTTCAAATAAAAACAGTTTGTTGAAACTGTGCTCTGATTTAGATTCTGGTCTTGTAAACAAAATTCTGGTCCTAGCAAAAAGTTTGAGCTACAAGCGGCCCTGTGGTCGTGTGGACTTTCCCCCCACCCCTCCAAATTCAAGCCCCTGGAGGGGGGTTCTGGGTCTAGAATCAGGGTGAGCCCGGGCCTACAAATCTCAACCCTGGCATGCTTATGGCTCCCTGCAAAAAAGTAGAAATCAGCGGGTCCTGAGCGGAGGATTCTGTGGTAAGAAGTACTACGAAATAAGAGCCAAGGTGATTTATCCCATGTGGTGATGTATGTCGCTATGGTACGCGTACGCACTGCTTGGGTTGTGCATGGTGAGAGTAAACGCACCCGGAACTATCTATCTACGTACAATGTACTTTGTAGATTTTGGCATTCACCGCATGATATCATATTTGCAGGTTGGTGCGGTGGATATGTTTAATTGTTAACGGTTGCGGATGATATCGAATTCTCAGACAGTCGGAGGATGTTAACCTTCCAGTGACCATGGCCGCCATATGCGGCTTGTACCGAAATGCCCAGAGCGGCCACAAACGGCCCCAAGGGACTTGACCGACTGCCACTCAAACCAAAAAGGTCAAAGTGAAGGTCAGATCCTGAAGAGGCATATTTCCCAATGGTTCCCATGTTGGCATGGTAGCTAAGAGTTCTATTCAAAACAAAAACTAAATCTCTGTTTCGTATTATTATTTTTTTTTTGGTAATTCTTTTTGACTGGGGATGAAAAAACTTGAATCAGAAAATTCAAATGTTTTTGCTACAACCGGGTGTATGTGAATGATTATAGCGGCCGCAAGCGGCTTGTAGCAAAATGCCCACAGCGGCCACAAACCGTCTCGACAGGACTTGAGGAATCTCCACTCAAACCAAAAACAAGAAAAAAAGTCAAAGTTTAAAGGTCATTTCCTGAACTGACATTTGTTCCCAATATTTCCCATGTTGACCTGATATCTAGAGCTCTATTAAAAACAAAAATCAAATTTCTTTTTCGTGTTTTTTTGTTTTTTTAAAGTCATTTCACTGACCAAAAAAAATGAATCTGCCACAACCGGGTGTATGGTATCATACAGAAAATGACTGGCTTCTAAAGGGGCTATGGGAGAACGAAAATTAAACTCCTTTTATGTTATTTTTTTGAATTTCCTAGGACTGGAATATAGTGATTTTGCGCTATTTCAATCCGGTTGGTGCTCATGAGTCGGGTTTGATCGGTGAGGATCCAACCGGAGTACCCAATAATCTCATGCCATACGCTGCCCAAGTCGCTGTCGGCAAGAGGGAAGAGCTGAAGGTCTTTGGAGGCGACTACGATACGCATGATGGAACTGGTAGGCAGCTTCAAACTCTAACTAAGCTTCCATTTTTTTCCCCCCCGTTCAGCATGACAGGAGTATTTTCTGGGAATTGCCGGAATCACTTTTTTCGTAGGGAGTACCGCTGGCACAAAGACACCTTGACTTGACAGAGCCAAGAGAACAACGGATCTCTTTGAAGTACTGTTGTGGGCAGTGTTTGGCACACAATCCTACCCCTCTACTCCACTGACAGCCCACAGGCTACTGACATGCCCTAGTACAACAGAGCATCTACACACAAAGGGCAGACCACACAATGGTTCTGAGCCCATCAACCACAGTCCTCCTTTCAGGAGAACCAATCAGAGCAGTGCTGACTCTACACTGAAACCTCTGAAACCCAGCATCTCAAACACTCCTTAGTCTCCTGACGATGGCTAGAGCAGGCTAGTCGAAACGTTGAGACCAATTAATGAACTCGCTCCACAAGTGAAGTTATCCGAGAAGTCCCCTCAATCCACTAAGTGAAAGTAGTAGTAGTCCCAGCCAAATTTCTACCTCCCCAGGTAGTACTTAACAAGCAGGACGGTTCTTTTAAGAACTAAGTTGTCCCCCTGAATTCTGAAATCTACTCGGCGGTCGTAGAATAATAACAGGACAAGTTCTCACAAGAACAATGTACTGTTAACAGCAACATGGTGTTACCGCAAACCAACTGTACATTGATCCCTCACCATGCAATGCCTCAAAACTTACACTATATATTAGTTGAAGCATCACAATTTGTGTACAAGTTTATACCAATTCCAAATGTTATTATTCCATTTAATTGGTCTTTTCTGTTTAGGAGTTCGTGACTACATTCATGTGGTCGACCTCGCCCTTGGGCACATTGCAGCTCTGAAGAAACTTGACCAGGCTTGTGGCCTCAAGATTTACAACCTTGGATCCGGAATCGGCTATTCCGTACTCGATATTGTTAAGGCGGTGGAGAAAGCATCCGGGAAGAAGGTCAGTTAAATGGGTAGGGAGTTTTTGGCAGTGTCCGAGTCAATCAGCAAAAATTATTATTGACGGGATTATTGTGTGCATTCAAGCGTGTCATACTCGATTTGAAGGGTCAAAGTTCACTACTTCCTTTATACATGTACGTGTTCTTTCGCGTTTGTGTGCACGTAGCTGTGTGGCATTGGGCAAGTTCTCGCAGCAACCATCGTCAACCAATGGTTTGGTTGGTGTCTAACAGTGCGCATACGCTTTAATATTAAAGCACGAACGACTCAATTCTAGTCGAAATAGCGTGAGCTAAATTGTGTAATGTCAACGTGGCGGCCTCCAGTAATATGTTTGCATTGTTATAAACATAGGCCTACTCACATCTTCTTCTCCTCCGCCATATTTATTTTTATTTTGTCGTGGTTCCCGTGCAGTTTGTCATAGTTAAGAACGAACAAATCCTGTGGTAACCAGCGAAGCAACCATTGAGCGACCACCGTCAGTAGGCTGGTTCCAAATAGTTGACTAGCGTTGACTAACCATAGGTGACTAAACAGCGTTCGGGTGAAGTTAGTCGAACAATAGTTGACAATTGTCCTTGCGCGAACTTGCCCATAGATACACCCATTCTTCCGGTACATACACATTAAAGGGGCTGTGTCGTCATGATTATGTCAGGCCTGTGGTGAACTCTCACCCAGATACTGCACACGTGCACGCTTGCGGTCCAATTACAAAGGGTGCCGTTGTTGTCAAACTGATATGACCGCCGGCGTGCACGCTCGCACGTGGTAAACCGGGTTGTGCCAAAGCTAGAATCATGACGACACAACCCCTTTAATCATGCGATGATCATAGTCTGTGTTCAAGATGCGCACAGCCAGTTTATGGCATCACGCAATGACAGCATTTCGATTGGAAATGTTTCTCTGGAGGATTGGTACTAGTATGAACTTTATACTTGTTGAGCTTTCAGATTGAAGCCAATCATCCCCCCCAAAAAAATCTGACAATTACAACCAATCCTATACTTTCGTCTTAAAGCGGCGTCTTGGAATATGGATTGAATTTCTTTGGCTGGGGTGGTTTGAATTAGCACCAAATAGAAAACTCAAACTGCCCTGAAAACTTCCAGTGAAAACGTTGTGCTAAAATCCATATGGGATGCAATGTCGCGCCGCAGGTCTGATATTAAACAAAGAAGATCTACCATGAGATATGTCTAAATTTTCCCACTCTACCTTCAGACCTGTGAATTTGTCAGGGATTTTTTTTTTTTTTCAGTGATCTTGCTTCACCTTCAGATTTTCTTGAAAAAAGTGAAGGTGCAAGAAAGACACAACTCTTGTCCAAGCCTCTACATTAGCTTTTTTTTTGTAGTAATGAAAACAGAGAACGGGAGAGAAAGAGAGTCTGCCAACATCTAAAAATGAAACTGCCTGTATATTCCTGAGGCTTCATCTCGGGGGACTTAAGAGTAGACGACTACCCATTTTTTCAGGATTTGTTTTTCACTTTTGTCCGATCACACCCCTGTACCTTAGATCAAGTACAAGGTCGTTGAGCGACGTGGAGGTGACGTGGCTGCTTGTTACTCAGACCCCACCAAAGCAGAGAAGGAACTGGGGTGGAAAGCTGTCCGAAACATGGACAAAATCTGTAAGTACCTGCTGAGACTTGCAAGCTTGTTTGAACTGTCACACCAGCTGCATGTGCAGGGTCCTTCCCACATGGCGTTTAGATTGACCAAGGCAATCCCCAAAACGGATTTCTTCAATCTTTTAAATTTTGTTGTTACATGATATTTTAAGATTTGCTACAGAAATGAATCAAATTTTGACGTAACAAGTCTTGCAGAAAAGCCAATCAGAACGTCTGTGGTCAGGGTGACTGTGGAGCTGACTGCAAAGTCATGCCTTCGATAACCTTTTGCATTGTTTTGTCGTCGTTTGAATGCCGGCCAGGGGACTGAGACTTTTTTCGTCCACAGCTGCCATCCTCAGTTTGGTCTCAACTGACACAGTTTATTTAACTCACATGCACTCGCAGTGGATCCTGTTACTAATTGCACCCCCTTACCGCTTCATCGCTCCGATACTCCTTGGTACTTTAACCAGCATGCAACTTCAGGGTTCAGGTTTTTTTTTTCCTGAAGACAATCAAAGCATGGTGATCGAAACTTCTGTCACCAGTTCTTTTCAGAACTCATTAATCCCAGCAGTGTCCCAAGCAGATAAAATCGGCCCAGTGTTCAGACTCTATTGGCAGGGTCGATTAAATCGGCTCCATTTAAATGCATTTGTATTGGTAATTAAAATATCACGTGACCTTCAAATGACCTTTGTGAAAGTTCAAGTTGTGACCAAGAGATAGCTTACCAGCCAAAGTGTCGTGTACTGTACAAATCTCGTGACTGGTAACCAGCCGAATTTGTTTTTGCTTTACAAGTTTCCTCATTTGTTTCTGGATTCAGGTGAGGACCAGTGGCGTTGGCAGTCCAACAATCCCAGCGGTTACTCTTCTTAATGATTGGTTGCTACTGAGATGATGTCATCATACCCATGACAACTGTTTTCACATGTGCCATATATATCCAATAGATCGATTAACGCTCTCCCAAGTCACGTGACCTACAGTGGGTGTTAAACATAGACAAACACGGCGCCCTCCATAGGAAAGTGCCGTTGTTATAAAGTACATGGTGGTTGTTGCATTTTTTTTTCTTCGATCGAGGCTTTTCTTTCTCGAAATCTATAAAGAATATTCACGAGTTTGTACCCGAACCTTATCGGAGTGGCTGAGTAAAGCCAGTAAAAACTTCCAACAAGTCTTGTACAAGAAACATTATGGTCACGATGTGGAAGTTAAAGGGAACGTGGGGCCAGACGACCGCGATCGCAAACTTTCCAACAGAAGAATTTCACAATTTTGAAGCTGAAATCTTTGCCATCAGCTGAGATGACAAATTACCCACTATAAGTCACGTGATGACATGGAAACATTGGTTGTGCAATCGGTCTGTAGTTGTATTTTCAGGTGGAGGTGTCACAATGGGTGCGTTCAAATTAGCTTGCCCAAGGTCGACCCGGTTGTGGTCATGCGGGTGAGCCCCCAACAAGAGCTAACCGATCGCCAACTTCCCCTAGCGTTCATACCAATGCATCTTGGGATAGCTGACCGGAACTCCTTTCATATTGTGTGCATTACGTCCCAAACTCGTTGGGATTCACAAAAAGACTTCAAAATAATTATTCTCATGGCTAAACTGCAGCTTTAAATTATTTTACAAGCCCAGCTTAATACAAAAGTACACGTCTACGAATAATAAATTACTAACGTTCACAAAGTCAGTGTTTTAGAGTGAAAATGTGCATCAAACTTCTCGAAAGTGACCCTCTAAATAACAAAACAATGGTGGCCATTGAGAAAGTTTTTGTTGTGATGTCATGCATCGGGGCCAGCCCAAGTAACCTGCTACAAAAAGCAGGTTACTGGGGGCTGACCCGGGTGAACCATGACAATGACGTCAAAGCTATTTGAATCGCATCGGGGTCAGACCTGGGTCGACCCAGGGAAGTTTATTGAACGCACCCATTGTGTTTCTGTAAAAGCATTCCTTATTTAGTGCCAACTGAATAGCTTAACATTGTTCATAGTTTATTTTTTGCAAGGGGGTTTCCTGTATTCTTTTTTATTCGAACAAAATCAAATTAGCTGTTGCAAACTGCTTTACCAACCAAAATTACCTGGCGTATAAATGCAAAAAATTGTTGATGTGCTCATGTTTCGACCCTAGCAGAGTCTTCCTCAAGGGCTAAATTGCACTTGCAACCTCTTCCCTCTACAACCGCCCCCCCTTTTGTCTCCCTCTTCATTGTTCATCCCTTGCATCTTCTGACTGCTTTCTGCCTCTCTCTTTTCACTTCTTTCTACTTGACTGCTTCTGTTACTCCAGTATACTTGTATGTGTGTGTTGTGTTGTCATTTAGCCTTTGAGAAAGACTCTGCTAGGGTCGAAACGTGAGGCCATTACAATTTTTTTTTTTTTTTGCTTATTCATTCAATAACAAATTCCTGAGATAACCCGTCTCATGGAAACAGACCCTGGAGCTCTTTCAGTGCGTTTAATAGTATCTTTAAGATTCCACTGTGAGACGTCTCATGCATCCAGCCATTTTGGGCCGTCGGGCAAATTTTGACTTTCGCATACTGGTAAATTTATTGTCACACGCATGGATGCAGCTCTATCAAGCCTACCGATACAAATTGTATCTGAAGCTACACTTTGCAATGAGACGAGCATCCAAATCTTATCTGAAACCACGCTTACCTTTTGGGCCCATGCATACAATCCCCTCTGAAACTATGCTTACCTTTTGGGCCATGCATACAAATCTCATCTGAAACTATGCTTACCTTTTGGGCCATGCATACAAATCTCATCTGAAACTATGCTTACCTTTTGGGCCATGCATACAATCAGCCATACAAATCTAATCGGAACCATGTTTGGCATGAGCAACATTGTAGTTTTTGTCGGTAGGTTTTGATTTTTTAAGCTCTACATGCTAGGATTCCAAATGATTTTGGAAGATGTTAAGGATGTTTAAGTGATGTGCCTTATTGCGTTTTCACGTGACAAATTTTATGCCCTGTCTTTCAGTAAATTTGCTATAACGTATGTTTAAATGTGTGGATATATCGTAAAACTTAAATGTGTTTGTTAGTTGGATCATTTTTCAGCATTCTTGATGGGTCCTGATGCAGCTGTGTTAAACTGAAATGAAATTAATTGAACTGTTTTTCAACTCAAGGTTTTCGGCAGGTCAGGGAGAAGGAATTGTTGATAACCTCGTCCAGGTTGGACATCTGTTTTTTGTTTGCCGTAGTTTGCAGAGGTGTGACAACTGCCCCCGTGCACCCCCCCCCCCCCCCCACTTTCCAAATAATTTTCTCTTCAGGCATTTTAAGCATGAGTAAGAAAAACAAAATGAAAAAGAACCTGAATAAGAACAAGGGCCTGTGAGTCTAACGTTCAGTCTGAAATCAAATGGCCAAATCGCAGAGCTGTTTGCATAAAGCATTTGTTTAATAAGTTCATCGAATCCCACCGTAATTGTTTGCTTGTGGATTTTTTTTCCCGTGGGTCTTGGGGAGCAGGTTGTTTATCACACATTGATGTCTGGTTTAACCAAACCAGTATTTACAATTTCCAATACCAATTATTACATCTATTGGAGCTTTGTAATTGTCTTTCTAAATAGTGTTTTATTATATATATATATATATATATATATAGAGAGAGAGAGAATTTTCTTTGGACACCCCAATTAATATAATATTTCCCAGTCAGTTTCCTATATCTGTGCTGTGTAAATCCACGTCAAAAGCTGTATCCATTCGTTGTGTATCCCCGCTACTGTCATTTACCAGGTTGTTTGCATCTTACCCGGGGGTTGATCCCTGGCTTATCGGCAGATACAGTTTGGCTTCTGACTGGACCCCCCGAGCAAAGTGGTTTGGCATTGCACAGGACCGCCCACCAATATAGGGCTGGTTAGCTCAGTTGGTTAGAGCGCTCGTACGGTATTTGAGAGGTTGCGGGTTCGAGTCCAGCAGCAGCCAAAATTTTCTTTGCTCACCCTAATTAATATATATACATATATATATATATAAAACTAGTAGGGTTGATGGCCTTAGCTTTCGATCCAAACCGGACCTTCGTCAGAGGCAAAAAACAAGCACAAACATAAAAACAGATCCATTTATAGAAAAAAGTGGGGATTAAATTTGTGGGAAGGAATCCAAAATAGGCGGGAAAAAGAAAGCCAATCAGAGTGAATGAATTACAAAGGGATTGTTGATGACCAATCAAAATACAGCAGTGTGGACAAAAGGATGTCCAGTGATCGGTAGATACAAAAGGGAGATGAATGAACAAAAGGGCAAGCTGCATCATGGGTGATGCGGCTAACATGAAAGGACAGGATTAATTACTCAGATAAAGGTGTTGATTAAGGAAGGGGTTATCTCCCTCCCTATAGATGCAAAAGAAATAACGTATAGATTAAAGTCTATAGTGGGATTGGTAGATTGTGAGAATATCACTATCAATCCCTAAAAAGGCAGAATGGGAATGAGCAAATAGTAAGTTTAGCTATAAAGGCAGAAAAATAAATTAAAATAAAATCAAATAAAATATTTGCTATAACATATATACATGTATAAGCAAAGTGGTTTGGCATTGCACAGGACCGCCCACCAACATAGGGCTGGTTAGCTCAGTTGGTTAGAGCGCTCGTACGGTATTCAAGAGGTCGCGGGTTCGAGTCTGCCAAATTTTCTTTGCTCACCCCAATTAATTTATATGGCATTGGGAGTTGGTCTTGATTTTGTAGGTAAAGCCAGTGCTGTGGCTTTTAACCTGTACAGTGGGTTTGATATTTGGGGAATGGTCACTAGGTTTAAATTGTAATGTTAGTCACTCACCCAATTCAACTGGTTGTTGCCGGAGTTACACTTGGTCTTCGGCCGGAACGCTGACCGCGGATAACTCAAACTCAATCCACAGAATTCCTGGTGTATATATTGTCCGAAGGAGAATAACGTTCATAACACAACGAACAAACGAATAAACACTAAAGTCGGCAGTAATCCTTAATATAAGCGTGGAAACTTTCGATGAACGTAGGAACACTTTTTCCATAGAAAACAACTGTAAAGCGAAGGTCGAACACATGTGGCCTAACGCACCAACGTAAAGTCAATACAAAACACAACGAGTTATAAATATATACAGGCTACCAACGAAAGGTCACAAGGCTGCCGTTGATTGGACGTTGCATGACACATGACATAAATGTTTTACCGATGATGTCACCACAATAGCCCCCTCCTAGCAAGCAAATGAATAATGAAGCTGGCGATGCGAGAAGACTGTTCAACCACATTCGTAAGTGAGGTATTTCGTGGGCCAGTGGACCTGGCGTCCAGAACGCGTTGAATGCTGTTGGTGAGGTGGTGACGCGGGAGGTTGCGATGGTGGCGGTTGTGGCCGTTCGCTGGGCGTGTTGACAGTTCGTGGGAAGTTCGTGCGTAATGGTTGCGTGTCTTGCTGGGTGTCAGTTGGGTCGATGTCCAGATATGCAACTTTCAGGCGGTCCAAACTGACGGTGTCTTTAGTGCCATTCTTGTCGAGTACAAAATACTTGGCAGTTTTCTCAAGGACCTTGAATGGGCCACTGTACGCTGGCTGAAGGGGTTTCTGCACATGGTCCTGACGGATAAAAACATGGGAACATGATGCCAAGTCTTTGTGAAGCTGTGCCTTACGTAGGTGTTGCCTGGGCGGCATAGGACGCACCCTTTGCATAAAACGGCGCAGGCGATGCACATAATTACCCGGCTCCAAATCAGGAGATGCTTCCGGTGCCACAAACTGACCAGGGAGACGCAACGTGGTTCCGAATACCAACTCCGCGGCAGAACAACCAAGGTCTCGTTTGACAACGGTACGAAGACTGAGGAGGATAAGCGGTAATGCCTCAGTCCACTGACTGGGGTCGTCTTGGGCCTTTAGAGAAGTCTTGAGCTGGCGGTGGAATCGTTCCACAAGCCCATTTGCGATGGGGTGGTAAGATGTTGTGCGGACTCGTTTGCTTCCTAGCAGTGCAGTCAAGGAATGGAACAAGGCTGACTCGAACTGTCTACCCCGATCAGTGGTGATAGTGGAGGGTGCTCCGAACATGGAAATCCACCTGCAGACAAATGCCTTTGCAACAGTTTCGGCTGTGATGTCGACTATGGGAATTGCCTCTGTCCATCTGGTGAACCTATCAATGCATGTAAGTAGGTAAGTATATCCGTTAGACGGCGGAAGAGGACCGACTAGGTCGATGTGGACGTGGTCAAATCTTGCGTCAGGAGAGGCAAATGTTCCCAACGGTGTAGTGGTATGGCGATGAATCTTGACGGTTTGGCATTTGAGGCAAGTTTTGGCCCAGTGTCTGACATCCCGGTTCATATTGGGCCACACAAATCGTGCGCTGACAAGTTTCAAGGTGGCTCGTATTCCAGGGTGTGACATAGAGTGTAGCGAGTCAAACACTGCGCGTCGGCAAGACTTGGGCACAAATGGGCGAGGTACACCAGTTGTCACGTCGCATGCGATAGTCCCATTGCTTGCGGCTAGAGGTACCTCCGTCAGGTGCAAAACTGGATCGTCCTTGGCCTTGTGTAGTAAGTAGTCATCGTCAGTGAGTTGTTGCTTGGCCATCAGTTCAAAATCAATGGCGGCTGAGGGCGATGGCTGGACAGTCATGCTTATCCGTGAGAGAGCATCAGCAACCTCGTTGTCGGCCCCCTTAACGTGTCTGATATCAGCTGTAAATTGGGAGATGTAATCCAAATGACGGACTTCCCGGGGTGAGTACCTGTCCGCAGCTGCATTGAGTGCATGCGTCAGTGGCTTGTGATCAGTCAAGATGAAGAAATCTCTGCCCTCAACGGCGTGACGGAAATGGCGGACTGTGAGGTATGCAGCCAGAAGTTCTCTGCCAAAAGTACTATACTTCTGTTCAGCTGGCTGCAGTCTCTTCGAGAAGAATGCAATGGGCCGCCAATCTCCACCGATAATCTGCTGGAGCACCCCGCCAACTGCTACGTCCGATGCGTCAACCATGAGGCACAAAGGGGCATCGGGGTTAGGATGGACCAACATTGTTGCTTCTGCTAGGGCCGATTTAACTGCTACGAAAGCTGCCGTTGCTTCCGGTGGTAGTTCGAGCGGTGCTTTGGTGTTTTTCGGTTTGCCCGCCAGCAAGTCAGTGAGGGGCTGAACGAGGCGTGCACAGTGTGGAATGAACCGCCTGTAGAAGTTGATTAGTCCGAGAAATTCTCGAAGCTGCCGTAGAGACTGTGGTTGGGGAAACTCCCGGATGACCGTGACCTTACTCGGAAGTGGGCTGATGCTGTCCCCGGAGACAGTGTGCCCGAGGAATTCGAGAGAACTGACACCGAACTGACTTTTCATGGGGTTGATAACTACACCGTATTCTTGCAGTCTTGCGAACAACTGCTGTAGGTGAGTGTGGTGTTCGGCGGCGCTCGTGCTGGCTATGAGCAGATCATCGATGTATGCGTACACAAAGTCCAATCCTCGGACAACCTGGTCTATGAAGCGTTGGAAAGTCTGTGCTGCGTTTCGCAAGCCAAAGGGCATGCGTGAGAATTCAAATAGACCAAACGGGGTGGTAACTGCCGTTTTTTGAACATCGCTGGGTTCAACTGGGATCTGATGATAAGCCCTGATAAGGTCAACCTTGGAAAACACTGTTTTTCCATGTAGTGTAGAGGCGAAGTCATGGATGTGCGGTATGGGGTACTGGTCAGGCACCGTAATCCGGTTCAGGGCCCGGTAATCACCACAGGGTCGCCAGTCACCAGACTTTTTTGGTACCATGTGTAAGGGAGACGACCAACAGCTGTCCGATGGGTGGATGATCTCCATTTGAAGCATATGCTCGAACTCCGCCTTGGCGACCACCAACTTGTCAGCTGCGAGGCGACGGGGGCGAGATGCCACTGGTGGCCCTGTCGTTCGGATATGGTGTGTGATGTTGTGTTTCAACACGGTGTCACTGAAACTGGGTCGGGTAATGTCTGGGTACTGCTGTAGCGACAAACTGTAACTCGATGCGTCATCGGGAACTGTGATCATAGGACTGGGTGAATTGAGCGAAGTGCGAATTCCCTGTACATTTAAACTAGTTGTGGTGTCAACGAGCCGATGGTTCCTCACATCAACACACAAACCAAAATGCCTGAGGAAATCAGCACCAATGATTGGTGTAGACGAATCGGCGATGATGAAAATCCAACGATACGAACGCCTGAGGCCAATGTCAAGGGTTAGCGAGCGTTCCCCAAAAGTGGCTTTGGGTGACTTGTTGACGGCTTGCAGGTTGTACTGATTGGATGGATGTTTGCGTTCACTTGGTGTTGGTGGCAAGACACTTATTTCTGCTCCTGTGTCGATAAGGAAACGCCTCCCGGACTGTTTATCAATAACATAGAAGAGACGACTAGTACATGTAGTAGTGTCATTGCCAGTCGGACTCGTCGTCGCTATCCGCTGGCGTTGTCGTTTCCTTGCTTCTTCGATCCTTTGTACGAGCAGGGCTCTCTGCAATTGTGTGCGGAGTCACCATAACGCCAATGGTACCAGCACATAGTGGAGGAGTCCGGGTAGCGATCCGAGCTGCGACTAGAATGGTCGTGCCTTTTAGCACGTGAGCGACTGTGGCTTCGGCTACGGCTCTCATGACTGCCACGACTGAATGCGGCTCCAACCATGTGCGAAGACAACTGCTGCACTTGAAGACTGAGCTGCTGGATCTGTGATTGCAGTTGCTGGATTTCGGGGGACTGCGAAGGAGACTTGACGGCAGGTGGGGTTGTACTAGTAGCTCCCTGTGATGTATTGGCCGTGGCAGAGGCCACCACTGGTGAAACAGCGACCTCGATGATTTTGTCGGCCAACTCGGCCAGTTGGTCGATAGGGACGGTTTGTGTAGTCGAGGCAAGAATGACTTGGGCGTTGGTTGGCAAGCGCTGAAGGAAAAGCTGTTTGAGAATATTATCCTCCAAGGAGTTGTCTCCAAGTAGTTGTTGCATACGCCTTAATAACTGTGTTGGCTTGCGATCCCCAAGCTCCTCGGCTATTAAAAGCTGATGCAGTCGCTTCTGTTCAGAAGCAGTCGTACGGTGAATGAGGGCGGTCTTTAAACAGTCGTAGGCATTGCTCTGAGGAGGGGAAATGAGGATATCCCGCACTTCTGCTGCAAATTCCGGTTGTAAAAAGCCCACCACGTATGCAAACTTGGTATGCTGTTGAGTTACGTTACGAGTAAGAAATTGTGCTTCTACGTGTACCTGTGCAAACCACAAAGCTGGGTCAATTGGCCAAAACGGAGGCAATTTGAGGGCTACTCCTGCGAAGGGTGTAGACGAACTAGCGGTCGCGGACGTGCTTGGTTTAGAGTCATCACTTTTTGGCATGATGCGCGACTGTCTGGGTCACCAATTTGGGGAATGGTCACTAGGTTTAAATTGTAATGTTAGTCACTCACCCAATTCAACTGGTTGTTGCCGGAGTTACACTTGGTCTTCGGCCGGAACGCTGACCGCGGATAACTCAAACTCAATCCACAGAATTCCTGGTGTATATATTGTCCGAAGGAGAATAACGTTCATAACACAACGAACAAACGAATAAACACTAAAGTCGGCAGTAATCCTTAATATAAGCGTGGAAACTTTCGATGAACGTAGGAACACTTTTTCCATAGAAAACAACTGTAAAGCGAAGGTCGAACACATGTGGCCTAACGCACCAACGTAAAGTCAATACAAAACACAACGAGTTATAAATATATACAGGCTACCAACGAAAGGTCACAAGGCTGCCGTTGATTGGACGTTGCATGACAGATGACATAAATGTTTTACCGATGATGTCACCACAGATATACATACAAGTCTTGCACTTAGAGCGGGTGCAGTGGTGACAACCCTGTATGTCTTGTGGGGAGGGAGTATATATATATATATATATATAAAACTAGTAGGGTTGATGGCCTTAGCTTTCGATCCAAACCGGACCTTCGTCAGAGGCAAAAACAAGCACAAACATAAAAACAGATCCATTTATAGAAAAACCTTGGGATTAAAACAGATGGAGAGTATCCAAAATAGGCGGGAAAAAGACAACCAATCAAAGTTAATTAAATACAGACAAAGAGATTGTTGATGACCAATCAAAATGCAGCAGTGTGGACAATGGGATGTCCAGTGGTCGGTTAGTACAAAAAGGAGATTAGTGAACAAAGGAGGGAAGCTGCATGGTGGGAAATGCGGCTGACATGAAAGGACAGGATTATTAACTCACATGAGGGAGGTGATTAAGGGTAATCTCCCTAAATAAAGCAGTAGAAGTGTAAACATTGAATAATAGAGAGGGGGCTATAATGAGAATACTATGATGATAATGTAAAAGCATCGTAATAAAGTAGTTATTTGCCAAGAGGAATTATTTAACACCTGTGTTTATGTTTAATCCGAATGGTTGGATTGTTCGGAGTTTGTGAATCCAGTGGGATTCTCTGAGTTTACGATGTGAATCGTCGCCGTTGCAGGCCTCAATGACAGTTAGTTCCACATCTTTAACACTATGATTAGGACTATTAAAGTGGATAGATACTGGGTACAGTTTTTTGGTCTTTATGGAGGAGACATGGTTCGCAAAGCGAAGACTAAGTTTGGTCTTTGTCTCTCCCACATACTGTACTCCACATCTCTTACATGATATGACATAGATGACATTTGGGGTTTGGCATTGGGAGTTGGTCTTGATTTTGTAGGTAAAGCCAGTGCTGTGGCTTTTAACCTGTACAGTGGGTTTGATATACATACAAGTCTTGCACTTAGAGCGGGTGCAGTGGTGACAACCCTGTATGTCTTGTGGGGAGGGAGTTTGGCATGTACCTGGGGGGAGTTTTGCTCTAACTAGAATGTCACCTAGGCTCTTAGGGCGACGAAAGGCGACCATGGGGCGCTCAGAAATTGCTGAGCGCAACCTGTTGGAGGAGTGGAGAATTGGCATGTTGTCATTGATTATAGATGACAACTTGGGTAACCTAGGGTGGAAAGTAGTGACCAGAGCAACTCTATTGGTCGGGGTTCTCTTGGTGCCCGTGTTGGTCAACAGAGTATGGCGGGGTATGCCAAAAGCTCTGTTGATGGCAAGTTGAACCCTTCGTTTGCTATGGCCCCTAGAAACAAGGTGGTGCCTTAGGGCAGATGAACGCCTTTTGTATAGAGTATCTGTGGAGCAGATACGTCTTATACGTAAGGCTTGACTGTAGGCAATGGCCTCCTTGCAATGGCTAGGGTGGCAGCTATTAGAGAGAAGATATTGATGGGTGTCAGTGGGTTTGCTATATATATATATATATATATATATATATATATAAGTATTGGTTCATAATTCTCATATCAATATAGTTCATCGTTATGGACCATGTATTTATGTATTTATCTTGCTAGTATTCAAACATGTACCTCAGTACCCTTATGCACTGTGACAATTTCTTCATTGGAAGTAATAAAGTTGTGAGAGGACTGTGTTATATTTTATTTATAATGAACTCGCGTAAATCAAAACATAGGGAAATAATTGACATAAAAGTTGACGACCCACAGGGATTGCTGTTAAATTAGGGAATAATGTTACATAAAGCTAGTATGGTGCAGGGGGCGGGTTTAGGAGTGTGGGATTTAGGGTGTTAAGTGGTGTGCACATGTGGGGAAGGGACGGGGTGAACAAGGTGATTTACTGTATTCTAGATTTATCGTGCGAATTAAATGCAAGTCGTTTTTAAAAAATTTATCTGGTAATGTTCATTAAATTGGATTATGAAACTAGATGTATACATTTATTTTTACACTGGGAATAAAAGTAGTTAAACTGAATGGTTTCGTTTTGACTTGGTTTTATTGGATATCATTTTCATGGATGCATGTCCTTCATGTTGATACTTTGGTGAAACACCGAATTGGTGGCTGTTGCTCAGGAGTGTTACTGACGGCAGCCTGTACTTCTATGCATGGTGAGCCAACCGTAGTCACAGCCACTACTTCAGCCTCAATCTCCTTCCTCAAAAACCATGTGTGTGACAAACCTTTAAAGCCGTCCACAGCAAGGCCTAAAATCCACGTGTTCATCGTGTGTTGTGCGTCATGCGTGGTGTGCAATGCGTAAACAATGCAAATACAACCTAAGCAACGTCGTATTTGGATTGCATACTGCGTTATCCGTAAAAATGATGTGCATTGCTTGGTGTGTATTTTCATGTTAAAGGGGCTGTGATTAATAGCAGTTAATGGAGTAACCTAGTCACTACACGTGCGTGGGTGCCAGCGGTCACATCACATCATTCGGGTGGCATGAGTGGCTTGTGCGTAAAGCGCTCGCCTCTCACCAATGTGTCCCTGGTTCGATTCCCAGCTTGGGCCATGTGTGAGTAAAGTTGTGCGTTGGTTCTCTCCTGTGCCACGAGGGTTTTTCTCCAGGCCATCCGGTTTTCCTCCCTCCCGGAAAAACCAAACACTTTCGATCTCAGGCTGTGCTCCGTGGTCATATATGGGTTGATGTGGCTGGCTGCCAAGGGCGCCCTTGAATGCCTGCAGCTCGAACACGTGTAGCTGCATCCTTCGCAATTCAGCTTCTCATCTGCCAGTAAGGATGATTACCCTCCCAAATTATATTATTATCACAGTTTGACAAGGACGGCACCCTTTGTGATTTGACCGCAAGCGCGCGCATGTGCAGTATCTGGGTGAGAGTTCATCTTTCCATGCACAGCCACAGGCCTGCTATAATCATGACGACACAGCCCCTTTAAAGGGGATTGCCCACAAAGCTTGACTGACACATTCGGCCTTATGTCCCACAGGGGATGGAGATGTTAAAGGGGCTGTCTTGTCATGATTATTTCCCCCCTCCTAAGCACTTTTGAGCATGTATGTTCATGTGAAGCAATCATGGTGCATTTTTCATGGTCAAACCCGTTGAGCCACAGGGTTCCTCTTCCCCACCCCAGTCTCCCAGCCTTCCACCCTTTGCAAGAGTATGCTCATTTCTAAATACACGAAGATGAATTTTGTACAGACCAAAAATTTCCCATCCTAAATGAACCAATCCTAGTGGGCTTTTTCAAATTAACATGAATTAGAGCATTTGATTTTGTTTATTTAATTTTTTTATAATAATTACAATGAAAATAAAACTCTTGTTGACAGTTAAATCCCATTTGATAACAAAAATATTTGTTTTCTGTATGTCATTTTTTAAATTTGTCCACCAAATTTTAGGATTGAAATTCAGAACTTCAGAAATTCAGAACATGAAAATAAGAACATACAAAAGTTTTGTGAATTTTTGTAAAGCTTTTATTAATAAGTGTCACTGACAAACACGGAAATTAACAGATTTGGGGTGATAATAGTTAAAGGAATATTACATCATTGGTTTTTGGAAAAATAAATTCATTCAAACCCCCTAGATTTCAATAAAAAAAATAACATACATCCATTCTGCTCTGGAGACTTTTGAGGACACTAGGTGGCAGCAGACTTACCAGGTACACCCATCGTTCTTGGAAATGTGCACATGCTCAGAACTTTAGAAACAGTGGAAATTTACCTGGTAAGTCTGCTGCCACCTAGCGTTCCAAAGTTTCCCCATAAGATGAGAATTATGGCCAACAATGTAAATTACAATATCTTGGCTGATGTTCCGGTTGCCTACACTTTCAATGGCATTCAACTGTTTCCAAGAACTGCCTAAAAACCAATGATGTAGCCCTCCCCTCAGAAAACATGCAGTCGGATGAAAAAAAGAAATACACAATATATACTCTCGTCTGGTTTCGTCCAATAGCATCACTGTAATTGTCCCAAATCCGTCCAAAAAAAAGGGAATACGTCATGTTTTAACAGCCAACGATAAAATCATTAAATACATAATCTACTCTTGGAAGACAATTCTAAAAAATTAAAACAAATCTACTCATTAAATTATTAATACAACTGATTGTTAAAAGGAGACGCAGCTTCAACTACTTTAAGTATTTAAAAAAAAAAAAAAAAAAAAACACTGTCGCCAGAACAGCTGTCAAACGACCAATTGTATTGCTGGCAATCGGATCACGTGCTGCCAGGCAACCAATCAAATTGTTTACCATCATTAGAATCCACAGATTCCTCGACAGACGAACGAACATGCATTAAAAAAGAAAACTGTGGATTATCCTTTGTAAACTGTTTTCTTTTTGTAAGTTAGTTGACACTTTCCATAAAGCGTCTTCAAAGTGTACCTGCTAATTGACATGACTGTAAGGAACAGATTGGAAGTTCATAAACAACTGTTCTATATTCTCCATTAAAAGCAGTTAAAGACTGACCCTTTAAGAAATTTTAAGTGATATCCAAAATCGCAAATTGTTCATGAAAATTCTTAGCAACGGCCAATAGTTTCTTTCAAATTGTTTTCATAAATACAACATATTTCACCAAATCTTCACAAAGGCAAAGTAAAAAAAAAATAGGGGGGGGGGTAGCACAAGAAAGTTTTGTGCAGATATTATTATTCATTCAGACAAAACAGGTTACCAGCCACACAAATGTACATGTAGTTTTAACCAAATATCTAGCTGGTAACCCTTTCAAATTTCCTTGGCATGTACAATTTTTGAAAGTTATCCATGTTGATTTGAAATCTGGTTTTATCATCACAATGTACAAACCGGTTAAAAAACACTTTCAGAATGCTGTTCACATTTCTTGAAGAAAAAATTGGTACTTGGCAAAATAAAGTAATCGAAACAAACTTACCGAATATAAACAATGGAAAAAATAGCTGCCACATGAAAACTACAAGTATCTACAATGGCTGTACTGGTAAAACGTTTTACCCCACAAAAGTTGTTTTGGCTCAAACAGAAACTGTTTTTGAAAGTTACTCTAATTCAAACTTACATTGGAAAAACATGAGAAAGTTGTCATTTATAATACTGCATCATTAACCCTATTTTGTAAATGTAAAAATAGCGACATCATCTGAGATGGATCTATCTGTCTGCGTGTTTGACGCATCATTGTTTGAGTTCTGATGCGCTGAATCCGTTTAGGATTGACCAAATTCAGGCAAAACAAGAAAGAGGAAGGACTTCACATTATGTGGGGGTTGAAATGAAATAAGAAAAAAGAGAAGAAAAAAAAAAAGCGAAATTGTATTCATAAAAATACTTTCTTCAAAACATTGGAACGAAAAAAACTTTATTGTAAATGTAAATAGCACTGTAAGTTGTTACCAAAATGCGCAAAAGAAAAATGTTTTGGAGTCAAAACTGCCGAGTAACTTGATAAAATGATGTATGGAGAAGGCTTAATCAAGGCCTATACAAAGTAGTTTTACTAACATTAAAATTTTATTTATTTGTTTATTTGTTTATTTGTTTATTTGTTTATTTGTTTATTTGTTTATCTGTTTATTTGTTTATTTGTTTATTTGTTTATTTGTTTATTTGTTCATTTGTTTATTTGTAAAAAAATTTTTTTTTGGGGGGGGGAGTAACCAATACTTCATCTAGACTGTCTTAAAAAAATCTTGATCCCCTTTAAAATCCTGACAATTTTTTTAAAGTTCACAGCAACATTCCGAGACGGGAAAAAAAAATTAATAAAATAATAAAAATAATAATATATAAGTTAGAGAAAAAATTACCAATTAAAATGACACATTAATTTATTGCATTCTAACACCTAAACTGAAATCTCTACACTTCAATTATACATGTAGCATATACAAAGCTAAATTTCATAGTAGTCAGCTGTTATAAAAATTACGACAAAAAAGACAAAAATCTGCATACGTGATCGACTCTACCAGAAAACTCAGCTTGCTTAATTAAATCGCAGGCATGTCATAAAACAAAAACAAAAACGGTTCCCCAATAATAATATGATACACTAAAACCGTTTCCTACAATTTATTATTAGTTAAATTCTCAATACATACGTCACCGATAAAAAGGATTACATACAGCTTCTTTATATACTAAAAAGGCAATTAAGTAGAAATGGTGACAAGACCCCATCGTTCACTTGGGAGATTTTTAGATTTCTGACGCAGCGAGACGTTTTTTTTTTTTTATATGAAAGACGTTACTTTGTACAAGAAATGTCATTGTCGATGTCTCTGAGGAAAGTAGAAAAACAAGTCCCGGGCATTAGAATTCATGAGTTTAAAATGCATTATGCATACGTTGCCATGCCACCGAGGTTTAATGTACAATGTCTAACGAGACTCTTCCCACCGACTGATCATTCAAAGGTTTCGCGGGATGTCAACACTATGCCAACCAGCAAAATGACATCATACGGTGAATCAAACATACACTGTTATGACTGATCACCGGACTAATATTTCACATTTTCCCGTTTGGCACTGCGATTTGGCGAGACTGTTTGCATTTTCCACCTCCATACTTTGACATTATTGTATACAGTAGGGTTACATGCTGGCCCCTCTAATCTATCAAGTTTGTCCTAGACATTTTGTTTAAACTCTGAAATAGTGTGCAGAACATTTGTAGTTTGAAATCGGCAAATTGGCTTCCATACGTCCTCCCAAATAACATGCCCATCCAATACCCCACCCCCAACCTCCCCCGCCAACCTCATGAGTCTGCTACCTGTGATGTCATTAATTACATCACACCCATCCTCCGCTGTGTATACGGGAAACATGACCACAGCAGAAGCTCCTGATGTGCTGAATGCTTTTTTAGATACTCTTTATTTATACATGGATAAAGCTTAATGCATCATAGCTGTCCTGACCAGCGATTGTTCCTACAGTACAGGCAAACAGTGAAGTCTTCTCGCATCAGGCAAACACTGAGATTTGAACACAGCTTTTTTTTCTTTTTTTTTAAATCATGGTGAAATTTTGTACAGCATATCGCTGATTGATGATTAGTACATCAACTAATTTTCATTGCACAAACTTCCAGAACAGGGTACAATCTGTAAGAACAATCCCCTCAAACTTTCTTCAGGCAGTATGAGGAAAATGAACCAATGGCATATTATGCCCTTCATGTAAAAGTTGTTTCACCGGCACAAATTTTTTCCCTCCTGTTTCACTTAAAAAAAAAAAAAAAAACATTACAGGAAAAAAAACCTATCCTGCCTCTTCCAGAACAAGGGCCCAATTTCACGAAAACTATTAAGCACACAAAACTGCATAGCACAGAAAAATGTTGCTTTACAGAAACACGTTATCAGCCAAGATACCATGTAATGTATATTGTCTGTCACTGGTTCCATGCAATTTTTTTCGTTTGGCAGAAACATTTGCTAAGCGTGAACTGCTACAAAACAGCTTAAGGAAATTGAGCCTGGGTTCTAATGTTGTAAAGCTGGTTAAGGTACAAGACAATGCTGCTTACCAGAATCGGGTTACCAACCAAAACACCATGTCATCTGCACTTTTTGTGACCGGTTTCCAGCTCATTTTCCCTCAGCAGAGAAAAATGTTCTGCTTAAGCAGCTTCGTAAAACTGGAGCCAAGTGAAAGGGTGGTTATTAACAATCAATTGTCCATTTGTTCATCCAACTGCGACTGCATTGCTTAAACCTAGTCACAAAAATAAGACATGTCCGCCTTTATAACCAGGACCCAGTTTCATAGAGCCGCTTAAGCAGAAAATATGCTTAGTAAGTTTGTGCTAAGCAACAATGAGCAGGGAACCAGTCACAGATAGTACATGTGACATGGTACTTTGGCTGGTAACCCTTTTCTGCCCAGCATAACTTTGTCGTGCTCAAGCGGCTCTATGAAATTGGGCCTAGCTTTCTTGAATTGTGTTTTTGACCAGTAACAATCGTCGGACAAAACTGAGAGAACGTGCCGCGATGGGGCACGTTGAAAACACAGGAGAGGATTAACGGTATGCATCGTACTAATAGACCTTATGCACGTGACGTCGGTTGAGCAGGGCGCCCTCACCCAGAGGTCAAAAGGAGGCTGTTCATTGGCCGATCCTGTGCGCCGTGCGTACAAATCTGTGCATTTCCATTGTTTGATCATGGTTTTGCCTCTCCGATGGCTGCTGGATGACGTCAGTGCATAAGATCTAAACAGGTTATGGATGAGCATCCGCGCAGATCAATCAATCAATCAATCAATCAATCAATCAATCAATCAATCAACATCCACACCTACTTGTAATTACATTATTGTACAGTTTGTACATGAGGAGGAGACGTCGTGTCTTGGTAAAAACATCAAGGTCTGTGAAACCTGTACAGAGTCAAAATGGAGAAGACAGAAAATGAAGGTTTCAATGGGTGTCCTTAGTCAGCCCGCACAATCCACCTGTTTGTACGGAATCGTCAAACATACCTGGATGTTACAATAAAATCACCTCTTGTACTACCTACTGAAACATAAGATTTGAACGGGCCTCTTGTCACTGGGCATGCTCTAGAATGACTGGGGTTCAGGGGCTCAAATCCCACCCATATAGTATCCCTCTTTCCGCAGGACTTGGGGAAAGAACTGAGTATAAATACAGTGCTTACTACACATCGGTGTCCAATGTCACAGGGTCAAACAAAAAAGTATACAAATATTGAGTGGCTCAAGAGTGCAATGGGAGGAATATTATCGCACGGTAAGATTTGGACTGTTCCATTTCATGAGGCAAAGTTAAGTGAATTGGAACAGTCCAAATTTTACCGAGCGATAATATTCCTAATATTTCACGAATTAACGCCACTCAATATTTTTTTTATTTAACTGACATATAGATCCTTGTCATTTGAATTTTTTCTCACAATAAACACAAAATCAAAATAGACACAGTTCATCTTTCACTCCGCACTCTGAAAGTTCTAAAACCCTGTCTATTTGAAGAATGTGGAGGACTCCATGTGGACACCAATCGTGTGACACAGACGCGCTACATGTATATTTTTCCGCACTCCACATGCACATGGTAATTAATGGATTTATCTTCAAGCAAACGTGACGAGCAGCTTAGAAAAACGAAATACACTGAGGTAGAGCAGTGCAAGACGCGGTGTGATAATATCACAAACTTTTGCACAGGTGCTTCTTTTGTTTGAGCAGCGGTGCTCTACTGCTCAAAAACACTGGGAACAAGGATGATCCTAACTGTTGAATGGGAAATAATCTTCCCCCCTGGGCGAATGGGACTTTCTGATCGCCGATGCAGATGGGGAGTAATAGTGAACGACACGTGACGCAAATTCCACCCATATATGACAAGGATCCAAACGTGGAGATCATAAATTAGCTTTGACCTACCTCGTGTATTTCCTGCTCTCTTCGTGTACGTTCATCTCCTCACTCTTGAAGTCATTCAGCTCCTTTCTGATTGACGCCTGAAGAAAAAAAAACAAGCAAACAAACAAACACATTAATATAAAGATTGCTGCGGGTTTCTCCTTCTGAAAAATTAATAAATGGTTTACATACACGTACATGTGTATGCTTTTCTGTGGCCCCTTCATCTCATCTGATTTCATCTGATTTGGTTTATTTTGTCATTTTCATTGTATTTGTTTCTTTAGTTGTATTTTATGTACTTGTATCTCTTTGATTTGCTATGCATTTTGTGTTTGTTCTGGTCGAATAAATAATAATAATAATAATACTAAATTTAAAGGCAGGGTAGTATACCTTTGGTATTTGGTACCGTACGTTTGTTTCAATACTATATAACTGTAGATATATACCATACAACTGCAGGGATGAGATTTGACAAATGTGAAAATTCATGAAATGTAGAGTGCAGGGCCCGGAACCTCCCAGATGTTACAACTCAGGAGGTTGACAGACTCTGTGCATCACCAGAGATACAAAAACTACAGGTTTGGACACGATGCGGACTATTGCTTTCTCCCTTTGGTGACTGCTTTATACTTCTTTCAAGAAACTTTGAAAGAAAGCTCAAGGAGATTTTGAGAAAATCCTGAAATCAGGAAAGATCCTGAGAAATAACACGCCTGAACTAACCTCTGAAAATTTTGTTTCAAAAGATGTTAGCATTCTTGAGATATTGGCGAAAATCTGGAGCAGTTATTTCCTTGCAAAAGGATCCGAAAATGCTGAAGCTGTATTTTTTTCATTACGTTGAAAAAGGCTTCAGACTTGAAGCTTTCCTCAGATTCTTCAGCGAGAAATTACCTCTTTCTCAAAAACTACATTACTTCAAAGGGATTCTTTTCTCATAATGTTTATATACTATCAACAGCTCTCCGTTGCTCCTTACCAAGTAAATTTTAATGGTCATTGATTTTTATAGTAATTACCAAAAGTATCCCCTCCCTTTAATTAATAAAATGTTGCATCATTGACAAAAAATATCTATATCTTTTTTTTCACAGGGCACGCTTGGCTAGTGGGGTGGTGGTCAAGATGTCCCTAGAGTGCGGGATCGGGGGAAGGGGAGGGGGTTCAAATCCCACTTGAGAAGCCTGTGAGTTATTTTCCGCTGGACCCCAAAAGCATAGACAAGAGACTGAATTTACTAATAGCAAACTCCAACGGCGTCAACGTGCCCCTTCCCTTCACAATCAGTGCACTATGCACACAGGATCTACACAGGGGACCTACAACTTTAATGTCTTATCTGAAGGATGAAGCAAATTATGGCTGCCCGTCTTGCTCAAGGATACAGGTGCGACAACCGGAACCCAAACCAAGATTCTGAACAATACCAGAACTTGAGTCTGGCGCATTGAGCTACTACCCGTCTAGCTCAAGGACATTCAAATGTAGGACATTCAAACCCAGATTCTGAACAATACCAGAGCCATAAGCCTTTTTGAGGTATGGCAGACACTATAGGAGTGCACTGTTTGGTTTGGATGCATACAAACAAATTTACCCAAACCAAACGGTGCCCAGGTAATGTGTTCGCCATATCTCAAAATGGCTTATGGAGCTGCTTTCTGCTAAGGAAATAATTATGAGCACGATACCAGTCATGAATAGTACATGTGAAATGGTATTTTGGCTGGTAACCTTACTCTGGTAAGTGTAATTATGTTGTGCTTAGCTACTTTTGTTTTGGCGCTTAAGCAGCTTGATGAAATTGGGCCCTTAATTTGGGTCTGGTGCATTAGACCGCACGGCAACCACACTTCACGATCAATTTCTTTTTTTCATTCATTACCTTGTCTTGAGGCGTCAGTTTTGTCCAGGGTTTCTCGGCTTTTCTGTCGTAATCGAATGCTTCCATGACTTCAACATACTCGTTGAATTTGATGATGTTCCTCTGCCTCAGCTCCTCGACTGTTGGACGGAAACTCAGCTACGGTGAGAAGAAAGTAACACAAGAAACTGCTGAATACAACTAGAACCTTTCACTGATACTAGGAAACAAAATACCCCTTCCGTTAACGTTTCAGGGATCAATCAATCAATCAATCAATCAATCAATCTCAAGGCTCGAAATTTACACCGGCCCATGGGCCTGAGGCCGGTAATTTTCACATTGGACCATAAAACTCACGACAGGACAAGTGCGGTGGTCCTGTGACTTTGTAATCTTTCAACTCTGTTTAGTATCGGAGTAAAACTCATCCATAAGACAAATAAGATCAATCTTCTCTTAGTGCTTGTTCTAATAAGAACAGTTAAACACTGTGTAGATATTTTTGTACATTTTGGGGAAACTGGCTGGGTAAATTTTTAAATCAATTTTAGGGTGAACAAGGACAAAATTGACTGGCGGGGGAATTGAACCTGTGACCACCAGCTTAACGTACCCACGCTGTCAACTGAGCTCTACCAACCTTATGTTGGCGGTCTCCCTATTTTGTCAATATCTTTGTTCGGGGGGGGGGGGGGGGGGTACCAGTCGGAAACCATTCAACTGGTTACTGCCATGTAGCCAGGGATCACACCCCATAATACAATACAACCGTAGAGCTAGCTCTATGGATATAACCTGGGAAGGGGCAGTACAGGGATCTACCTTAGGTGTGATGAGGGAAACTGATATTCTTTCTCAAATTGAGTCCGATCATGTAACAAATGATCTGGTCCAGTTAAAATTTTTAGCTATCTTTGTGCAATCTCGTGGATCCCCCCCCCCCCCCACCACAAAAAAAGAAAAACAAAAAGAAAAACAAATCAAGGCCTGAATCAATTAATCCCTTAATCATTTATTTCTACTAAAATAAACTGCTTATAAAATATACTGCAATCAATTTCCAAAAGGTCATCAAATGTTCATGAGTTTGCCATCTTGGGTCTTATTCCCTGTATGCAAAAGCCTTTTTAAGCATGCAATGCTCATCATGATGAACAGACTAATGTTGCCTTTTTGCAGGGGGGGGGGGGAGGCAACCTCTCTTTCAAATGTCAATGGTTTGAGATGAATTAAAATACACACAAAAAAAGCAGCACGTAATTCTTTAGCCTTTACATCGGCATGATATAGTGGTATCTTGTTTAGATTCTTTTCACATCAATTCAGCTACGGAAGAGCTTTTATGGCAACTTCCCTTTCAAATCAACTGTGATTAAACGCTGTTTGGGGGAGGGGGTGTCTATCTTGAGACACTTATATCCTCACTTCAGTCAGTGTGAAAGGGCGATCCATTCTGTTAAAGTTCAATTCCTGGTTGGGGCCACTCATTTCTTCCCACAGGAGTCAGTATTGGCCAAGTTCTACTGTTAACCATAGTTCCACTAAGTTGGCCCAAACTCTGTCTAGTCGACGGTTGCTAGACTACACTAGCCGACTACTGGGACTGGTCGCATCGCTGGTTACCAATAACTGTTTTAATGCCACAGTGCAGAGGGGACCAGTTATCAGAAAAATGATGTTGGTTTCATCATTTACCCAAGGTCGCGTGGACATGACGTGACTTGAATCGTTCGCACTTCAACTTGAGTGCACATGCGCTACGTACGTCACAAACCAACCATTAGTCAACCGTCGGTCCTTGATCGAGCTTGCCTGAAAATTGGCTAAAGAATATTCTCTACACCACAGTTATTGAAAGTAAAACATTCATCATTTTTCTCAAAATGCAAACGCGGGAATAATCACAATAATTCAAAAAATTTTCCCAGACCTTTCTGACTAAGATCCTCTTCTTCTCTTCCAATTTCTCCTTCTCTCGTCTCTCTGGCACTTGTTCTGAAAAAAAAAATAAAATAAACAAAAATTAATAATAATAATAACAAAAACAAAAACAAAATTAGTGATCTTAGAGTTTGACGTCCTTCCTGAGAGATCATGGCGAATTAACCGGCTGTGCAAAATAATCTCCTCATATTGGACTCGCTCATGCCAGTAATAATAATAATAATAATAATAATAATAATAATAATAATAATAATATTAATAATAATAATTTGGGAGGCTAATCATCCTTACTCGCAGCTGATAACATTGTAAAACTGTCAATAAAAAAAACCTAAAAAGTTGTATAATATACTGCTTTATTAGAAGTCTAATTGCATCTGGTTTACCACACAATTTCTGTGGTTTGACCCCCAATCTACCCCAAAGGGCGCCCTCTTGCAGTCAGAAAATTTGGTGTTGTTTCAAAACTCAGATTCTCGTCTGTTTGATGAGCAAGTAAACCCCGTTTTGACATTTCGGCAGGAAGAGTCTGGTCTTGGCACGGGAGTGCCACATAGATGTATCTCACCTCTATAAATATTCCTCTGAGCTAGTTCATCTTGTGTCGGTCTCTGACTCAGCCGCCTGAAAAGAGAAGAAAAAAAAAGACGCTGATTAAAAAAAAAAGACAGAAATGACAATTTTTAATGATTATTTACATGTATGTAGTTTGCCATAAGTGTTAAATGACGCAAAGAGAAACTTGTCAACGTTAGTGCTTCAGTTTCATGAACACTTTCATGCATCGTTTTGCTTGATATGTTGGCATTTCCATCTTCCAATAATCCTTTTTAGAAACAGTCTCAACAGTGCTCAAGGACGTACAGGCAGTTTTTATCTCGAACAAATTGCTACAATTTTTGTTAGTATTGGTTTTAAGTGCGAAAGTAAAAGAGTAAAATTTCAGGCTTGAATAAAAGAAAATTATAACTTATTAATAAACAGAAAACCCCCCACGCCATTATCACAAAAGTAGAAAAAGGAAGAAGCAAAAAGCTACGTTGGGATTTAAAAAATAAAAGGGCAGATACGACTTTTTTCACAACCAACTGTGCAGTGAATAAAATAGATCGTTCATAAATGAAAGCCAATCAGAGAGTAGTCATGGTTTCACAATGACTACTGCGAACACTGCTTTAACTCGACAGCTAAATCAATCTAGCCAACAACAAAACCATCGCGACCACCTTCCATTCCGGTCATCTGGTTTTCAGAAAAATATCTAACCGACAGGAAATGTCATCACCCTATCTGCCGAATCCCGGAGAACACATCCTGTTTATCGGTTTCATCTTTTCGCTTGATTGGATTATCCTGCCAACAAACCGCGACAATTACACAGGAAGGTCTCTCGTTCGATAATTGACCTATATCACGGGGGCGCTGAGCGTGGCCGTAGACGCACCAACACCGTGAAAAAGCCATCTTGTTTTTCAGCCACTCAAAATCAGTGTAAGGTCATGCCCAAATGGCAGCTCGGGGCAGCCTGTGCTTCAAGGCACGTTGACTTGGCGATCCGGTCATGGCCGTAGCCACCAATACGGACAAGGCTTAGCCAAACTGAGGTAGAAGGGTAAAATGGTCTGATCCCTCTTTTGTACAATGAGAATTGGTTATTGTTACATTATTGTCTTGCAGACAGGACACATGACCAAGGAAGTGTCAGCATGCAGAGCTTGAAGTTCCAAGAGTATCTCCACCAGACCACAGGTCTCGTGGCTCAGAAATTTTACCCGACCAGATTATTATTTTTTTTTTTAAGACCTAAATATTTCTTTCTTTCTTTATTGCTGAGCATTTTGGAGGTACATAGTGCATAATTTAAAAGCTTCAGTACACACCAGTAAACCTTTACAAATGTTAGTTTGGCAAAACACTACACAGCAGGACTACACCACCGTGGGGTTACTGGCCCAGTGCTAACATTACTGGACTCTGGTCAGTGGGCCAGTAGGTATGTCAAGCCCTGTGGGTTACTGGCCCAGTGCTAACATTACTGGACTCTGGTCAGTGGGCCAGTAGGTATGTCAAGCCCTGTGGGTTACTGGCCCAGTGCAAACATTACTGGACTCTGGCCAGTGGTCCAGTGGGTATGTCAAGCCCTGTGGGTTACTGGCCCAATGCTAACATTACTGGACTCTGGCCAGTGGTCCAGTGGGTATGTCAAGCCCTGTGGGTTACTGGCCCAGTGCTAACATTACTGGACTCTGGCCAGTGGTCCAGTAGGTATGTCAAGCCCTGTGGGTTACTGGCCCAATGCTAACATTACTGGACTCTGGCCAGTGGTCCAGGGAGTATTTCAAGCCCTGTGGGTTACTGGCCCAGTGCTAACATTACTGGACTCTCGCCAGTGGTCCAGTAGGTATGTCAAGCCCTGTGGGTTACTGGCCCAATGCTAACATTACTGGACTCTGGCCAGTGGTCCAGGGAGTATTTCAAGCCCTGTGGGTTACTGGCCCAGTGCTAACATTACTGGACTCTCGCTAGTGGTCCAGGGAGTATTTCAAGCCCTGTGGGTTACTGGCCCAGTGCTAACATTACTGGACTCTGGCCAGTGGTCCAGTGGGTATTTCAAGCCCTGTGGGTTACTGGCCTAGTGCTAAAATGACTGGACTCTGGCCAGTGGTCCAGTGGGTATTTCAAGCCGTGTGTGTTACTGGCCCAGTGCTAAAATTACTGGACTCTGCCCAGTGGTCCAGTGGGTATTTCAAGCCCTGTGGGTTACTGGCCCAGTGCTAACATTACTGGACTCTGGCCAGTGGTTCAGTGGATATGACAAGCCCTGTGGGTTACTGGCCCAGTGCTAAAATTACTGGACTCTGGCCAGTGGTCCAGTGGGTGTTTCAAGCCCTGTGGGTTACTGGCCCAGTGCTAACATTACTGGACCCTGACTCTGACCAGAGTGTGATTAAAAAGAGTGTGGTTGTACAAAGATGAAAAGTCCTGAAAAACTTCTCGTAGTCTCCTCTTGGTTAGGACAAGAATCCCCTCAAAAGTTACAGACTTTAATAGACCACAAAATAACAAGAGCAAGAAAACTAAACCTTTGTCTTTTTTCCCTTGATTAAAATATTAAGGTCTAGGGAGATTAAAGGAAAAGAAACTGACTAAGTCAAAAATAGCATAAGCACAAAATAATAATAATAATAATAATAAAACGCAGTTTTTATATAGCGCTTTATCACACCCTATGGGCGTCTCAGAGCGCTCAGTATTTTTCTCCTGCGTGGTATGATGAGTTACGTTTTTGAAGTATGAGACCTGTTCCTTTACTTAGCACCATGTAATGGTTCACAAGGTGCTGTGGCGCAATCTGCAGCGGATCAAACCAGGAACACCGGGGCGAACCCCTTCTCTTTGCGATAAGTGTCACTGGGTTCTTTTACGTGCATTACACAACACACGGGACAAACGGCTTTACGTCCCAACAATTGCACTTACCAGAAAAATAGCCCTGTATTATGCGTGTAACGCCATGCGTTTTAACCCGTAAGTTACTGGTTTGTTTTTTTAGAAATTGCAATAAACATTCTAGAAACAATGATTGCTGTCAGGGAATACAAAAGTTTAAACCTGACTTCCCAAACTTTATTTTGGTCACAACTTGAACTTTCACAAAAGTCATTTCAAGGTCACATGGCGAGATGCGACCAATACTATGCCAATGCATTATAAATAAGGCAGATTTAACAGACCGATCCATTAAGCCCCGCCTACTAACCTATTGACCCATAACAGCCTTGGTAACGCCACTCAAAGTTTGACGAAAGTCCGACATGTTAAAAATCCCATTAGAAAAGTAAAAAAGAAAAAGGCCGCCATTGTTCTTACACACAACAGCACACACAACTGTACTTACTTTTGTTTGGTTTAAAATTTTTCATATTTCTGGCACTGCAAATCCCACAGCAGTGGTCCTTGTACAGTCTAAAAAAGTTGTTTAACAATGTGCCTGTCTGCATTGTTCTTCGGACTCAAGGCACTGCTCAAAAGGCCACGAAACTAAATCCATACCGTTCACGAAAACCATGTATGTGTATCCGATACATGTGTGTGTTCACAACCGAACCATCGCTGTGATCGTGGCAAGAAAGTCACACCATGTGCTGTTGCTAGGCAGTTGCTAAGGTAGGTGGGGCTTAATGGATCAGTCTACTGGTCTTTCCCATACACAGTCAGAAAATTGGGCCGATTTAATTTTAGACGCTGCTAGGATCAAGCATCTCTAAAAGCAGACAATAATGCGTAACATATTTTCCGCTAAGCAAAACTAAGCAGGATACACACATCGAATTTCAGCTGGTAATCTTATTCTGGTAAGCGTAATTTCGGTGTGCTTAACGTTTCTGCTTAAGCAGCTATATGAAAATGGGCCCTGCCTCCAATTTCACAAAGCTGCTTACGCAGAAAATATTACTTGCAAAATTTCTGCTAGGCAAAAATGAGCAGGATACCAGTCACAAATTGTACATGTGACATGGTAGTTCGTTGTGCTTGGCACAATTTTGTTGTGCTTAGCTACTGTCTATGGTTCAGCAGCTCTACGAAGTTAGCCCCTGGTGATATTAGGTCAATTCCACTGCAGGCCTGTATGCTTCGTTCTTGAAAGGGCAAGGGCATCAAGGCATTGTCCCCATGGTGAAGGGCACCTCTATGAGGAAATTGTAAATTTCTATTGGAACATTTCAAGGGCACTAAGGCAATGACCAGTGGCAACAGAGGCATTTGCCTCCGTTGCCTCCGTGAAGTGTCAGGCCTGCCACTGGATATGTATTGAGCAACCAAACGGTTTGATTGTTCTTACCTGACCAGTTGAGCTCCGACGGCGTCCCTTATCTGTCTCTTCTCGTCATCAGTCTGCTGCGGGAGGATGTTCCGCTCCTCAAGAACCTTCCTTGGGGGTCGGTTGCGAAGGTGGAATGCTAGACTGTCGTTACGCATCACTTTGGCCACTAGACCAGCTATACAAACATGGCAAATACAAGGGTTCTTGTTAGGATTCGAAACTTTGCATGGTGAAGGAGGGGGGGGGGGGCTCTAGAACTTAAGTTTCTGCTAAGGCATAAAAAAAAAAATGTTATGTTGGCATAACCCGACCGACCCTAAAAATACGGCCGACCCTGGATATTTTTTTTTTTTCAAGGAAAGAAATTTATTGATTAAAATCTATATAAATTAGTTATAAATACGTTTGAAACAATTTCTGACCGTTTCGCATTGTTGTATTGTCTGACGCTAGCGCGCGTGGTGGAGTGCACAATGTTGCACAACGATCGAACATGCAGAAGAAGATTGCGCAGGCCCTATTATTGTACATGTACATGTACATACGGAGATAGATGCACCATGTACTGTACAATGGACATTGTACATGTATAGTCGCGTACCCGACTCCCACTATACTGCGCTGCGTTTCACAATGGTGAATACACGGGCTGCTTTCTTGGAAGCCGTGAGGCTGCACTACAATGAAAAACATGGTAGCCTCGTCCTAGACTGTTGCTATCTTCCTTTGGGCAAATAATGACTTTTCCCTCAGTCTAAAGGACCAGGTGCCATCTTCCTTTGGGCAAATAATGACTTTCCCCTGAGTCTAAAGGACTAGGCGCTATTTCCTTTGGGCAAATAATGACTTTTCCCTCAGTCTAAAGGACTAGGTGCCATCTTCCTTTGGGCAAATACATGTAGTCTTTTTCCTTTCATTTGGAGTTAGTTACAAAGACTCTTTATTCTCTATAAATCAGGTAAATGATTACAAATTCCCCCCCGAACAAACAACGGACAGAAACATCAATCAGAGGCGAAGCCACTCACAGTTAACGTCCTCATCACTGTAGCTATCATTCTCATTCTCTTTGTTATTCTCGTAGTCACTGAGGCTGTCCTCGTCCGACTGGTCGTCGTGGTTGATGTCACCGTTACATTGTCCACCAGCAGCAGACCTTTCATGACCATCTCCGTCAGCATCAGGGATGTTTTGAACATTACTGTAAAGGGAGCAGACAAATCATGTCACTCAGGTAAGCACAGGATAATAACTTCATATGACTTAGCATTCTTTACTTACACAGCTGGCATAGAAATTCAGCGCTAAACACAGTAAGCTGAGAATGGTGACGGCAAGTGCAGAATAGCACTCTGCACTGATGCTAACAATAAGTCACTTAAGTACCCGGATCTGTGTGTCAAATTTCACTGACAGACACGTACGTTGATTGTGCACACAATACGCGTTGTATACAGTACTACTGCGGTCTGGCACGCCGATGCGGTGATCGTGTTAAGTGGTGGAACGTTTGTCTCAGGCCTTGATCTTAACCGAGGCCACCGAGGCCATTGGCCTCATGCCCTGTCGAGTTGGCCAGCATGCCCTTCAGAAAAATTGCACTGTCACTACCAACTTGGCCAGCATGCCCTTGCACAATTTCTCTGATTTGGCCAGCAAAGGCCTGCCCCCGTTTTTCTTAAGATCAAGGCCTGTTGTCTGACATCCGGGCATTTTTAAACAAAAGTGCCGTCATCAGTGCGGAGTGCTAATCCTTGGTACACAGAGCAAAATTTGCTTAGCAAGGACACACCTTGCTCAGGATGAATAAGTTATCAGCCAAAATGCTGCTTAGTTCACAATGTTGTGCCTGGTACCCGCTACAATTTCGTCGGCCAAATAAACTTGCAGGGTAATATATTCTCCTTAATAAGGCCATTTCCACATCAGCGAAGTCGACTGTGACTGTATCACCACACTGACACATGCCGAAGCACAGGCCGCCCTTAGCGACACCCTAAACCGCAGCTGCCAACAGACAGATCCATTAAGCCCCGCCTTCATAGGTGTTGACCAATCACAGCCTTGGGTACGCCACTGAAAGTCTGACAAAAGTCCGACATGATAAAATCCTACTGGAAAATGTAAACAAGCGTGTGCGTACTTTTAGCGCGCGTTCATGTCGTGCAGTGTGGCACTGAAGAGACGCACATTGTGCTGCCCACGTGTAAGGTGGTGATGTGGCCAATGTTGTGATTGGTCGATATGTTTAGGGGGCGGGGCATAATGGATCACTGTATTTGTATGCAGCCTAAACGATTTAGGAAACTGTGCACAGGCCCCACTTTCATTGAGCTACTGAAGCACAAAAACTAAGCAAAGCACAAAATAATTACCAGGACAAAGGTAACCAGCCGAAAAAGCATTGTCATTATGAACTATTTGCAACTGGTTCCCTACTTATTTTCGCTTAAAATAATTATTTGCGCTTAGAAGAAAAACTGTTTAGCACTATGGTCTGCTTTATTATTATAAAAAAAAAAAACTTCCACGACCTAATTTCATAGAGCTGCTTAGTAGCACAAAACAAAGTGCTTACCAGAAAAAGGTTACCAGTCAAACATTGTCAAAAGACCTTTATTATATGCACCGTTTGCAACTGGTTTCCTGCTAATATCTGCTAAGCAGAAAACTGCTGCGAACTATCAAATCTGCTTATACAGCTCCAGGAAATTTGGCCGCGTCGTTTAAGCATGCATTGTTTTTGTGTCATGGAAATTACATCCACCGAGAAGCATTGTTGATGACGATGCTTACCTGCCAAAGCTGATATTCCTGGATGCGGCTGTTCCCGTCTGCCCAGCGTGGTTGACTGCAAATCCAGCATGATTAATAGCCGCTGAGCCTGTCAATGTAAACCATATGGGCAATAAAATGGATCGTCGTATTAAGAAAAAACAATGTCCGAGGAATCTTCTTTTTTTAGCATACTGTTGATTTTACCCAAGGGTCTAGGAAAAGGTATTTTGTTTTTAAATTTATCATCCATGGTATAATTAGGGAAGTAGGCGGTCACAAAGAAATGTAAGAGTTCAGAGGTGCCTACATCGTAAATTCACACATGTGCGATGTATCAATACACCAGTCCCTGGTTGGATGGCCATTTCCGCTTATACTCCATTGGATGTCCTGGGTATGCACGTATGAAATATTTTGATTTTGATAATTGTAAATGTTCCGAATATCTTTATCGGCACAGTGTTTGTATTCTTCAGGGAAGAGAGTTGATGTCTGTAAAAAAAATTCCCGAGCATGGCTTGTGGGTCTGGGTTCCCCCTTATTCTAGACCCCGAACCTCCGAAATATTTAGGCCTACAGGTTTACAGACGCTGAGCATCACCAGAAATACAACCCATTGTTTGGGCACAATGTTGACTATATCCTCTATCCCTTTGCTGACTGCTTTACTTCTTTCCAGAAAATTTTACTGCTCAAGGAGATTTTGAAAAAAATCCTGAAATCAGGAAGAAAAAAACCCCTGAAAACCCCTGATTTTTATAATCTTCTATTGAGCATCTCTTTAGGCAGATTTTGGTGTTATATGAATAATAGTTATAATAACTATTATAATAAAACAAAAATCTTCCAGGGAACGATGTCATAGAGCTGCTTCAAAGTACAACAATCATTAAAGCACAGAAACAATTGTGCTTACCAGAAAAAGGTCACCAGCCAAAACACCTTGTTCATATGCACAGTTTGCGTCTGGTTTCCTGCTAGTAATTGCTCAGCAGAAAATGATTCGGAACTATAACCTTCTTAAAAGCATGCAGCTCTACGCAACTTGGCCCAGGGGCTTATTTCATGAAGCTGCTTACGCAGGAAACCAGTCACAAGTTGTACATGTGAAATGGTACTTTGGCTGGTAACCTATTTCTGGTAACTGCTTTATGCTTAGCTACTTCTTGTGCTTGAACAGCTCAACGAAAGTGGACCCATATACAGCTAGACATCTTGGTTATTATAATAAACAAAAATCCTTTTGTCACCCCCAAAAATCGGCCTTTAGCTTTCAGGATACATTTAATTTTAAAATTGAATGAAAATGAATGCATCCTTTAATACATAGACTACCTTCTACGTGTGTAAATACGTCCAGTTGTCGGATATCATGTTACACACGCACACAGTTATGTGCATAGTGTATAAAAACTGTACAGGCTAACTGCATAATGACCTATATTTAACATTCTACAACAGCCTCAGGAGCCGTTTTTCACTTGGGGTAATTTATCAACTTCAATCGGGCAGTATCACTATCATGTGGCTGAAGAATTTTATGGGCTATAGCAAACACATGTACAAATTTATGGAGCATTTCACAAGGTATGCTAAATCAAACAAATGGCCATGTTGAGACACCAAAGTCCAAGATACATGTCAGTTTAAACAAGACTTTTTCTGCAAGATTTAGGGAAAATGATTTTTTCATTTTGACAAATCGCTAACCTAGCCCTCACAAAAAAAACAAAAACATGAGGGCCCACAGACCCCCAAAACACCTTGTTTTCTGGCTTCAGTGGTACCACTAGAATCTACAGAAAGCCAAAAAATAAATAAATAATCTTTTGCAGAACTACAAACAATGAAGTAGTTTTTATTTTATTTTTGTTTTTTATTTATTTTTATTTTATTTATTTATTTATTTTTTATTTTTTATTTTTATTTTTTTTTTTTTTTGGGGGGGGGGAATATAACTTATTTTAAGTCTTTGTTGTGCTGTACTCAATATACAAGTTATGAGCACTGGTCATTTCAGGTTTTGACGTCTAGTAACAGCAAAATAAATTTCAGCCATAAGCATAAATAACATGAAAAAAGTTACAATCTAATGCTCAAGTGAACACAACCAAGCTTACCCCCAAATTGTACATTCCCACGCACATTCTGCTTCGGGGGAAGTGCGGGTGACCTCTTCGGCGGGAGAGCAGGGCTCACCCTACCCGTCTTCTCAGGTAACGGGGGTGCACCATCTCCGGGGGAGAGAGAGGCTGGGGCTGCTGCTCCGGTGACTGGAGGGGAGTCAGGGTCAGTATGGTTGATCTCTACCTTGGTGACATCGGTCAGGCCACTTGCAGCTTGGCATTCGGTGGTCTCTGGCAACCAAATCAGAAAAACACCACATTTTAAGATGTTGTCCTCCGCTAAAAGGGCCGACACCAAAGCATGGGGGTCAAGCTCATTCTGATTTGCCTCAAATACTAGTAAGGTTCGACATTGCTGACGATGTCATCTTTGATGATGACAGAATAGAACAGGGATGTCAAACAACACCGAATTTACACAGAATGATTGACTGCCCCGGCCCCACAATAGACCGTTCCGGCTTTGGCAACAAGCCCCGCCCACACACCTTCGTTTGTCATGTTTGTGTACGCTTATGCTGCACAGGTGACCGAATTTGACCGAGGTCACATGACCAAAAGGCGTGATCCAATTGGTCAATGCGCAGTTTGATTGACAGGCCGGAACGGTCTATGAAGTATATTAAATAGTGAGTGGTTTATACGTGTAAACAGTTTGTAACTTGGATCCTTTATTGAAACGGATTGAAAGGTAAAATACGGGATTGGTAAAGATGCAGTGTTCTCACTTTGTGTGATTCAATATACATGTATACAGGAAAAGTCAAACCTGTGAAAATCTGGGCTCAATCCGTCGTCTGAGTCAGGAGAAAATAGTGAAAACCTGTGCACACTTTGCAGCTTGTAAACACATTGTCAATTTTGATTGTTACAACTGAAATTAAAATCGGGGTCTTCAAATTTCTATTTTCTTGACTTTGACAGTATTTCACACAGAAAAATTTCTATGGAAGATTGATACTGGTATGAACTTCATAATCAGTAAGCTTTCAGACTGATACTAACAAAAACAAATTTGAATGTATACCAATCCTGTATTAGACCTTTACCAAAACCATTATTTAAAGCCTTAACAAGAAACGTTCCTTTCTGGTACACTAATGAAGAAAGCATTCCATAACTCCATGTGTATAGTTATGCTGTTTTTGTTTGTCTGTCTGTTTGTTTGTTTGTTTTTCATGCAATGATCTCACAAGGCTCTTGTTCTTGACAAAGTTTACAATAGACACACTCTGCTTAATGCAGGAGAAAACAAATTGCACACAGATTCCAGTGTTCGAATACATGTACGTACGAAACTTACAGACTATTCAAGTAAAAGTTGCCTTTCTTAACCCTAAAACATCTGCTCCAATGTTAATGTTTGTTTTGTTCAAAATGTTTCAGTTTGTCTAAATCACATAGACACAACTATTTGCATTCAGTCAATGGGACAGACTTTTTTTTTTAAATTCAAATCTTCTTGTTAATTCCCCAGAGCATTACCACGCTCAGCAAAAAGTCATTATATCAAACATTTCTCTTGATCAGAATCACTCCCATTGAATTTGCTGTTCCTTCTTTTTCTTTCTCACTTCCGGGTGCTTCCTGACGAAGAATAGACATGACGTATTATTGCTATAGATGATGCATGAATCCTCACAAATTTGTTATCTAAAGTGCTCATGCTCAACTGCATTAAGCCCGTTTTTGTCTACATTCAGAGAGATTTACATTGTACAGACGACACGCATCATATTCCCGTGTCGTTGATGATCCATTTACTGTAAAACTGCTCAATATCGAGGTCAAAGCTTTTAAGACGCCCGGCAAGACGGAATACATACTCAATCTTCTCTTACCCATTACGC
Organism: Marthasterias glacialis; assembly: GCA_911728455.2. Lineage (NCBI taxonomy): Eukaryota > Metazoa > Echinodermata > Asteroidea > Forcipulatida > Asteriidae > Marthasterias > Marthasterias glacialis. Next base: position 16,884,075 of record OU452234.1, on the reverse strand, counting down.
CTATTTAAGTTCTGATAAGAATCCCGACAGATCGGCCGAAAATGAGACTATCCACAAGCCACTTGGGACGGTGTCTTCCTACACAGGCCTTGCCTTGAATCGACAGACGATAAGACGCAAGACTTCCTTTCTGTTTCCGAGCACCGAGTGGCACAGGGGGTGATGATAAGGAGATCCACCCGAGATAACCTGTATCCGAAACAAACTCCACCTTGCAATCCCAAGACGATTGAAAAGCAAAAGTCCCCTTTCCTGTCTAAAGCTGCTCTCAAGACGTCTTCTCTTCCAGTGAAAGAATCCCCTAGAAAATTTATGTTCCAGTTCCTTCTTCCTTTCCAGCCGACTTTCTCTCGCTGAAGTACCTTGCCTCCCGAGATGACTGTGTGAAGAACTCCAAAATCTACACTTTCAAGAAAACATCTTCAGGAAGGTAGCCGAACTCTTGAGGATAGAAAGTACAATGTATGTTAGAATTCCTCCTCCTCATTTCAAGACGGCTTCTCTCACATCAGACAATTTCTTTCAAATCAAGGTCTCAACTTTAGAGAACCTTCTGCACAGACGTTACGTCCGTCTCGAGCACCGTATCGGACTGAAGGAGCACTTTGTTGAGCATCTCGCTGATGTAGTTTTTTGAGGGAGTCTTCAGCTTCTTCATTTTCTCTCCACTGGCCAATACCGTTAAATAAATAACAAGTTTCCTTTGTGTCCGTGTGTAGACACTGACTTCGTTTTTCATGCCGCCATCTCAAATTCCCCCCCATCTGATCTTTTCTCTTTTGAAAGGGCCCAAAGACGTCATGGTGTGCATCTAACACTTGAGTGTCGATCCCGCTGATGAAGAAACAGCCCAGGGGATTTGTCTCGGCTCATGCTGAAAGCCTTCAGCGGAGATTGGATGGAAGGGGAGAGGGAAAGAGAAGAAGGACGAACAGGATACCTGAAGTTTCAATCTTTTTAAAACCTGACAAAACATTTGAAACATTTACACAATCGATTCAGGAAGAATCCATCAAAACTTTTTACAATTTTCCACGAAATGATCGCAAAATTTTGGGGAAAAAAAAAAGTTAAAAAAACATGTACATTTACTCACAAAACTCTTGGATGATCTGGTTTTATGAAGTCTGAAAAGGCCTAAAGGTGTTATAAAAAACAAAGCAAATTCAGCACGTTTGTTTTTTTCTTAAGTGGTTGTCTAACTGCCAGACAGTTACTGCAAATGTAGAACAACAGCTTGTTATGCCATTCACAGAAGAATTTCCAAGATTCTATCAATTTGAAAGAAATTACCACAGCTCAGTCGACGAAAATCGAAACCAAAAAAGCAACTAAGTAAAAGCCCATTTCGTTAAAGCGTAGCCGGCCAAGCGACAAACAATTTTTCACTCGTCAGTGGTTAGGATTGACAGGTTGTAATCCTGCCTAGATTGGAGCTTAACATCAGCGAATCGGATAATCTTCCGTCCTATTTACCCAGGGGATACTATGACTTCTTGCGTCCATTGTCATGATTGAAGGGCAATTGGGAATATGCTTTGGGCAAGGTTTGATCCGGACTGTCAGTGACAAACGATTCTGCTTTTTAAAGGGTGTTCACAACAAGGGTAAGATTGATAATAAAACTATGTACAGATCTGCACAAGACTTCACATGGTATAAAGATGGTTACGGTGGAAAAGTTCCCTTGAAATAGTTGTGCTTGAAACACTACAGCTTTCGTGAAATGAGCAAACCCGTTTAGTTTTGATCTCCCCGGACCAAAACTTGATGTTTGAAAACATACAAGGTATATTTTCGCGATTCTCTTGTGACTCTGAATTTGATGGCCGATTGAGCTTAAACTGTTACAGGTTTGCTATTTCATGTAGGCCTATGTTAGGCCACATAAAGTGCTGACATTGACAATAATAACAAATGTTGTCCACATGCTTTTAAAGGAGTCAGTTGTTAAGTGTGCACTTTTGCCAAGATTTATGCCAATTTAACTATTTTGCTTTTAAAGAATTTTTATTTTTTAAAGAATTCCCCATCTAAAGAAGGCTTTTAGATGGGGAAGATAAATATTCACTTGTTCTTACAGATTCACCTGTTATAATCACTTGATGGACGAAGCGATTGCTCTGAATAGAGCCATGCCTTAATTACACGGCTCTGCTTATGGTCTACAGAATCACATGCTTTACAAATGCGCATAATTTCGTGGTAAGCAGCATCATGAAAGTGGGCCCTGATTGGTTTGTTGCCAATGTTTTGATTAGCAGAAGTCTGTAGTGCGTATCTACATACATGTAGGACGACACACTAGAGGGTCATGGCCGAGCGGTCTAGTGCACCAGACTAAAGTTCTGGTGGTTAAGTCATCGGGGTGTGGGTTCGAATCCCGTCCATGACACTTTCGTGTCCTTGTGCAAGATGCTTTACTATTGGTGTTTGATTAGCTTACACGTGTATTAGTAACATTTACACGATAGCGTTCGATTAGCCATCACGTGACACTCGTGTCTGCCCCCGATGCCGCCACAGACTAGTCTTACATCGAGTTAGGATGAGTGACTAGTCCTAATTAGTCCTAACTTAGGAATAAGTTAGGACTAGTCCTAAGTTAGGACTAGTATTGTGAAAACCACCGCAGGACTTGCACTTCAGGAGGATCTCCACTAGACCACCGGGTCCAATTTCATAGAGCTGCTTAAGCGGACAATGCCACTGGGCCCAGATCTTGCAGCTCGGATTTATTCTCTAGACATATTCTAAAAATAAAAATGTGTCTTTTTGCTTTTCATATTAAGCTGACCGTTTAGGACAGGGTTTTGCTTTTGAAAAGGGTAAGAGTACACAAGTACATTATCAAAAATATGTGATTGAATTAAAAAAAAAAAAAATACTAAAATAAAAAATATACTGCAGGACATGGTTGTGGGGTTATAGCCCAATGCTAGATTTGATGGACTCTGTCCAGTGACCTTCAGTGGATATTTTAAGCCCTGTAGCCTATAACAGCAGGCATGCAAAATCTGCAGTTTGTCTATAAAACTAGATGAGGAAAAGTGAAAGTGCCTGGCACAGCAAGACTTTGTACTGTGTTTTTCCCATTTTCAATAGCACAGCTGAGAGACCAAAACTGAGGAAATCAGCTCTTCGGCTGAGAAGCTGCATACCTGATCCAGGAATCACATGTACTGGTACACTACATGAGCTTTTTTGAAAGACCAGCTGAAAAAAAAACCCACCTCTACCTACTTGAACAGTGTCCGTGCACCTTCAGTGCAGTACAAGACACAGGGGCAGTTACTACACTAATTCACCTGTTCATGACAGTGGAAAGACTACGTGTCGGGTTGTAGGTGGGATGTCCAGTTCTGTGTGGGTGTACAACTGAGCATGCATTACACAACAAGTAATTAGGGCCATCTGCTAGTGTGGCGGGCATGTAGACGTGGTATGGGTGCGTGTACGTGTATGAACTTGATCAGTACATTAAAGGGGCTGTCGCCATGATTATAGCAGTAAATGGAATAACCCAGTTACTACGCGCAAGTGCGCGCCGGCGGTCACATCACAGTTTGACAAAGACATCACCCTTTGTGATTTGACCGCAAGCACGCGCGTGTTCAGTATCTGGGTGAGAGTTCATCTCTGGGTGAGAGTTCATTTCTCCGTGCACAGCCACACACGTCTGCTAGAATCATGACGACAGAGCCCCTTTAAGTTTAGTTATTAAAATCAATTTACTATTCATATATTGGCCCCTTGTACCGACATCACAAGTGGCAACTGTCTGCCCAACCTTGCCATTTTGGGAGTCAAACTGCACGGCAAAATTATGGCTAGCGTGTAAACCCCACGTCGCCTACATGTAAACTGCACACTTCACTATACTGTATATGAACACAAGGACATTACATGTAAATGTAATTCCCAAAACGACACAACCAAGATTTTTGTGAAGGAGGACGTCAGGTGAACTGTGACAATACATTAATTATCATGAAGAAGTAAATTTGGCCTTTCTTGATGTTTGCATAAGTACATAACTGTTAAAGGCCTGACTTTTGGACCAAGCAGAGTCTTTCTCAAACAGCAACATGTAAATGACAACAATTATAAGTATGCTGGTGTAACAGAAGCAATCAGGTGGAAAGAAGTGAAACGAGAGAAGCAGAATGCAGTCAGGTGTTTGTACAAAGACTGGAAGGACTGCGCCTGTCTTCAACAAAACATTTTCTGATACCATTTGGAGATTTTAAAAAACAATACTGACTGCAAATACCCCCCCCCAAAAAAAAAAAACAAGCTGAATACTTGCAACAGCTTCTGACCTTTGTTATAATTCCCTGTAGAATAGATATCAACTGTAAGGAGACTTGTTGAGTCTAGGGAGTGTAAGAGGGCATAATGTTCAAGGGATGGTGTCCACAACGGACGCTTGTTATTGAAACATGACGTGATAAAGGGGAGTAAACAACCAACCCCAAAATGTTTCAGAACCATTTTTTTATTTTATTTTTTAGCAGTCTTGTATCTTGTTCGTAAGTGATGACCTTTTTGGAGCCGAAAGTGAAGTGAAACGACTGTTCATGCACATTGATGAATGTATACCGTCTGTTTACATTGCACTTCCGGCTCCAAAATGTCATCACCTACCAACAGGTTTTCCAAAGGTTATCGTTATCAATCTCTATTGATGATGATTGGCCCTACAATTATATCCTGCATAAAAACAACTGTGCGATTTCTGATGCTGACAAATTGCACGCCTGTGTACAACACAGCTGACCTGACACCTTTCGATGCGGCAACGGGGGCAATCGCCTGCATTGTTGCCCCTGGTCATCGCCCTGGTGCCCCCACAAAATGTTCCAGTAGAAATGTACATTTCCGTCATAAAAGTTCCCTTTATTTTAAAAGGGAAAAAAACTGTCTTGCACACACAAGAAGCAAGGCCTGTACACAGATATATGATTATTATCAAGTTAGATAAATCTGGTGTCACACTTTCCCTTTAATAGACCTTTATCATGGTGCGGCAATCTTGATTTCCTCCCATTCAAACCAATGAAACCAAACCGAGGCTGGAAGGGCAAATAGCCTGGTTCCTTTTTGTGCAATGAATATCAGCACCTATTACTGTTACTGGATACAGGGAACATGACCAAGATGGTGGCAACATGATAAAGGTCTATTTGTCCCACCTTTCTCCCTTTATCAAAGCATATGACCTTCCGACCACTCAAGACGTACAGTGCTAAATCCACGTTAGTGATAAGGATGAGCACAGATCACCCTGGTTGTAAACATCTAACATTAGTGTCTTAGCATCACGTCCCTTAGGAGAGAACTGATCTTGTAATATGAGAGCAACAACATCAAGACTCTTGATAAGGGCAAATTATAGCAGTCACATGTTAATGATGGGGAGGGGGGTACAAAAACAGAGGGAGCAAGCGTCTGTGACAGAATCTCTCTGTTTGTGAGAACCTCGGCTCGCTTGCCAATATGAAAATGCTGTGATTGCAAGATTTGAGTGGCTGTCGTCTTCTTAGAGATACAAAAGCTCTGTTAATGGCAACCCAAACTTGCCGACGTGAAAAGCTGTGATTGCTAGATTATTGACTGTGACATTTCAAAATTTTGAGGCCGACTGAGGGAATACATCGCAAAGGGCTCTCTTTAGCAACCCTTGCTTGCCGACACGAAATGGCAAGATGAGCTAGCAGCCATCTTCATAGTGTCAGGGGATAAACAGGGGGAGTGAGTATCAGAGATAGAAAGGCTCGGTATCCCCACTTGCTGTTGAGAAACACTCCCATTGCCAGATTGGTAGATTACCCCGGCATTAGGGGATAACATTAACAGAGGGAGCAAGTATTCAAAACAGACAGGCGGTTTTAATGGCAAGCTCACTCGCCAAAACAACGAAAGACTTGAAGGGAGATGGGATTGAATGGTACAGTTTTGAGCACTCAATCGCGCCCTGGTGACGTACATCAATCGGCAATGTGATACCTCTGACTATGACCATCCAATCTGCTCTCTGTTCAGGGCACTATGGATTGCTCTATGTTTTCTTGCGTGTTGTATTTTATGTTCTGATGTTGAGGGTGCTTTGTTCGCCCGTTGGCGCTGTTATGCGAATTACCTGATGGAGGAAGATTCTCGTCTCCCTTGCCTGTTGAAACTGAAGCCTCCGGAATTGTGCTGTTTGGTTCTGAAAAGGAAAAAAATACATATACACAAATTGAATTAGATTGAAATACACTATATATGTTGACTTGTCATGATAGATGTGGGTATGTTTCATGACTTTGTAAATTGTACAAAGGCAATTTGTACAAAAGTGCATACTGTACATATTTGCAGTACTCTACACATCGTTAAAATAACATCAAATAAGGAAAGGGTAGAGATGGTATGCCGGACAAGCTGGAGACCCGAGGAAGCTATCCCTGGCAAGATAGCAAATAGAAAACACAACCCAAAATGAAATTTAAAATCTATTGATTTTCAACAGTTCCCTCATTGTCCATGTCAATTTATGGTTAATAAATGACACAAAGGAAATTTAAACAAATTTGTCACAGACAAATTACAGGGGTGGCAAATACCGGTAAGACACCAAAAAAAAAATAAATAAATAAAAAAAAAAAAGCGGGGGAAACATTTGACTCAAATATGTATTATCTGTGCTCCTGTAGTTTTTGCTTGAAAATGAATCGATTGCAGCGAACAAAATTTAAAAGAGCATGTTATTTTATAAAAATAAAAAAACTCTGTTAGAACTTTGTAGATGGCTATAGGAATATAGCTTTTGAAACGATTATCATGGCCAACCACCCTACATGAAAATGTGTACGATGGCCATGCCCACTGCTGGTACCCAGAAGTCAGCTATTATTACAACGTCATTTCGCCTGCATTTTGTCTCTGTGTCACAAGGCTCACAGCTGAAATTGAGCAGGCAGCACGCAGAGTCAACATTTATTATTTTTTTTTAACGAATTACTCTGCTATTATTTGTTGATGGTTTTTTTTTTTGGTTTGATATCTCACTTGAAAGTTACCAACTTTGGTCATCCTACAAAAATAGCAATCTAATATTCGGATTCATTTTTCAAGTTAAAATCGGCTTGAGCACGGATCATGTATACATCTTTAAATCTCACCGATTATAAAATAGCGGAAACAGAATTTGAATACTGAGAAAATTTGCTGTTAGAGCCTACTTATTTTATTGCTTATTTTGATTGCCCAAGACCCTCAAAACCACAAAATTCCTGACAAGCGTTGACCGTTTTGGCTTTCCTTTCACAGCAAAACATGCACAACTTGATAGCGCTTTCACTTGTTGATTTTTTGGCATGGTTATAGAAAACTAACGGAGGAGGGTTAACATACATTTCCCTTCAAAACAATGACGTACTTTTAGCATAACAAACTATTAGTATTATTGTTATTACAAGTATGAATCAAATTTGATTTAAAGGCAAAGTATACCTTTGGTTTTTGGAACCGTATATTTGCCTTAATGCTATATAATTGTAGATATATACCATAAAACTGACCTGTGTAAATTTCATTTCAAAAGGTGGCAGCGTTTTTGAGATATCGCCAAAAATCTGGAGCGGTTGTGTTCATGCAGAAGAAGTATCCGTCATTGGAATACACATTCTGAGAAGCGTTACGGCCATAACGCTTCTCAGATTCAAAATTTTGGTGATAAAAAGTGATATATTTTTCCATAACTGCAGTACTTCGAAGTGAAACGTTTCTCAAAAAATGCATTATACTATCCAAAGCTGCTGTACTTCTTACCAGGTAAGTTGTTATTGCCATACATTTTCAGAGTCATTACCAAACGTATACAGACCCTTTAAAATCTAACTTGTTGAAAATTTATTTTTAAAAAGCCCACATTAATGGAGAAATGGAGAGACAGATATGAGAAGCACAGCGGCCAAAAAGAACGAGTTGTTGTTGAAATTTGGCTAAACACACATTGTCAAATCAGTCTCAATACAGTGTTACAAATGACAAACAATCGCCTGATACCAGTCTATAAAGAAGTATTTACCAATCTGATCAGATACACAAATATGCACTTCAAGGAGACACTTGCTATTGCTAGTGCCTGCGAGTCTAAAAACAGTCATCGCAATTTCTCATGATCCGTCCAGCGTACCTCTGTCAATTTCCAGGGCACTCTTGCCTGTAAAGGGCTGTCCATTACTGTCAGTGGTTTCACCGAGGCAGAGTCAATCCTGGCCTCTGAGTAACTCTTGAAATAGGACTTTATATTTTGATTTGCAATTCACACTACGTAAATTTGAAATGTTCTCGTTCGAGAAACAAAACGGACGACCTCAATAAAGAGAAATCTTTGTTCTCTTGGCATTGATCAGCCAGGGTTTCTTTGTGCCATCGGTACCCTCAAAGAAAAAAAGATTCCGGCAGTTTGGCCAAAAGAATCCCGCCAGTGGGATGGGACAAAAAAAAAAAAAAAAAAAATCATCCCGTCCACAACTGGTTAAAGGTAAAACCCAAATCGTACTGTGGTGTACTCTAGCTCATCCTACATAGACTCCCAAGTACACTTCACACCAAGGAGATTCCATCTCTGCCCGTGCGTTGCAATAACATAATCAATACCAGATGTTTTTTTATTTAGGGCCCTGAGTGGAGATAATCAAATCATTAGACCAGACAGGTTTTTCTCTGGGATGTAGTAAAACAGAATAATAATAAAAAAATAATTAAAAAAAAAAGCGTAACTGTATATATTAAATTAGTCTCATCGAGCATAATTCATATAATTTAATCATTGGTCTGTTTCTATCCGAAGCGGATTTTTAAGGAGATTCACGGAATAAAGGAAACGCTGGGGCCTGAAATAACTTCCACTTGGCCTAGACCTTAGGACTGGGTTGCCAACAAAATGCAGATTATAACTTGGCAATATCAACTTTCTTTAAAGGGAATCAAAGACAGAGTTTTAGCCTTACACCAATGTGTGATAAGCACTGTATACACGATGCTTCCACCCTCTTCAGATTCGTTTTCTAGTCTTAGGGTGTCAAAGCAGAAAACCAGACTAAATTAACCGGTCTTAACCGGTCTTAACCGGTCTTAACCGGTCTTAACCAGCTCCAGCCGTGTCTTTATCAGCCCTTTAATGCCAGGTAAACACGGTCATGTGCCCATCTTTCAACCAATAGGAATGCCTAAACTGTCTTGCTTAATTAACATGTAGGCCTACTTCCTCAAACATCAGAGGTCAGGGTTCATGACATTCTCCACTAGACCACAGGTTCCCTAGCTCATAACTTATCTGGACCGAAACAAAATATTCTTTAATAAGACGACCAAATAAATTTTATGTTTTATTGGCCTATAAGAGGTATGGAATTCAACAGCTGGAGTACAGGCCTACATACTGTGTGCAGTAAATAAAGAAACATAAAAAAAGGCGTGCTTGGTAAAACCTGGGACTATTGGACTTGTTAAGTTGAGTTTACTAGCCCAATGCTAAAGGTCAGTGGTCCAGTGGGTACAGTCAGTCCTGACACTTCACAGAGGCACTGGAGGCAATTGCCTCCATTGCCCCCCTGGTCATTGCCTTGGTGCCCTTGTAAATGTTATTAACCATAGACTTATATATAAGAACTAGAGGGAGCACTCGCGATGTCATGCACGGAACTCCGCTGACCCACCATGGGCATAAAATCCCTGTGGGGCAATTGCATACGAATGTCCACTTAGAAAATGGTTGCTGTGTGAACGGATGAGTAACCATAGTAAATGAATGGTCCGCGCCATTTTCTCAATGGTAAAAAATGCTCCTTGTTGGGCCGTGTCGCGTGGCTTGTACGCCCTCTAGTTCTTATAATATAACTCCATGGTTGTAACAGAAATTTACAATTTCCTCATAGAGAAAATGCCTTGGTGCCCTTGTCCTTTCAATAACGAAGCAATCAGGCCTGAACAGTGTTTCAAGCCCTTTGTTTAAACCTAAGCATTAGCCACTTTGTTTTTTTGCTTATTTTGTTGTTGTTGACACAGTTATATAATTTTTTTAATTTGACCAAATCTTGTGCCTTGAAAGGTGCAACAGATGTGTACAAAGCATTTTCAAAAAGCAGACTATATTTACACTACAACTGTTCTACATATAACCATTTTGAGATATTTGGCACGCAACATTTCAAGGAAGCTTTACACAAGTTATCTCATTACGTTTCTGTTGCTGTACCAAGCCTTTAGAGAACAAACTGTGCTACTCCGAAACCTAATCTCATAACTTCCCTTTAATTCCTTCAAGGTAACTTGTCTTCCGTCCTGTCTTGTGGCCGGTTGGGTTAATAAAGGGACAGGTGTATGTCTAATAATAGCCTTTTTGACAATGATTGCCCATGTAGGCAGCACGTGGGCTCACATGAGGCATGAGAAGCAATCGGTTGGATCATCATCACATTGCGTGAGGGGGTGTGGATTTTTTGTCTTCTCTTCTACTTCTTTGCCATCGGTTGGTTGGTTTTTGTGTTTTTTTTTTCCTCACATGGGCAGTACCTGAACTCATCAATGCCACTTGCTGAGCTAACAGTTTGATCTTGCACTCTGTTTGAAGCGGGCTGTTTGTCAAATGTCCCCCTGACCGTGACAATAATATTCAAGAAGCGTTACGGCAAGAAACACAACGAGGAGTACCGCTTTGCCAGCGTTACAACGAGCAGTTTCTATAGCATTTCGCTAAGCGCCTCAGAATAGGCAACTAGAATGACGGCGCTCAACATATGCCTGCCGATAGATTGATTGATCATTCCGCACCATACTTCTTTCAGAATTACATATTTTGATCGGCAAAAACCCCAACACCACCAAGCTGCGTTTCACAACTATTTTTTCATACATACTTTAATTTCTCCCCGCAATTTGAAATACAATAATTATGTACAACAAAATATACACACACAGATGGGACACAAACGTTACTGAACCATGACAAAAAGAGCAGTCAAAAAATCAAGGGGAAACGAGAGTGGGGAGCAAGGCAATTTTCCCACCCACAAATTAAATGATTTGGTCTGGCAACAAAATGGTAAAAAGACATATTTCGTTGCATACTTGCATTGTGCAATTCATAAGTAGAATTTTGTCATGCCTGGCTAGGAATTCACAGAGCGCCTTTTGACATCGCGCCGCTAAGATTAATTGATAAACTTCACTACCTACAATGTACTAACATTGAGATGAAGAGCGGTCGGCCAAGCGTGAAATTATCATCTTGAACCAGGCAAGACCATCGTTCTTGAGTACCAAATGGCAATTCCATTACAAGCAGAACATCCGATTGTGGGCACTTTTTCAAGGGCACCAATGCTTGTAACCAACTGACCTTTCTATTGTTTACAAACGTTGACCACCATTTTGCACGGGAGGCCATGAGTCAGGTCTGGAATTTTAGCTTTGAGAGGGCAAGGCCATTTTCATTTTGCAAACGGCACTTCCATTGGGAAAATCTTGAATTCTATGGGAAATCTTTGAAGAGGCACCAAGACCATGACCAGGGCAACAGAGGCCATGGCCTCCGTGGCCTTCATGTAACTCCAGGCCAGGTGAGTATCACAAAATGTTTAAACAGGCTTGGCAACAACATTTGCCCGTTTTAGTAAAACATTAAAAACTTTTTTTTTACGAAGTATAAGTTTACCTTTTGTTTGGAACAGTACATTTTATTTATCAGTTAATATGGGTACTTAATTTGTAGCATTATTGGTCAAATAATAAGCCATATTTTTTTACAGTGAAGGTTGCCTGTACTTTTGCCAACCACGGTTGGCAAAACTCTGGGCTGTGACATTGGAAAGGATACCTACAACAATCTGCCATCATGTTCCCCGATCACAACTGCAGCAATCATCAAATGATTTCCATTAAAGGCAAAGTATACCTTTGGTTTTTGGAATCATACATTTGCCTTAATGCTATATATATGTACATGTAGATATATGCCATAAAGCTAACCTGTGTAAATTTCAGTTCAAAAGGTGGCAGCGTTTTTAAGATATCACCAAAAATCTTGAGCGGTTGTGTTCACGCAGAAGTATCCGTCATTGGAATACACATTCTGAGAAGCGTTACGGCCATAACGCTTCTCAGATTCAAATTTTGGGGGATAAAAAGTGATGTATTTTTCCATAACTGCAGTACTTCGAAGTGAAACGTTTCTAAAATGCATTATACTATCCAAAGCTGCTGTACTTCTTACCAAGTGAGTTATTATTGCCATAAATTTTCAGAGTCATTACCAAACGTGTACAGACTCTTTAAATCAAACCATCCAGCCTCAGTTTGGATACATTGTTGGAATGGGAAGAAAAACAAGATGGCTGCACAATGATAAAGGTCCCCGCCACTGGATTCAGAACGGCTGTAATCCCTCCCCAGTTGAAATAATGATAAGCCCACTTTCCTATGGGTGTGCCATGGCATGTACACAGGTTCTCTTTAAACGCTGCACTACCAATATCAATTCATAAAATGCACTGACTACTACCCATGCTGGAGGAGGAGCAAATATGAAACATAGGCTGCATCTATAGAGCTATATATGACTAGAGCGCTAACTCTACATTGTATACAAGCACGCAGACATGTTTTGTCATCGTGCGTCATTGGAGAACGATTTTAATTTTCAAAGAACAGTTGCCCGCGAGTATTCTAGAAGTCTAGCGTGTCCACATCTACGGCTGCATGACGCAGCTCAAACACACGTCAATCTTTGAGTAAATGGTGCACGTTCACGGCACGTTTTCAAACGCGCACGAGGTGTGACGCACGAGCGAATGCAGCACTTGATACGCGTGCGCTGAGGTTAAATCACTCGCGTTAACTGATTGCGCGTCTTATTTCTGGTACAAGTGATTCCATAACAGTGATATGCAAATAGCTAAAACCCAGCCGTATAACGTTTCAAGTTTTCCATAGGTTTGTACACAAACATGGATGCGCCCAGGCGGCTTCAACGTACGAACAATGCCAGCGCTCTAGTCAATACATGTAGCTCTATGGCTGCATCTGAATTAATGGCTGCTGCTATGGCTTGATGGTCATGTCAACATGCGTTAAAGCATAGGAGGCCCATAGCAACACCCTTAGCCACAGCCACAGCCACCAATTTGGACACGGGCTTCAAGGCTGTGTTCGAATCAATCCACTTCGGCAATGGTCATTATCAGCAGCGGCAATGTCGAGGAATGAGCCTTAACAGCACTCCAACCGTAGCCACTGCCGAAGCCATCAATTCGAACACGACCTCTCAAGGTAAGAGGCTGATTTTGTAATTACCTGTGGCGGCTGGGACGCCATCTTGCATTGGAGGTTGTCCTGACGTTGCATCATTGCCGGCAGCTGTGGAACAAAGAAGGAAACGAGGTCAAAACACGCAAAAGACCTGTCTTTTGTTGTTTAAGTGGACTACAACTTCACCATGGGGACGACTTTTGTTCAAGTAGAAATCTACAACCTTGTATGGAGCTTTAGTAATATGCCATGCCATTAGTAACAGGCCTCGATAGACAAGTCTTGTAGCACTGTATGTATGTAAGACTAGACGTAAATGTACAGTACATGTATGTCACATAATTAACAGTGAACGATGTCTCTTGTATAGCATAGCGTAATGCTACACAGAGTGTATCAGTTACTACTCAAAAGTCATCACTTGCTTTTTAAAACTCAATACTAGCATTCAGTGTGTGTAAAACCTATTCGGTCTAATTATTTCGCTGTTAATCCATTGCGTGCACGTCACACATGACGACTGTGCCACACTCACCATTTTGGGAGTCAACAGGAAAGCGTGTGAACGCCGCATCGCCTAAAATTCACACTACACTGTTTGCCACACAGGGACATGGGCACAAAATGGCGCCTCTGTTTGACCTCGGTGATCCCTCAATAGACCGATCAATTAAGCCCCCGCCCCACCAAACAAAGCCTTGGCTATGTCACCGAAAGTCTGACAAAAGTCCGAGAAGAAAAAATCCTATTGGAAAATGTGAACATGTGTGCGCGTATTTATAGCGCGCATGTTCATGTGGTGCAGTGTGGCAATGAAGAGACGTACATTTTGCTACCCACGTGTACAGTGGTGATGAAGCCAATGCTGTGATTGGTCAATATGTCAGTGGGCAGGGCTTAATGGATCGGTCCGTTGTTTCCAAAGATACTCTCGTTTTCTAATGATTCCCGATACGTAACTTTGTTCTTGCTAAAACGAGGTAACTTCCAATCATGCAAAAATTTGAACAACGTATTTTTTTTTCTGTTTCTTTTTCAATAATTTTCTTCATGGCATTAAAAAGGGAAGGAAATTGGAAATCAGCTGATCAGCTGAAGGGTTTTATACTTAATGATCGGAACGTGCCTTTTATCTCATGGAGACTAGCCTTGCCCTAGTTACAGTTTAGATCCCCGGGCGCGCCCACTTTCATGAAAATGTTGCTGAACAATTCTCTGCTAAGCACAAATGAGCAGAGTACCAGTCACAGAAGTTACATACTGACATGGTACTGTGGCTGGTAACCTTATTCTGACAAGCATATATATTTGTTGGTACTTAGCTACTTTATGTGCTTCAGCTGCTCCATGAAATTGGGCCCTGGCCTATAGCCTGCCTGCCTGGTACATCGGCCCTTTTCGAAATCACGGCTTTGGTTTGGGCTTCGGCTTAGGCTCCGTCTGTCTGTTTGAAATCCCCATACTGAAAGCGCACGTTTTCAAAATAATTCACGGAGCCTGAGCCAGAGACCAAGCCCCAAACCATGGTTTCGAAAAGGGCCCTTTTCTAGGTTTGAGCTCATGTGTATCATCTACCTCACAAAATGATACAATTTCAACTCGTATTCCATCATAAGAAACACGACCTCCCCCCCAACAGAAACGTAGTGAGGCATTCAATAATAAAAAGGCAAAGACAGACGAAAACATGATGACAAAAACACCTGTTACGCTCTGTGTTTCAGCAACAAAGTGCATACATACGTGTGTACGTGCCATTTTCCCACATTCCACATTTCTTTTCAGACCGGTGTCTTGAAAGCATTTCAGAGGTAAAGTAAGCATCTTAAACATGAACGTTGGCGATCTATTCAGCCAAATGAATAGTTCAGAACTTCCCTAATCTCTCAGATGAATCTCATGTTTTAGGATCACAATTCACTTCATACCGATAAAGTTCAAAAACCAATCTTCTGGATGTGACTGTACTGAGAAGAAAAAAACAACAACTTTGGGGTGACCAAAGAAAATTTGGCTCGGAACGGGGATTTGAACCCGCAACCTCCTGTAATACAATCTTGGAAGCGACAGTACAGGGATAACCTGAGGGGGATGCAAGGTTTTACTTCAAATATCAAGCAATAAACCACAACGGCAACTGACTGGGTTGTATCATAAACTTGGGTGTGATCCCTGATTATACGGGCAGTTTCAGGTTGAAAATCTTCTGATTGGCACCCCCCCCCACCCCTCTAGACAAAGAAATTGACAAAATAGGGAGACTGCCAACATTGAGGCTACATGTAGATATCCCAGTTCATAGAGGACACAGGTTCAGACGCCCTTCTGGTCAACTTTCTTTGTTCTTCCCCCAACTTGAATTAAAATTTCCCCAGTCAGTTTCCGTTGTGGCTAAAAATGTGGGGTGCCGTGGTCGAGCGGATAAGAACACCGAACTCAAGATCTGGTGTTTCTGATCAGCAGAGTGTGGGTTCGAATCCTGATTGTGACACATGTGTCCCTGATCAAGACACTTACAGTATCTATAATTGCTTCTCTCCACCCAGGGGTAAAATGGGTACCTGTGAGGGCAGAGATGGTTCTTGTGAATGATTTAGCCTAGTAGCGCATATTTGTTGCACAGGCTGTATGCTTCCCAGGGAGCTGAGATGGTTTAAGGAATGAAATAAATGGCCCAGTGGCCAGGGGTAATAATGTTGGAAGCACTTCGAGACGCCCTTCGGGTGTAAATAGCGCTACATAAAAACCAATTATTACTAGTATTAAGTACATGTAGACTCCACATGAGTGCTGCTTGTAACACTCAAAAAGTCCAGGGTGCTACATTTTACACGATTTGATTCTCCCCATTGATAATATGGAAGACTGGACAAAGATAAATCGATATCACTCTTTCCCTCAAAGGTAAAGTTAATTTCAAGACAGTTTGAAAGCAAAACAAGACTTTCTAGAAATGTTAACAAGACAAATCCTGAAATTAGGAAACAATCCTAACAAATCACAGGCCCCGTTTTAATTCTTCAGGTGCACGTGCATGTCCAGGTCAAATTCCCAAACGCACACATTTCCTACACGTATTTCACCTGCCCCTCACTCCAAATAATTGCACGGTCTCGTTCCCTTGCGTACCAGTAATTTCCTACTATTCACATTGACCCACAAAACTTGCCGACTAGCCTGTAGTTATGTATGCCACCTGGCTACACAGTAACTTTCCGATGATCGTCGTGTTACATGTACATGCACTGGTTAAATAGTAACAGTGTTTGTACTGAACTTGAGACTTACTGTGGGATTACAGTAGCATTTAACACGTGGCTAACCCTTCAAAATCAACAGGAAGGCCATTTGTTTTCACAAAGAGCTAAGATTAATCGTAAGATATGTGTATGTATCAATTATAATTTCTCAGCAAAGTGTGATGTCACAATACAAATCACTACGTGGGTATTGACATGTCATCTTAAAGATAAATCTTGGCGTCTTGTGTAATAGAGCCCAAGGGCCCAATTTCACAGAGCTTTTAAGTAGAAAACATCGCTTAAAACAAAATTCTTGCTTTGCACACGCCGACAGGGAACCAGCCAGGAGCAATGTCACTGCGTGGTATTTTGGCTGGTAATCCATTTTGGCTACTACCAGGACTATTCTCTGATGACCAAGTATATGAAAATCAGGCCCTGGTTTTGACATTGATCCCCCATCAAAATATTCCCAAAGTTCCACATTCTGGTCTGCAATTAAGGGAACGCTCTTATTTGTCAGAAAAAAGGGGGAAAAAAGAAGGAAAAAAAATCTGACGGGAAATGAATTCCAGGCCTTCCAATAAACGAAGTTATTAATGTACCTGGTACTGAATCTTTACAGACATCTGTCTTCTTCTTCCTCTTCCATTTCCACGGCTTGAAGAATCGGGGTATCGTGGACTTCTTGTTCTTGCGTTCCACGGGGGGCGTCATCGTCCCCTTGATCTCAGTGGTGGCATTGTCTGCCGAGTAAGAGACTTGTATATCATCCGTTGAACCTGGGTTCGGGAGAAATGAAGGACAGATACTTTAGTTGAGGGTGGAGTCTACAGGTAAAAGTGGGGTGTTTGAGAGGGCAGATGCAAGCTCGATACACTCATCGTGATGGTAATTTGAAACGAGATCTGGGAGAAAATAGCAAATCACATTATTGATTGTTACATTTACCCTCCGTTAATACCCCCCCCCCCCACAGGTATTGATTTTGCACGGCAAAAGTTCAAGTACATGGGTCCCGGGCCCAATTTCATAAAGCTTAAGCTTTCAAGCAGAAAATGATGCTTAGCAACTTTCTACTGAGCAGAAATAAGAAGTATACCAGTCACAGATTGTACATGTGACATGGTATTTTGGCTGGTAACCTTGTTCTGGTAAGCATAATATTGTTGTGCTTAGCTACTTTTCTGCTAAAGCAGCTCTACAAAATTGGGCCCTAGGTATTGAGGTATACCAGTCAAGAGTCAACAGGGACCAATTTCATACAGCTGCTTAAGCACAAAAGAATATGCTTACCAGACTAAGGTTACCAGCCAAAATAGCATGTTACATGTACATTGTGTGACTGGTATCCTGCTCATTTTCGCTAAGCAGGAAATTGTTAAGCAATATTTTCTTCTTAAGCATCTCTTTGGGTTGGGACCCAGGGCCTAATTTCATAGAGCAGCTTAAGCAGAAACTAGTGCTTAAAATGTTTCTTCTAGGCAATATAAGCAGGATACCAGTTACAGTATGTGAGATGGTGTTTTGGCAGGTTACCTTGTTCTGGTAAGCCAGATAATGTTGTCGCGTTAAAACGCCTAAAATGCGCACGACACTGTAAAACATACACGGACACCCACTCCCGAAAATGGCGCAACCAAGATAATTGTGGTGACGATGACGATGTCAATACCAACATTATCAGAGTCAACACACTTTGGACGTCGAGTTACAAAAGCATGACTCTGGTTTCAGGCGGCTCCATAGGGTTCAAGAAAGAATGTATTATGTGAGTTAATGAATCTAAATGTTAGCAGGAAAGAAGTTCATGAAGAAATCTGACCGTCAGTAAAGAATACCCCAAGAAAAGGACGGAATCAATTTAGGGGAAGCACACAGCAAACAGTCCATTCCATCACCTTCTACTAGCAATATAACCATAAATCTGTCGCGAGTTTGAAATGCACTGTTAACCCAGCTGGAAAGCACAATAGATAGTTCCCAATATGACGTAAATCGACCATCTTCACGGGCAATTTGGAACACACGGTCGCGTCCGTTTTGCGTAAGGACGGTGTGCAGCACGTGCCCATTTCACAAAACTCATTGCACGATTGGTTGGTGAACAACACGGCTCTGTTAATAATTTGAGCGCTTAACGCGCCTGCAAGCCAAAATGCCACTTGCCCGTAAAGATGGCGTCTATTGAGAACTTTCTATAGCAGTTAAGTGGGGATTAAAAAAGAGCAGGTTAATTGGCCGTTTCAAGAATGGTTAGTACAAAGCCAGAGCAATTCATTCACAGTAGAAAATATTGCCCATACCAAATGTCTGCCAGGGGAGTACATACAAGTACTTACATTCATTGTGAACAATGACAGCATAGAAATAGATGCAATTGAATTAAATTGAATTGATACATAACCAGTTAAATTTAAGTGGGGACCAGCAGCAAAGCATTTTTATATGTTATTTTTCTGGTCGGTACAGTCTTTTACTTTTATTTTTGCGATACCCGATTCAACTAGCCATCTTAGCCATCTTAGCCATCTTAGCCATCTTAGCCATCTTAGCTTATAAGCGGGGCTGTCACGTATCACAGGCCGGGAGATTCATCATTGAGAGGGCAAGGCCATTTCCATTTGCAAAGGGCAATTCCATTGGAAAATCTTCTAGTCTGTGGGAAACCTCTGAATGTGCCCCACGGACAAAACCAGGGCAACAGAGTCCATCCGGCCATGTCCTTCATGTAATGCCAGGCCTAGTATCATGATAAACACAATCCGCCTCACTTATTAGAGTGGATGCTCTATCATGATACCGTGATAGTATCATGGGAGGTTTTGTAAGCGCGGAAATCATGCTTAGCGGCAAGCTTCCAAACTACAGTTGCTAAGCGCATCGCTGGTTTTGTAAGAAGCAAATTTGTGTGCTTAAATGTAGCTCCAGTTTCTATAGCAACAAAAAACTTTATACTGTTTTTCCATTATTCTAAGGACAAGGCAGTTTTAACTCCATGATGGGAATTTAAATTTCTACTAGAAAATGTCAAGGGGCACCAAGACGATTGAAGGGCCAGGGGCGTGGAGTCAATGGGAGACTTTGGGGCGGTCCTTTTTTCGCAGCTCTCATCAGTAGTACGCGTGCTCAGAACTACCCACGCAACACTGCGCGCATGCTCAGACTTGTCAAAATGGACCGTTATGTCTGCTGCCGCCAGCGACTCAAAAATCTCCCATTGCTTCTGCTGCCTCAGTGAAGTATCAAGCCTGCATTACATTTAAGTATTGAAATAATTAGGAGTCCATTGCTTCAGAAACTCAGCTGCTTGATTTTTGGGGGGTTGTTTTGCTCCTGCCCCCCCCCCCCACCCCTCTTCTCTGCTGTACGTGCTTCTACTGCCTCAGTGAAGTATCAAGCCTACATTACATAAGTATTGAATTAATTAAGCACTTCAAAAGCTCAGCTGTGTTTTTTTTTGTTTTTTTTTTGCTTCCCCCCTCCAGCAATACAGATGAGAAGACAGGAACAAGAAAGCAACCCCACATTCCCTTGCAGTGTAAGATGTCACAACAGCCCACACACACAACGTGAACAAAGAACATACTCCAAAGGGTAGAGTTATTGTAGGTACATGTCAGGCTTTCGATGGGGGGAATCACCTCGTGTAATTTACATACACAATGGAGATCTCATCACTGAGCTTAAATTTTACATCAGTGAATAACCATCTTGTACAGTAGTACATGTATGTTTACATGCACATGGCCACATGAGACTCATTATTTGTTAATGGAATTGGCGGATTCCAATAAAAAAATAATGGCCTTCTTTCCTGTCAAAGACGACATTTTATTTTAGGTCGATTTTGACAAAATTATCTAAAAAAAAAAAAAAACTTCAAAAAAAAACCCAGATAATATTCTCCATCCCTGATACAAAAATTAATATTATTAAAAAATATCTCCATCCAGATGGAGAAAACACCTTTCTGATGTTCAGTTCCAAAATACTATTGACAATAAATTATAGGGCCGTCCAACGTTTTAAATAAGTTCACAGTCACACATGTAAGACAGTGAGTTGGGAGTCAGATGTACCGTAATTTTCGGACTACAAGCCGCCCGTTTTATAAGCCGCAGCGTCGTCTTTTTTGTATTTTTTTTCGGCTTGTAGTCCGAAAATTACGGTACATGGTTACAATTGTACGTCTGTATACATTGTAGTAGTGTGCAAGTACCAAAAAAAAGAAAAACATGTACATCATTGTACAGTTGTACATTAAGCCTGCTTCGTTCTTGAAAGGGGCAAGGGCACCAAGGCATTCTCTTTGTGAAATAAAGGGCACCTCTATGAAGAGATTGTAAAGTCTCTATTGGAACACCTCAAGGGCACCAAGGCAATGAACCTGGGGCAACGGCGGCCAATTGCCTCCAGTGCCTCTGTGTGAAGTGTCAGGCTCGACATTTATTAAGTCTGTAAAAATGTACTATATCGATCTCACATAATTTGTACAGTGTATGCATACAAAATACCAGGCCAGATACTTCACGGAGGCAACAGAGGCAATTGCCTCCCTTGCCCTTGGTCATTGCCTTGGTGCCCCTTGGAATGTTCCAGTACAAATTTACAACTTCCTCATAGAGGAAAAGAAACAATGCCTTGGTGCCCTTGCCCTTCCAAAAAAACGAAGCAATCGGGCATGAAACACCACTGTGCTGTCTACATCCGTATAGTCACATGTAGCAAGTAACATTTGTACAGATCTACGAAGGCCCATACTTGTCAATACAATAAGCGGCAAAACCGAGGAACAAAATCAATACAACTACATGTACATGTGTACATAGTAATTACCCACACTGTATCTCTTGGAGTTTCCTTCAAGTATTTGATTTGCCGATAGACACACAAATAAGGCAGTGAAAACACAACGCCTTTTGAAAGCTGCAACACAGCTTGTCAAGATCAGCCCATAAATATCTACTAACCGCAGTCTCTGTTGTGACAGGGAAAATAAATACACCACTGGGGAAGGGTGGAGTTGTTTTTCGATAAATGGACTGATTTTATCTCATGTTATTTATACGTTCTAATGTAAACACGTATGCAGAATTAACTGTAGGCAGTTTTCAATAGACCATGATCATGCTGCCACCATCTTGGTCACATTCCTCGTATGTATCCTATAACAGTAAATGAATGCTAATATTCATTGCACAAAAAAGAACCAGACTATTTCTCCTCCCAGACTCGGTTTGGTTACATTGTGGCGTGTCGTGGCCGAGTGGTTAGTGCGTCGGACTCAAGCTCCGGTGGCTGAGTCATCGTAGTGTGGGTTCGAGTCCCGGTCATGACACTTGTGTCCTTGAGCAAGGCACTTAACCATAATTGTTCCGTAAAAGTTGGGGAGGTAGAGCCTTCTGCTCTACCAGCCAGGCTTCTGATAGTTGATACCTAAGCCTACATCCTTACGGACTGTAAAGGGGGTTACCCTGTTTCAGCCCCAGGAGTAGGTGGCAACGTCCCCTGGAAAAAACAGTTGATTTGTAGCCCACACATCGAGTGGCTTACTGGCCTTGTGTGTCTGGCAACTTCCATATAAAAATTTTTTTTTTTTTAAATTGATCTGAATGGAAGAAAATCAAGATGGCCGCACAATGGTAAAGGTCTCTTTAAGGGAAGCAAGCATTGAACACAAAGTACATGTCCCCTGTACACACTAACAACAACTCGTCTTTATAACAGGCTTCATCTACGGACATCTCAAAGCACTTAAATTACTGTTTTTTAAGACAGGGTTTTGAATTATGAGACCCATTTATGGGTTTCAAGGTGCTGCGGTGCATTCAACAGCCAATGCCACAAAACACCAGGGGCAAAACCCATTCTCAAAGCAATAGGTGTAACTGGGGTCATTTACGTGCACTAACACAACAAACAGGATATACAGCTTTACGCCCCATCCGAAGGACGAAGTGTCTTGCTTGAGACACAAGTGTCAAGACCTGGACTCCAATCGGCACTCTGCTGATCAGAAACACCAGAGCTTGCGTCCAGTGCGCTGAACCTCTCCGCCACGACATGCCATACATACACATGCAGTGAAGTGTATTTCTCTCCATGACGAGAACACGGAGGTTCACCCAGTGATAACGTGTGAACCCGTTGCCTTCTTGTACAAGTAGTAGACCAGTCTAACAAGATATTTACAGCTACCTTATCTTGATTCATAGAGAGTAAGCATACATGTACAATACCAGTAGTAATGAGTAGCAGCAGTTTTATCCACAAATAGTTCACAAGTACCAACTTGTACTATGTATCTTTTGAGACTGTTTGAAAAGCACAACTGTACATAAGTACATGCACCTGTTGCAACAGTTTTGCCATTAATACAATCAACATTCATTTTCTATGTATAATTAAAGGGGCTGCTTCGTCATGATTATAGCGCCAGGTCTAGGGCTGTGCATGGAAAGATGAACTCTCACCCAGATACTGCACACGCGCGCGCTTGCTGTCAAATCACAAAGGGCGCCATCTTTGTCAAACTGTGATGTGCCCACATGGTGTGTAGTAACTGGGTTATTCCATTTAACGCTATAACCATGACGTCACAGCCCCCTTTTTAAAAAGGATTCAGGATTACACACTGCTGGTTGATAAGTACAAGTGTACAATTCAGTTTCTGTTTGTACACTATACACTTGTTTTGATCTCATGTTAAACAAAGCAGTTTCACACCAAATTTAAAACGTACAATTACATTTTAGTACAGAAATGTTGTAGTTTCTTACCTAATCGCATACTGACTACGTGTAGCTATGCATCAATTAACATACACTGTATGCTTATAATACACACGACTCACAGCAGACGTGCATCGTACACAAGTGCCGAATGTGAATGCACACACCACAGTGTACATGATGATCACCCAAGATGCATTTCACACAGAAGTAAATACACACTCTTAATTTTCATTCTACTATCCCGAGGCTTGGCCAGCTTCTGTTGAATCGCAACGGCTGTTTAGACTCGTGAATTCAAGAATTAATCATCCTTCACACCGACTGTGCAAAGCCCAGTGCAGGATACCGCGTGGTAATTACACACATATATATATACGGCTGTACATGTATCTCATTGGATGTATGTGCCGTACGTTCCCGGAAACGTCGTCGGTGACATGAGCTATGCCTGACCTACTTCATAAAATGCCCTCATAGCATCTAGAACCATCTCAATTATAGACACACTGGCAGGGAGGTGAGATGAGTTGCGCCGGTTGATCGGAGGAGACGGGGCAAGGGAGGAGGGGCTTGGGGAGAGAGAGAAAGAGGGAATATCTGGGGTGTGATTGCAAACAAGAATGCTGAGAAAGTGGGTAGAGATATCTTCTTTGTCTTGGGATGAAGCCTCCGGAACATACTACATGTTCACTGTAGGTGTTATATCTAGAGGTTTACAGATTCTCTGCTCCTCACCACAAATGGAAATCTAGAGGATTGGTTATTGTCAAGAGCCATGTCTTTCTTGTCTGTAAAGTGTAACGCATCTTCATCTCTTTCAAGAAAGTTTTAAGGTGGAGGGATATCAATTTAAATAAAAACCGAAACGAGGAGAAACTTGACAGTTTTCAGGCCTGGGATATATATTAAATGAAGGGTGACTTAGAATTGATGGAAGGAGAAAAGATGGAATGATGTTGAAGGAGATATATTTTTTTTTTTCACAACTGATATTTAATTATCATTTTCATTGATTTGTTTTATCCAAGTCAAAGGTCATGTGGGAAGATAAGATGTCTCTCTTCGTAGTATACACCAGAGGGGCATCTGAGAGTCTTAGACACTCTATTTTTGAATTAAGACACTCTATTTCATTTATTTACCTGTACGTGTACATGTAAGAAAATTGTAAGACAGCAATTTGAACTAAACTTAAACAACAAAACATGCCACTTCACCTGGCTCTTCTGAGGACCCTGAATCTTATAATTTAAGATATTGAGGTGGGGGAGGAGGATGCAAAACAGACAGAAGGAGGATGCTGTGGTGAGGGGAAAAGGAGAAGTTATTATTATATGAGGAAAATATTAGAAAGGGGCCCCACTCATTAGATTTTACATGATTCAAGATGATAGCAGAGTGGGGATTTTGACAAATATGGGAAAATGGGACAAGAAAGGGTTGGGTGGGAAGGAATGTCACTGGTTGGAAGTGGGCTCTTTCTACATGTACATCGGATAGAATTTAAGAAGAACAAAAATGGATTCTACAGGCAACTTTACCCAGGAAATAATGACTGGCAATTAACTACATGTATGTCAGGAATTTAAGGATCCGGTGCTGGGATCTGTCCAAAAAGATGAAATGGTATTTAAAGCTGAACTGCATTCGATTCAATTTTATTCTGAGATTTCATTAGTATAATGTATTGATGACCTTTCCCAAAAAAAGTCCACAATAAAATAAAAATGTAATGTCCCGAAACCGGACTACAAACATAAACGAAATGCCGACTGCTCAGTAAAATGCTGCGTCGCAGTAAAACGTTTAGCCTACTAGTTACTAATGCGTGGCTTCTGCTGCAAAATCATCACAGATGCACTGCGCGTGAAACAATGTACCTCCATAGTGTAAGGGCAAGTACTACACATGTTCTGGAACGCTTCCTTCCACTAAGGTGCATCACATTACTGCAGGGGGGGGCATATTAGACATCATACACAGAGATATCACGTTAACGTGTGTACGTATCTCTGCTCCAAAGATTCTCTCTGTGCAGGAGTGTATGATATGTTTTTTTGTATACTGTGCTGTGCACGAACATACACTGCACATAATGTCGACATGGTGGATGTTGTGTTATTATTATCCGTACATGTACATGTACATGTACTGTAGGCCTACACTATAAAGCTGTATAACAGATTTCAAATTTGTTCA
Source organism: Marthasterias glacialis (assembly GCA_911728455.2). Classification (NCBI taxonomy): domain Eukaryota; kingdom Metazoa; phylum Echinodermata; class Asteroidea; order Forcipulatida; family Asteriidae; genus Marthasterias; species Marthasterias glacialis. The sequence goes on along the minus strand of OU452234.1, from coordinate 16,858,598 downwards.
TAATACACCTACCATGTTGGTGTGTATAATTGAAAGCACTGCAGTACTAAAGAGGAAGCGACCATATGCAAAACACATTAAGGTCTGAAAAAAAAAAAAAAAGAGGAAATAAAAGCTGTTCAGCTAAAATTCCGCCTGCCGTATGCATAATGAAATAAGCAGTTTGTTCGAAATTGCACAAGGATTCAGGGAACTGCAATGGAGAGCTTGACAAAAATGTGATAGTTTGAGGAACTTATACTCAAGTTTGTTTCCGGAAGACTTTCAGCAAATGTTGACTCTAGAGTGCTGCGACATATCCTGCACAATTGAATATATTTTTGTGCATTTTCAATTTTATTGAGTATATTGATCCAAAATATCAAGTTGTAATAACACCGGTAATATTCAGTCGCTAATCAGACCTACATGTAGAAATGTTTTACTCACTTTCATAACCATAAAGGGAAACTCATACTAAAAAAAATATACCAAAGACAGCTTAGGCAGTCCTATTGGTTGAAAGGTGGTCACATGACCAATTAATGTGTACAAGTCACAATAATCAAAAAGACTTCCAAATGTAAACCATGCCTGATACTTCACGGAGGCAACGGAGGCAATTGCCTCCGTTGCCCCTGGTCATTGCCTTGGTGCCCTTGAAATGTTCTACTAGAAATTTACATATTTCCTCATAGAGGTGCCCTGTACCAAAAAGAAAATGCCTTGGTGCCCTTGCCCTTTCAAGAACGAGGCAATCAGGCCTGGTAAACAATTGTTCACCACTCATCTGCCGGCAAGTCATCGTGTATTTTGCTTTGCTTATGATAAGGAGAGAACAACCCTCCTGTGATCAGGATGTTTCTTGACATAAATCTACCCATGCCCCTAGATGCCACAACAGCATCATTTTGAGGAACACATGCATGTACTTATAATGCAGAGATTGCAGCCATTGCCCAAGGTGCTTCAATGAGAGTGGTGAACTGGAGAAGCCACCAGCTGTGCTTGATTGCAATGGAATTTGGGCCACTGTGGGGAAGAGATAAGGGTCTCAACTTTGGTCAATTTCTGCAGTGGCAATCTGTGGCACTGATGGATCACACACACAAATACAGTGACAGGAAAGTGTGGCATGGGTTACCTTCACTGTTGTGTGCATAGCATATGTGAGATTTTGAGGCACTTTGAAGTATGCACATATTTTAGGAGGGTTAAAAACAGAAACCTGGCTAAGGGCCTTTCCCATATTAAGCATGAAACGTCTGCTTTACAAGCTTTGTAAAAAAAATGGCCCCTACATGCAGGTCTGAGCAGCCTGTTTGGTAGTTACTGGTTCAAATCCCACTCCAGTCAATTTTGAAAATTGGCCCCTACATGTACATATATGCAGGTCTGAGCAGCCTGTTTGGTAGTTACTGGTTCAAATCCCACTCCAGTCAATTTTGAAAATTGGCCCCTACATGTACATGCAGGTCTGAGCAGCCTGTTTGGTAGTTACTGGTTCAAATCCCACTCGAGTCAATTTTGAAAATTGGCCCCTATATGTACATGCAGGTCTGAGCAGCCTGTTTGGTAGTTACTGGTTCAAATCCAACTCAAGTCAATTTTGAAAATTGGCCCCTACATGTACATGCAGTAGGTCTGAGCAGCCTGTTTGGTAGTTACTGGTTCAAACCCAACTCAAGTCAATTTTGAAAATTGGCCCCTACATGTACATGCAGGTCTGAGCAGCCTGTTTGGTAGTTACTGGTTCAAATCCAACTCAAGTCAATTTTGAAAATTGGCCCCTACATGTACATGCAGTAGGTCTGAGCAGCCTGTTGGGTAGTTACTGGTTCAAATCCCACTCGAGTCAATTTTGAAAATTGGCCCCTACATGTACATGCAGGTCTGAGCAGCCTGTTTGGTACATGTAGTTACTGGTTCAAATCCCACTCAAGTCAATTTTGAAAATTGGCCCCTACATGTACATATATGCAGGTCTGAGCAGCCTGTTTGGTAGTTACTGGTTCAAATCCCACTCGAGTCAATTTTTCCTTGTTTCAATATATCCATGATACTGATAGATTCATCAAGTGCAGGGAACAGCTTTGGTCACCAACAACCCGAACACAATCAGAGAGAGCTAGGTAGAGTTACATGCAGCTTTATTCAAATTCATTCCCAATACATGAATTGACCGATTTCAGGACGCGCAGTCTACACTTACACGCACCAATCCTACCCACCATTTTGGGGGGTAAAAATGTACAAAAAAAAAACCTCCCCAAATAGTGGATATGGAAGAGGCACATTGTGCGGAGGTGCATTCTGCAACGTGCTAGGAGGTCAACACTTTCAATTTAGCCAGTAGTTATGCAATTGTTTAAAGCGAGTTCCCCATACACGCGCACATTAGGTAGGTATGACTTTACTCAAAAATTCAAAAAATTTGTTAATGGCCTCACGCTTCCGACCCTAGCAGAGTCTTTCAGAAAGACTCTGCTAGGGTCGAAAACATTGAGGCCATTAACAATTTTTTGGCATTTATACAACAGGTCCTTGTGGTTGGTAAGCAGGTTTGCAACAGCTAATTTAATGTTTTTAATTTAAACTCAAGAGGGGTGGATTTCACAAAGCGCTAGGACTAGTCTTATCTTGAGTTAGGATGAGTAATTAGCCCTAACTTACAGGACTAATAGGACTTACATGAAGTCCTGAGTTAGGACTAGTTTTGTGAAATCCACCCCAGCACCTTTTTTTCTAAAAGATACATGTACCCCACAAACTTAACCTCTGACGTGATCTTTTTACACAGAACGAATGGGGGTGTTTGCAAAGTGAACATGATACGACCTGTTCCAAAACAAGGTAACGACCTTTCTGCACTGAGTTGACAGAATCTGCCCTTGGTCATGGTAGCTGTAACTGAGCCTATACACATGTGTCCATACACTTTAAAGGTCCCATGAATTATTTTTTTTATTGGTTAAAAAAAGAAAGTATGCCTATCATAGTGTATTACTTTTTTTTTACATTTTTTACATGCCTATTTACTGTAGAAATAACAATTTCTAAAATTAGGGGATTGCCCCGCTCCACCTACCCTTCCTCATTAATATAAAATCTGTGACGTAGACAGTGGACCGGCTGACCAGGGCCATGTGTGTGACAATAACACACAATGCATCGTTGACCACTCGGCACCAGAGCTGTCTTTGAAACGTTTGACCACAGTCTACGTCACGAATCATTGCGCAATCAAATGACACACATTTTCGGGGCTCAATTAAAGTGTATTAACGCATAATAAACACATCAAAATAGTCAATGTTATGTTTTGTTAATTTCAAACCGTATATTAAGCCACAAAAATGTAATGTGACAAAATACCTCTTCATGGGCCCTTTAAACAGTAAACAGTGTACACTGTGCAGGTATTCATAACATTTGTACAATATCATCTTTCCGTACTGTGCAGGAAACCTTCTCCAGAGTACACATACGTCCACGGTATGGAATTGGAAGAACCTGTTTATTTATACAAGTTGTTTATTGCGACCCAGAGCGCTTGATTTCATTAAAGCTGGCAAGAACATAAATTCGCTACGCACAGAAAGAAAAACTGGACCCAATTTCACAAAGCTGTTATGCAGGAAAAACCTGCTAAACAGAATTTGTTTGCTAATTACAAAAAAAGACAGCGGAATACCAGTTACAAGTTATGTATAATGTACTTACACGACAGTTTGGCTGGTAACCTGTTTCTGCTAAGTGAGACTTTTCTGTGCTAAGAAGATTGTTGAGCTTAACAACTTCTGAATGTGGGCCCTAGGCCCAATCTAATAAAGCCTGGTGAGCACAAAAACTTGCTAAGCACAGACAAATCTTGCTTAGCTGAAACAGGTTACCAGCCAGATTTCCATAAAGTTGACATCGTTGCAACTGGTGCCCAACTCATTTTCTGCCAGGCAAAGAAATTTGCTAAGCAGTTTAACAGGTATAAAAATTGGACCGCCAAAAGTCACGTCGGTAGAGACTATGCCATAAGCACGTCCCCCCCCCCCCCCCACTCACGCCACTGAAAATGTTTAATCATTGTCATCAAAGAATGCTGATTTTTCCCATTGATGACGTCATGTGCAACAAAACTTTAGTAGTAAGGCTGTTCAAATTATACTAAAGCCAATTCCAAATAAGTGGCTTTGGCTGCAGCTGTGGCTTTGGCTGCAGCTGAATCACCACATTAACATGCGTTGAAGCCTAGGCTGCCCTTAGCAACAGCCAATGACAGCTGCAGCCACAGCAGCCAACTCAAGACATGGTCTGATACTGTAGTAAGCCTTGTGGATGCATAGAGTAGTTAGAGGTAATTGATAAGGCAGCACCTGTTACAAAGACTATTTCCCCTTGGAATGTGTACCTAAAAATTACGATCCCCCTGATTTTTAATCCAATCCCAGAATGGAAGATTTGGGATGGATTTGGGGGGAGCTCCTGGAGTTAACGGGATACAGGATCTCTGCAAAGAAACGCCCCACCTCATAATGAATGTACTGGTATACATGTGCTCCATTCTTATCCTACCACTAAAGCATGCATTCCTTCCTCGCTAAATGGTCTGCCCTGAAGCCAGACCTTCAAGATCCGAGACCTGCAATGCATACTACTAACTATGCACTGTACATCATGGCATGTGTACAGTGCTGCACTAATAATGGTCAGCCAGCTTGCAAAACATCTTATTTGGCAAATTGCACCGACCGACTAAAAACACAAACTGTGTTAACAGCACAAGATGGTCCGCTGACGCCCACACAAAAGACTGTCCAAACATCTTTTACAAGTAGCTCCTCAGTTCCAACATTACGTATGTTTTCCAATGCAAATCACGTATCTGGGCCAGACAGTGCTTCTCCACTTCAATCAAGACAAACCTAAGTGTACATGTGCCTCCTTCTCAAAGGCAGCAGAATGACGACTCTGGGAACATCCTGTTAGTCTATGTTGCGTGAAACTAAGAGATAACTTTATTTTCAATTTTTTTTGTATCCTTCTTTTTCTGCGTGACTCACCGATTATCGTAAATGCGTTCATCTCTTCTTAACATAAGCCTTCCCCACGTACTATGCACAATTTATAAAAGGGACTTTGTCGGTTTGTATTCCCACGAAACAAGGCAAGATTGTTTTCAACGTATGGTTTAAAACTGCAAACTTCATCAATATTTCTTTTTCATCAAGCTCAATTCTACATAACGACTAGGACGGCGTGCGTACCTCAAGTTTCACTTATCCCCGGCGACCAACTCTGATTACATTTAAGAGCAGGCATTTCCAATCTCGTCCACCGGTGCTTAAACCAATTATTTCTTGCTCACCGCAGTGCTCAATATGAAGTCTAGACACGTTGGGTAAATCTAATTTCTTGTTATGGTTAACATTACCAGTCCTCGGTTTTAATCCATTACAGTAACCAGCTTCTTCATTATCTCCTGTTACAGGTCCGAGCAAATCTAAATGCACATGTCAATATGCCAGCGATTTTATGGATCTACTCGCAGTTTACACGGAATCGTGTCTCCATGGACAGTTTTTTTGAGATAAAATAACACAGGGTTACCAGTGGTGGCCTAGATATAGCTTCTTCTACACCCCACTGAACTGATGATGGTTCCCCGCATTGTGAGTTGTGAATGTGGGAGCTAGTCTACCCATTGACATTGTGGACTTTAACAAAATGGATCTGGTCTGCGGTTGACAAGACTGAGATACGTCTTTAACTTGATTTTGCGTACAAAAACCGATAGGGATGTTGCTCGTAAAAAGTTCAAACAATGGTTAGAACAAAGAGAAGTTGCCAGTTTACAGTGGGCTCTTCAAATGATATTTTCTTGACTTTTGACAAGATTTTAGATGAAAGTATTTCCCTTGAAGATTGATACTAGTATGAATTTTTTAATCAGTGAGCTATCGCATTGAAATTCATCAATTTGATTTTTCATGGTTGCCATTCCAAGCAATGACGTTCAAACATTTTGTGATTGCTCTACATTGTATCTGCACTAGAAGATGAATGCACTAACAGCATCAATACACACAGGCGCACTGCACTCCACCCACATAATTCCCAACAACCTGTCAACTATCAATCAATTAGAAATATGATGACAGGTGTTACGGGGGCCTCACGGGGCAATTACTGCACCCAGCAACATGGGGCAGTTACCAGGCTAGGGTCACTCAGGACATCAATAACATCAGGGGCATTACATTCCACCACAATGACTACTCTATTTAGCATGTCCACACAAAAAAAATAACTAAAGAAATTAAAAAAAAAAAAAAAAACAGGACAATTTATGAGCAGATTCATGGGAACCATATTGACACATTTTAACAACAGGTCCAGTAAGCTTCTCTGTGGTTGAAAAATGCCTCAAATCAGGAATACATGAGTGTTGTGTCTGTGTGACAAAAAAAAGTTGTGAACAAAAAATGGACATCAGAGAGCTACACAAATGTAACCAATACTTCCTCAATTCCATCAAAACAAGTGAACAAACTACACATTGTAATTTGGTAAAATCAGACTTTTATGCTGCGAAAGTTCAAACTGCAATATTATCAAACCAGATGTTTCTGGGGTCGATTTCACAAAGCACTGAGATTCATTTGAAGATGAATCGTCAGTATTACCATAGTGATTTGTATTGTGACATCACACTTTGCTTAGCAATTAATAAGAGTGAGTAGCAGTTGAGATCACTCTTAGCTCTTGGTGAAATTGAGACCTGGTATGGTACATGTATGTCAGTGCTTGAAATTTTAGCACGAGGCCAGCAACTCCACTAACTCCACCACGTCCAACAAGTCTTGAAGTCTATATTAGCCCTTTTTGAGGTATGGCGGACATTATAGCAGTGCACTGTTTGGTTTGGGTGTATACAGACAAATTGAGCCCTGGTTGAACACGTGTACATACTTAACGCATATTACTCAGATGGACTTCAGGAAGTAATTTACATACTGCATTTCGTGTCCATTCAAACCAAACACAAGAAAAGTCCATCAAGCTACTGTGGAACAAAGCGACAACATCAAAACATAAATTACTGGCTTGGAATAATTCAACTACGAGGGAAAACTATGATAAGACGATTCACTAAAAACCTGAACTTTGGGTTCTTGTTATCTCAGTGATTATTAGCGAGGGTTGAAGTCCAATAATACCTGCTCCGTGAACCTCACAGGAACTGCCATGATTAAAGATATTTCATTATTGGTTTTTGGAAGTGTAAATGACAGGAAACACAGGCCACTTTGCATTTATTACGTTAGCAGTTTTTTCCCAATGGTTGTAACTTTTTTTTATAAGTACGTTGATACCTGAAACCGACCAAAAGTGATTCAACATGTACATGGACATGAAGGCTTATACTTTTAATACTTGAGTTGATTCATTTGATGTTTTTAGTTTGTGTTTTAAAATCACCCTCAAAATTCTATCAAAATTGTGGGCAAAAATCCACCATTTTCCGTCCATTTTTTAAAATGAAATTTGAGTACACTGGACCACAGGCCCGAGGCCGGTGATTTTAGCCTCGGGCCAGTAAACTCATGACCGGACAAGTCCAGCAGTCTTGTGTTTTTCAATTCACTGTATAAAATATTTAATTTGAAGAAAATAAAACATACGTTCAATTGTTGACTTTTGATAAATATTTTTTCACTTCTGTTTCAAGTTCTGAAACCCATCAAAACGTAGGCGAAACTTTGTGTGTGTGTGTGGGGGGGGGGGATAATTACATGCACCAACCCTGTACTTGGGCTTTAACAACCTGTGTCTAAGTGCGATGGACCTGTTCCTTGAACTAACAGGCCCTCTTGAAGTCAATGAGTAACCTATATTAACTGCAATCCATTTCTGTTATGTACAAGTACATAAATCTGCAACTATCCATTGAATACCACTTGAATAGTTAGAGAACCTACATTGTGTCAGCGAATGACTCATGCTTGGGGTTTACCGAATGGATGAGATCATTATGATCTGGGTGTATTATCCATTACTCGATACAGCATACCAACCATACATCCTTCTGATGGAATCTACACACAGTGTACCGGTGAAGCCACCATCAATGTTTGCATACGATATTTCTCATTGTAGTTTTTTTTTTTAAAAGGACTGCGTTTAATAGTATTTGGCCCTTTTGAGATTCAGCTTGCGGGAAGACTCTGAGCGATAATATTATGCCGACTTTCAAGGTCAAATGAAGGAATTATTCTCATGTAATTTCGTAAAGGGATTGCACAATGTGCATCTTTGGAATTAAAACAAAAAACTAAAGTAAAATGTCGGTGGGTTTAAAACAGAAACCTTTAAACTATTAGTTTCAGTTTGAAAGCTCACAAATTAAAAATGCTTCATGCATGTACCCGAGCACCAATCCTCAAGAGAAGTATTTCCTGTCTGAAATAATATATCCAAGAACTAATTGAAGAACCCAAACAACAGTTAGCTTAACTTGGATTGCTGTAATCAGAATAGCGAAGGAAATCCCTGGCAATTTATAAATAATTTCCATCTTAAAGACCCAGTTCAACATTAGTAAGAAGAAACAAAATAAATGTTCACCAATTTACATGTAATACATGACATTGTATAAAGATAATGATGGCAGAAAACTATCCTTGAAATATTTCTGCCTGAAGTGTTATTGATTTTAAATAATAAATTAAAAATAGTTGTAAAACTATAATCAAACAAATAAGATCCAAAACTATTTTTCGTCTCAGTGAGACGAAAACACTGCCTGCAGGAATGCGTACAAAAATGCTGAATGCATTTTTACCGTTTTCTCGCAAATGAAACAACGAATTGAGCTGACATTTTCACAGGTTGGTTTTATTACAAATATCCTGATTTGTGCAAAGAATGGAAGCATTTACAGTCAGTTTGCCAATGTTGAGCTGGGTCTTTAACCTAAATTGTGAGGATGCCAATTTGATTTCATGTTATGAAGTTTAGTTGTTTTGCTTTTGAGACGATTACAGCATGTACATGCCCATGTACATGTAGGTAGTCCAGCATTCTGCATCAAACACGCCATGATCAAGTTTCCTATATGTACATGTACATAGCTGCAAGGATGCATGTAAATGTAAACAAGTATGTACTACAGTAGGCCAGATACTTCACGAAGGCAACGGAGGCAATTGCCTCCCTTGCCCCTGGTCATTGCCTTGGTGCCCTTGACATGTCCCAACAGAAATTTACAATTTCCTCCTAGAGGTGCCCTTTATCAAGAAGAAAATGCCTTGGTGCCCACTGCCCTTTCAAGAACGAAGCAATCAGGTCTGCTGCAGTGAATATAACATGGTATGTCTTTTATTATGAAAAAGTTAAGTACAGTGCTCTGTTGTTTCGTTTGCCTAACTATTGACAAACTGATATCAGTTACTGCAAAATCAAACAACTTTTACAGAACTTTTTTTGATTGAAAAATTAGTCACTTTCAGATTCAAGTTCAAAACCTGGAATAAAAATCACAAAAAGCGATCAAACCGTAAGTGAATTACATTTCCTTGTGGGCACATGACTGGGATGAGATTTGCCAATTGTGAAAATTCCCGAAAATGGCTCGCAGGCCTGGGTTCCCCCATTATTCCAGACTCAGAACCTCCTAGATGTTACAATTCAGGAGCAGCTCCCAGATGTTATGATTCGGGGGCTTAACAGACTCTGTGCATCTCCAGAAATACAAATCTACAGGTCTGGGTGCAATGTGGACAACTTCTTTCTCCATTGGGTGATTGCTTCACTTCTTTCAAGAAAACTTGAATGCTCAAGGAGATTTGGAGAAAATCCTGAAATCAGGAAAAATCCGGAGAAATCTCATGCCTGCACACATTTTTCGCTACCTTATGGAGACTTTAGGCAAAAGGGGAAGCACGAAACAACGGGACTTTTGAGGACACTAGATGGCAGCAGACTTACCAAGTACATCCACTGTTCTCGGAAATGTGCGCATGCTCAAAGCTACGCAAACAATGACAACTTCATCTCAGGGTTAAGACTGCCGCCACTTATCAATCCAAAGTATCACACGGCATTGGTCTCCACTGGGGGAATTCTAAAGAGAGGGATGCTCCACAAGAAATGTGTCCACCAGAGGATGTTAAGTACAGGGACAAAAGGAGAGAACAAAAGAGGTCTCCCAGGGAAGCTAAAATAGGAATGCGTGTTCTTCATGGTTTGTAAGTAACCTGGTACGCAAAGCAAGTGAAAACAAGAGAGGGAATAAGAAACTGTTACGTCCACTAAATGCCGTCTTTATCAGTATCCACTACAGAGTAAAAACATACAGATCTGGCTTCGTAAAATTTGGAAAGAGGAAATCCTTGCCCAAGTAACCTCACCTAAATTTGTATACTGTACACAAAACAAAAGTTTGTTTACAAGGTTTTTGATGGAAATTAAAAGGACCGTGAATTTCCACATGTGTTTGTGTTAACGTTGCCATTAATTTCTATGGGATGTTTGGGTGAGAAAGTGTAATCATTTCATAACTTGTCATTCTGTCCATGATTGAATAAAAAAAAGTAAGTGTCGAAAAAATAATAACAATAATAATAGTTTGCCAAAATCTACACAGAATACATACATGTTTATGATCTCTTGAAAATGAAAGTGCCATGAATTTCCACATGTGTAAATGTTGCTGTAAATCTACAAGGATGTTTGTGTAATAATGTGTAATCATTTCATAACTTGTAATTCTGTCCATGATTGAACAAAAAAAGTGTAAAACAAATCATAACAATAATAGTTTGCCAAAATCACAATAACTCCACAGAACGCTTGTTTATGATCTCTTAAAAATGAAAGCATCGTGAATTTCCACATATGTGTAAATGTTGCTGTAAGTTTATACAGGACGTCTGTGTAATAATGTGTTTAATCATTTCATCAACTTGTGAAACTATCCAAGAAAGTAAGCGTAAAACATAACAATAAAAAAATACAGGAATATATTGCCCAATTCCAAATAACTACACAGAATGATTGCTTATAATTTCTTGAAAATGAAAGCACCATAAATTTCCACGTGTAAATGTTTCTGTAGATTTCTACAGGATGTTTGTGTAGCTGTGAGAGTGTGTAATCATTTTAGAACAAAGCGAGTAAAGCGTAAAATAAACAAGGATCAGTAGTTTCGTAGAGATTATCAATGCTACACATGTTATGAAGCAGGGGAGATGTGACTTTTAAAGACGACATGTACTACATGTAAATTAACCTAGTAACCTAGTACATAGTATAGTACATTACAGGGCAATGTAAGGAATACTCAGGGCAAAGTATGGGGCATTTAGAGCAGTGTATGGGGCACTTGGGGCAATGTACATGTATGTGGCAATCAGGTCAATGTATGGGGCAATCAGGTCAATGTATGGGGCATTCAGGGCAATGTATGGGGCACTCAGGGCAATGTATGGGGCATTCAGGGCAATGTATTGGGCACTCAGGGCAATGTAGTGGGCACTCAGGGCAATGTATTGGGCATTCAGGGCAATGTATTGGGCACTCAGGGCAATGTATGGGGCACTCAGGGCAATGTATTGGGCACTCAGGGCAATGTATGTGGGCACTCAGGGCAATGTATGGGGCACTCAGGGCAATGTATGGGGCATTCAGGGCAATGAAGTGGGCATTCAGGACAATGTATTGGGCATTTAGGGCAATGTGTGGGGCACTCAGGACAATGTATCTAAGGGCAATGTACTACAATGTATGTATTGGGCAGTCAGGGCAAAGTGGGGAATTCAGGTCAATGGGGCATGTAAATTTTCCATTTATATATTCTTAACAAGTGGGCAATAAATGAGATGAATTGAATTGAATTCAGGGCAATTGATGGGGCTTGTTTAGGAAAAACACAAACAGAAACTACAGTTTTACACATAATTGGCCAAAAGTGCCCCGCACCTCGGAAAAATGGTGCCCCTTTTGTTCCCCCCTTTAAATGTTACCCTAGCTTCGCCGCTGCATGTGACATGTCATTTAGCCTGCTAGTTTTTAGTCTACAGTACATAGTGTACTTGAGAAGGTTACACTACAGCTAGAAAAATAAGAATAACCCTGAATAACACACTGGATTCTGCTTGTTACAGCATTATACAGCATTATACACGGCAACTGCCTAAGACTGTGTGAACAAGAAAAAATAAATAAACTTCTCTCTCTCTCTCTTTCAATCTCTTTATGAACTACACTTTTTATATCTACCTAAGTACTGTACAGCAACGTCCCTGGAATCAAAAAGAAATTGATAAAATAGAAAAAATCAATACACTTCATAGCCTGCCAGCCGGGTACGTTATAGCTGGAAGGTATACAACTTTTAAGTGCTTCAGTTACATACCGTGGGATTTGGCACGGCAGTAAAATTGACAGATTATAACCAGCCCAAATCTGTCGGATTTGTGCATAAAAATCGACAGGGAGTGGATGTACGAGAAACAGTGGAGCAGGCAACAAATCCTCAACTCGGCACGAGAAAGAAAACAACTCCGCTGAAAAATACCCACATCCTTTAAAATTGCGACGGAAGTAACGCAGATTGAGTTTCATCCTCTAACCTGGCACAGTGCACGAACGGATCAGAAAGCACATATCGAGTACAGTGTAAATCGGCATTTCTGCACAACATTTGCATAGCCCCCATTTGTGGGCACTATTGACAAAATGCCGACTTGCATGCTAGATTAACACTAAGTATACTGCGCCTTAATTTCGACCCACATACTATGGTCTGAAATGCGCCTGCTTGCTGTCAATTTTGTGTTCGGTGCAACATCTTGCAGGGTACTCCACCATGCACAAGCTAGTATATATCGGGCTGATACGCGGGATTTACGGGCCGATATGCAGGAACTACGGCCGAATGGAAAGAAAGTTAATAATAATCATGTATTTTTATTATCATTCTATTTTTATTTTGTTTAGACTTTAAGATCAAATTCACACAAAAAACCTCCAGATTGTACAGTAGAGCTTTTCAATCCAGACAAAAAAATCAAATAAAAAACATTCCTGAGGGCCCAGTTTCAATTCAGCGTGCTTCGGCCACACTTTCAAAATTTGGGTCCAGAATTCCCCCCAGTTTTGAAAAATCCTGGAAAGAAACCCGTCTTACATTTGTGGTTTACCCATACGCTGATGTGTTTTTAGCACTGTATACTCAGTACTTTCCCCAAGTCCTGTGAAAAAAAAAAACTAGAAATAATATTCTTTGTCCCCGATGCAAATTTAACATCTACATGTATTAAAACCGTTGCAGCTCCTGCTGCTAAAATAAAAGGATTCAAACTGCATCTACATGTAGCTATCGGACAATTGAGTGGTCTAGTGATGTAAGACATCTGTAATGGCAAAGGTCAAGGGTTCGAATCTCACCCCAGTAATATGCCTGTGTTTTTTTTCTCACAAGAATCAGGAACGTACTGAGTATACAGTGCTTAAAACACATCGGCGTATGAGCAAACCACAATATTCTTTATCCCCGATGCAAATTTGATCACAGCACTATTAACATCTCGCATGACTCAGCTGTGCGTGGTGGAACAACTGCACTCGGAACTAAACAGTGTGTGCATGGTGTGTACTGTGTAGTAATGCAATTACCATGGAACAAATGCACAACACCGGGATGAGATTTGCCAATTGTGAAAATGCCTGAAAATGGCTTGCTGGCCTGGGTTCCCCCTTATTCTAGACCCACAACCTCCCAGATGTTACAATTCAGGAGGTTTACAGACTCTGGGAATCACCAGAAATATACAAAAACTACAGGTTTGGACACCATGCGGACTATATCTTTCTCCCTTTGGTGACTGCTTTATACTTCTTTCAAGAAAATTTGAAGGCTCAAGGAGATTTTGAGAAAATCCTGATGTCAAGAAAATTCCTGAGAAATCTCATGCCTGGCAACGGAAACAATTTTGGGCTGGCATTTTGGCACATCCCCATGTCAGATTTGTCACACTTCTGGGCGTGAATCTGGGGTTGTGATTGGCAAGAACATTAAAACCCTAAAGCCTGGTTCATACTTCACGTGAATGTCGAAAGTGAAGCGAATTTCCTTGCGTCACAATTGAAAAAAACAGCGCGTACCGAATTGTTGGGTCACCAAAATTCGCTTCGCCTTCGCTTTCGCGTTAAGTATGAACCGGGCTTAACCCTGCCAAAATGAAACAAATGCACTTAGTTGGTAAAGGTTGCTGTCTTAAGTTACATACAATACATGTATTACACTGTACAGCAGTCAACTCAAATCCCATCAGCCCATACTCCATTCCACTGTGTTGCATTTAGCAGGATACATGGTGCACCCCCAACATATTGTTGGTCCCCACCAAACTTGCATAATAATATCAGATCATTTAGTAGGGTAACTGCCCCATGCCTGGTGGCCGATATGTGGCAGGGTGTACCCCCCCCCACCTCCCTATTGTGTCTTTATTGTGTTCTAGAAATCTCTGGAATTCTTTTGAGGATTTTAGGGGGGGGTTGCTTCTGTACAAGAGGGGAAGAGTGTGTTAGAGAATGGGAACATTTAGGGGGCCTCCCTCTGCCACATATTGGGCATGGTATATGCTGAGGCTGGCATAAACTAATTCACTTTACTACAATGCAACAGAGTCCTCTGTCGCATTTTGCTGCATTTAGCAGGGTTTCCATTTCGACTGTGTTGCATTTTCATGCAATTAAGCAGAGTGCCTTGAAAACACCTGCTGTGTTTTAAGTGGCACAAGATTAATGGATCGGTTTTCAATCCCTTGATCTTGCCGAGAAGCCACTCAGAATTCCAACAACATCATCCGAGAAACATATAATCGTTGGTCTAGTAAACTCACCCACTGCATGTACATGTAGTTCAGAATTCACAACAATTTCACCGGAGATCATACTGCATTTCAGCCACACCGTAATACATTCATCTTATCTGATTGTATTTGGTCCAATGCACTGGATGGTCTACACACACACGTACACATCTTAAATTTGTTAAATTTTGTTCAGGATCAAACATGTACATTATGTGTACTTCAATCATTCTGTTTGAATGCAGATGTTAACTCAAAAAAAAAAAAGCCCCCAAAAATTTCGAAGACAGCAAAGTGATTAAGGTGATAGTCATCAATGATAAATTGTTTCATCCTTTGGATTGCGACTGATCCGGTGAAGATCAATACACACATGATATTAATGTGCAAAATGCTTTTGAGTACCTGTTCAGTTGATCAGTGAGGTTAAGGTACAAAGTGGAAGTCAAAAGAACTTCAATTGTTTACAAGGGGTTTGCAGTAAGTTCCAACAGGCCAGATCCTTCACGGAGGCAACGGAGGCAATTGCGTCCGTTGCCCCTGGTCATTGCCTTGGTGCCCTTGAAATGTTCCTGTACAAATTAACAGTTTCCACATAAAGGTGCCCTTTATCAAGAAGAAAATACTTTGATGCCCATTGCCCTTTCAAGAACGAAGCAATCAGGCATGTATTTAAAGTTTGAAGTGTACATGAAAATAAAAAGTCCAGAAAATTGGAAAACAATATCCTCTTGGTCGGGAGATGAAGCGCCCTGAAGAAATAGACCTTATGCGTCTGACATCATGAGTCCCATAGTGATATGTACAACAGCGCCCTCAATGAGGTCAAAACGGCCGTTAGTTTACTGTAGGAAAACAGCTGTGCATACCCTTTAAAGGATGTTATATTTCAGAGGTTTATAGACTCTTTACATCACCACCGTGCTAATCTAAATCTACAGGTTTGATTATAACAGGAGTTGAGTCTTTCTCCGTGATGACGAGTTCGCCTCTTTATAGA
The DNA here is from genome assembly GCA_911728455.2 of Marthasterias glacialis. NCBI lineage: Eukaryota > Metazoa > Echinodermata > Asteroidea > Forcipulatida > Asteriidae > Marthasterias > Marthasterias glacialis. The sequence continues at coordinate 16,842,743 of OU452234.1, read as the reverse complement.
AAATCTGAAGAGCAAGGGAGGTGAAGGGAAAAATCCTGAAATCAGGAAAATTCCTTACAAACCACAGGCCTGAGATGGAGTCTGTAATACTATAACGTAAGCGTTACTGAATACTGGTTTAGCTAATCAGCACTACATCTTACATTTCCTCAACCTAAGGCAACAACACAGGGATGGATTTTGAAGAACTCTGACGAGATTGTCCCAGCTGTTCCAATTGTACATCTTGCCTGCCAGAAAATGCTCCGGAATGTAAAATTTCCAAGATCACTCTACAGATTACTACAAACAATGTACATATGTATGTACATGTACAGTGCATACTACAGTTTATGGAGATTGCACTGTCTGATTTTTATCAACTTTTGATATGAAGAAAGGGGACACTTCTCAAAACTTGTTCAGCTGATATTTGAAATTATGACACAAAATGTTGAATTTCCCACATGACCAGTGCAGTATCTTGCCTGCCAGAAAATGCCCTGGAATGTATAGTGTACAAGATCAATCCAAAGGTTAATGTAAATGGTCTAGTCTATGTACATGGATGTACATGTACATGTACTATGTAAGTTCCGTCTTCAAATGGTCACTGTTCCCGTTTGCCACTAGATCAAGTACCAAAAATAAAATAGACAAAATGAAATGAAACAATACAAATGGCAAAGCACAGTTTATGTTGTTTGTCAAGTAAGAACATTTTACAAACAAGAAAGTCAACTGAGAGCAACACATTTAAGCAAAATGTGGCATTTGGACTGTAATACTGTATGGAGTTACTGTATAACTTGCAAGGGAGAACAACAACACTGCCAGGCTGGGGGAATTCAGCTATGCCGTCAGCTATCTTGGTCACGTTCCTAGGAGCGTACCCTGGAGATCATTATGAATAGGGTTGGCAGGTCAAAGGTGACCCGTGAATGTGAACCAGTCTAAAGTGAGGAGCCCCAAAATGGTTCCAGCTTAATGTTAGGTCTGTAGGGAACAGGGGGGAAAGGCCGCACTAGCCACCCAGACATAAACAAGCACCACAGAAGATTTATAGCTTCAGCCTCAAACATTTTTGTTTGTCAAGAACTAATGAATACATGGGTATAAAAAAAATGTATTATATAAACTTTGAGCATTGTATCACAAGAAGGTAGAATGTCACTTACCTCCAACTTTTTAGTTTTTCAAGAACTTATGTGTACGTTGATGATAAAAAAAAAAAAATCAAAAGTCTATATTCTGTGCATCACATCAACTGTTAGAAATATTTTCATGACGAATCAATTTTTTTGAAAACTATGCACGATTTGTAATGTTTCATCTGTTGAACCGTAAAGTAAAAGTACAACTGAACAACATAATGTAAGCTCACACGATTGCACTTTTGTGGTGCATCAGTACGTGTGTAGGCCTATGCAACTCCGCCGTGGGCTACATGTACAACGGACAATGTACTTAGACCAAGCTTTAATTGATTCTCTTCACTTCCCATAAATTCAGTAGAAACCTGATTAAAACTGACAACATTATTACAGCCTCAAAGTGCCTGGATATACCATCGGGAAGAATGATGTTTGAAAGACCACTTAAAAGATAGGTGTGTACAATAGGGCATAGGGCATTCCACCTTGGAAAATTAAGTATCAATCTTGGTTCGACTCTATCAGTCATTGAAAATCTATCTGACACCACTCCCAGATGAGCTTATTGCCACTTAAATCCATATTACGTGAAACAAAAATGCACTGATAAAATGTGGATATATGTTGCATTTATAACTTCCACACAATATAAATGCTCCTGGGGGGAAAACTGTTACAGGACGTGGGCCTACATGTACTATGTGTGACACAGTGTACATGTTTGGTTTTAACATGAGAGCTAGGTTTTAAGAGAACGTACTTTGGCCCATTTCAAACGTCGCGCTCTTACCATGTCGAATTCAAATCATTTGAGTTCGACAATAGCGCGGCATTGGCGCGGCAGTGGTTTCAAACGTCGTGCTTCTGCCGATCTTTGCCAATAGCACGGCAGGGCCTGTCGAGCCATGGTCGAGCTAAGCTTTTGCCGCGCCGAATTCCAAAAGTGGTTTCAAACGTCGCGCTCCTGCCGTGTCGAATCATAAAACAAATCTTAATATTGGAATTAGACACGGCAAGCCTTACCCCTTGATGCCTCAAGGGGCCAACTTGATAGAGCTGTTAAAGCACAGAAAGGTAACTAAGCACACAACAGTTTTGCTTACCAGAATGTTACCAGCTAAAATACACATGTACCATGTCACATGTACCATTCGTGAGTGGTTCCCTGCTTAATGTTTGCTTAGCAGAAATGGGTTAAGCAATATTTTCTGCTTGAGCAGCTTTATGAAATTGGCCCAGTTTACACACTATGGATTAATCAACAAAAATATCATTCAACCACCCTCTGAAAATGTCATCCAATTGGATGGTAATATTCTCAACAACAAAAATAGCAAATGATTTTGTTTTCCTTTTGGGCACGATTTTTTTCCTACAAGCATGTGGGCCTTACATGTATATTATATAGTGTACATGTAGGGGGCATTATTATGTACGCTAAATAATGCTCCTTATTGATTTGCTAAATCCATACGACAACAGTGTAAAAAATCAATTCTGAGAAAAAATCTAAAAACTACGACATGGTTCCGGATCATTTGACTACATGTTTGTTTACAATTTTCTTAAATTTCGAAAGGGAGTCAGCCGTCTGTATTTTGATCTTTCACAAACTGTGATTGGAGCAGGAAAAGTAGTTTTAATTTTTGTACCTTTTTCCCGGTAATTTTTGTCCCGGTAAGCGGTGTCTACACACCCAAAACATGCATTATTACATCTACGAATGTAATTCTTGCTTAGACAATGCATCTAACCCATGGGTCATGGCCCAAACCATGTCCCTCAACTGTGCTGAGCGTCAAAGAATATCCACAATACTGCAATCTGGGCATTTAACAATGTTCACCTGAGTAGATAATGGTATTTCCCTGCAAATATTACAACACTGTCTACCCAGCAAACATGTAGCCCAACCCGCCCACATGTACATGCATGTACATGTACATGTACATGCACACACAGTTCACCATGTACATACTGCAATGTATCCCTTCTACATTGTGTACATCTTATATGCTAAACACAAACACAGTGGTGGTTCCCAATTCAAGAACCCAAAGGGATAGCATGAGTAAATTTTACATTACAGTGAGTACAATGTATTGATAAAAAAAAAACCAAGTAAAAAAAAAACATTAAAAAAAAAGGGCAGAAAATATTGATAGCGATCCAAATTAAACCACATTTCACTCAAAAAGCAAAGTCAAGTGCATCGGCCATTTTTTGTTTACTTTAAACTAAGGGAAGTATTGCTCAGCCTACAGGATCGAATGCATTCGTATACAGTACCAAATAGGAATACACCGTCATCTGAAGTTTTCTATAATCTTTAAAAATACTTACCACCGACATACATTGTTTACTGTACAATGTATACAACATGCAAAGAAGAGACCACTGTCAAAAGTGCAAATTGTCAGCACAGATAATTGTAAACTTCCATTTCACGTCCAAAACGGACTCTGCACATTGTTACTAAATGAACACTGTCATCCAGTTTCAACAAATGTATGGCCCGTTTGGTGAACTTGATCACAGCCTGGCTCTGCTGTGTATGTGTTTGTAACTCTTTCCTTGTACATGTACAGTACACGTAGCTGTAGCAGTGGGTTGACTTTTGAGTCCCATGAGGAAATTACACCTGTTTTGCACTTTTGCTTGTCACTTTCCAGTCTGATGACGAAAAACTGTCACAGCTACATGTAATGTGTAATGAACATGCTTTTTGTTCACCCAACCAAAATATGTCAATATCATTATCCTACCAAAACAAACGTATCTCGTATAGCATGAGTCAGAGGAAAAAAAGTAACAATTCCTACATGTGTATACAGTGTAGCTGTTGACACCTCACTTCCTATTAGTTAAGTCATTAATAATAACAAAAACTTGCTTAAAACACAAAACAAACAAGTATTAATAAAGGATCGTTATCTTGGATTACGTGGAAGTTTCGAGCTTTCCGAACTTGGCAACACATGCTGATTGATCTAACAAAGGGAGAAGTGCAGGCTGGACGCAAGAACACCAACAAGAACCGCACACACATACACACACAAAGGTGTCATGAGCAATTACCATCTTGCATGAAAAAATAAAAGCTTCAAAGTAAAGCACAACGCTGGTTTTTCAAAAATTATACGCACACATAGGCCTCATACCTGTACATGTACTTCACAGAGGCAATTGCCTTCGTTGCCCCTGGTCATTGCCTTGGTGCCCTTGAAATGTTCCAATAGAAATTGACAATTTCCCGATAGAGGCGCCCTTTCCCAATGAGAAAATACCCTGGTGCCCTTGCCCTTTCAAGCATGACACGACCAGGACTTCACACACACTGGAAGTGTGTAAAGACTGTGATGGCACAAATATCCATCGCACAAAATTTTGTCAAACGGTGATGTGATCATAAAAAAGTAATCGCTTTGAAGTTAAAACTGGGTGCACTTTATCTAATTTTACAAGCTCCATTTGAATTTTAAGACGTTCTAATTATTTTATTTAAAATACAACTAAAATTTCATCGAAACATTCATGTTTTTCTTTCCACGAGTGTAAAGAGAGTAAAACTTGAAAGCGCCTTTAATTTTTGTTTTAAAAATTTATACTTCCAAACAACTTATTTCCAGGAAATACTTTGGAGCGTAAATCAGCCTCTAACCGGGAGATATATACGCGTACCATTCCAACGTCACCCTCTAAAGATTAATCATGAAGATGGTAATCACGCGACGCCTCCAGACAGTAAGTGATAAAATGGAATCGGATTTGCTCTGAAGTCTGAAAAAACCCTGGAGCAGCTAGCTTTACTCATTCCATGCACACATACTGTAGATGAGATGGCTAAAATCTTACAAGTAAATGTCATGAGTGACTCAAATCTACAGGATATTTGCAGCGACAGCAGAAGAACTGAAGAATATTTTTGAAAAACAAAAAGGCTTTCTTTAAAATGTTAAATCGGGTGGTTAAAAGAAAACACTAGCCACCAGTTACAATACACTTGTAATTAATTGATTAGTCACTCCAAAGGGAATGGGGAGGGGATAATTTGATAACACACATTAGTCCAAAATAAAATATAAAATGACAAACACAAAATTTACTCTTTTGGGCTAGGGCTGCCTCTCGTGCCTTCTTTCTACTACGTGGTCTCCAGGAGGCAAAGGACCACCGACTCCGGGATCTTTCCTTCATGATAATTAGGCTACATGCAGTCAAAATAAGAATTTGGTCGCGGGGCGTCTTGGCCGGGCCGTTTGGGGAAATGATTTCACTCTACGAGATGGATATTGCAGGCATGTAATCTTCTGGAAAGAAAAAGAGATCCGGGATGGTTCATGCATGGAACAAAATCAAAAAAGCAACAAATCAAAGAAAATACGAAAATGAAAACAAAAGAATGCAAAAACCAGTTACAATTAGCCAATTACTTATGGTTCCCGTCAATGCGTTTGTTACCTTAACTGACTAGCATCAAGAAGACAGGCCTTAACCTTAAGAAATGAAATTTCAGGCCCATGATCCATGTTCTAATATTGAAAAAAAGGCTTACATATCGTCGCAGTTTTCATAAAGAGACACATTAGACCACACAGTGGTAAAACCACATTTCGAGATAATGCAAATTTACGTTGGTCAAGTTTTAAAATCGCAGTTTTGATTTTATTTCATGGTCAAAAATCAAATTGTTTACATTGTTAGAAAGCTGAAATCTCAGCTGAAGGATATGTAACTGTATATTGTTTGTTTAGGGGAACAATTATCAACGACTTACATACTTATTTAAAACAAAATCTTCACTTTGTGAAAACGAAAAAATTCAGTATACTTGGCTTTCGAGTTTTCACGAAGTGACGTTTTCCCGTGTGTAATAACATCAACGGGTATAGGAAATGGTGTCACTTCTGGAAATGGTGTCACTTCTGTGTGGCGTGGTCCATTCAGTCACTTCGTGAAATCCAAAAAACATGCAAACCACGTTGTGTCACATGCAGAAATACATGGCCAAGTCTACAACATGTCACTTCGTGGAAACGAAAAAACTCCAGTTTCAACCAATTTTAGCACAGTGACATTACTGTAGCTAAGCAACCAAGATGTTTCAAGACTTGTTACTTTGCAGAAAGAGAGGTATCAGTGAATACATGTACCTTCTAAATATTAACATAAAATTTGAGGAATTTTTATTTTTCGAGCATTATGTCACTTCGTGAAAACTGCGACGATATGTACAAGAACCATGTCAAACAAATTGAAACCTTTCCATGGGGGTTTGCCAGCGTTAATACTTCGAATGTAAAATAGTTGAACATTTTCCACGGATTTTCCCTGGGCAATTTTTTTGGTGTGGAAATGTTTTTTAATGTCTGCTTTCTTTCAGTCTTGGTGATTCTTCACTTAATATCAATCATTCTGATTTCCAGAATGTTATTCCGCACTCAGACTTTTTAGAATTGAAATAAATGCAAAAACAAGTGCAACTTTACTATAAAAATCAAGACTACAGGTGAAAATGATTTGAATACAACCTACACGATGGTAATTATTCCACTATTTTAATGTCGCCAGTGTGGCACATTCCCACTAGGCATTTTAAAGTGAAACTCAACTCTACAGAACTTACACCCAAAAAAAAAGATTAGTTCAAAATGCCTGACTCAACTAAAAAGGTGAGTTAAAAATGCAATGTACTCTTTAAAAATGAAATCAGCTTTTGTGGGTAATGAACAATGATGAATGAGTTTAAAGTGCATCCCCACTGTACACGACCATCGCCATGCCAGTGATAAAACGCTAACAGTCACTACACAACAGTACTTGCAAAGCTGCCACACAAGTGATGGTACTAAGTGGTACTCTGAGAATAGTGCAATGATTAAAAACTAAACTTAACAGATTAAAAAGAGTGCAATTCAAGCAAACATAACAACAATTTTTAAATTTTGCATTTTCAGTTGTTCTGCATACATGTACATCAATATCCATGGATTGGACATGCACCAGCATCGTACACATGACATTCATGTAGCAATTAACTTCATTTATGAGACAAATTTAACACATTCAAATTCAGGAGAAAAAAAAATCAGGAAAAAGTAGTGCACATAAAAACCTTTGCATTGACACCATCTTAGAAGTAAAACGATGATGAAACAATGGACATAATAGGACAAAGTTAAGTACGCGCAGGGCACAGGATGGGCCACCTTCAGTTAACCTCTATCAGAGGGCGCCCTTTTCAAAATAACCTCATGTGCATAATGTATATTAACACCGTATGGAAATGAATGGAGAGTAAAATGCAACGCACAGAGAAAGATCATTGTCTCCTCCACAATCTGTTCTAAGATTAAGAGGTTAGAGAGAGAGGTATGACTAGTACAGGTGTATGAGTTCATTGAAGCGTAACTGCAGGAAACCGACAGGTGAATGTGAAATGAGATGTCAGTATCACTCTATTGAATTGTGTCACTACATTGTGTCAGCCATGTATTAATTCAATTAATTAAAGGCAGGGCAACCTTAGGTAATTACACCACAAGTTAATGAATATACAAAGCTTACTTGGTAAGAAGCACTGGAGAGCTGTTGATAGTATAAAACATTGTGAGAAACGATTTGCTCGTAAGTAATATGGTTTTAGAGAAAGAGATACTTTTTTGCCCCCAAATTTGAGTCTGACATTGACAAACGATTCATGCATGAATCGTTTCTCTAGTAATTTCACGTAAGTTTCAGTATTTTCAGATCCTCGATCTGCACGGAAATAACCTCTCCAGATTTTTCACAGATATCTCAAAAATGCTACCATCTTTTGAAACAAAATTTTCAAAGGTTAGTTTTATGGTATACAGCTACAATTGTATAGGATTGATACGAACGTCCGGTTCCAATTACCAAAGGTAGCCCTTGCCTTTACTTAACTCAAATAAATGCAAGTTCACCATACTACATTAAACTTACAACATGGTCGTCCTAATGGTCATTGTACATAATTAATACATTAATAGAACTTTCATATTTAACCAATCAAATTACACTTTTTCCTCAGTTTTTGTTTTCGGAACATACAATTGAATGATACAATAAACTTGCTAGTTTTCTTTTTAAGTTTTAGCTTCAACTTGACTAAAAATTAAAAAGGCATCAATAATATCTTTTAAACCATATGGGGTCCAAGGCTAATTAATTCAATCGATATTTACTGGAAACACGGGATATCAAAATACAGTGGTATGTAAATAACATGACTCAACTACTTTAGACATTTCCTGGACTCGAGGTTTGCGCCCCCTCGTGGCTCAAAAATGGGAGGACGGTATACAGGTAACTAAGAAAGATTTGCTTTAAATGTATTCACTGAAACGCAGACTTTTTAGTCACTGCCTTTGTACTTACAAGACTTCCTTGTAGGCACTAACTCTGACGAGAGACGTTGACGAATCAATGCATCGCTAGCGGAGGCACAAGACGCCCGTTTGGTGTTTAAATCCATAATATTGCGTCGCAAAATATCCAATTTATCGCCTTTGACACCAGCAGCACTGCCAGTGCCAGTCAATTCTGGCTCACCCGGAAGAACCATGAGCCGGTCCAGAACATTCTACATTTTTTACGGGTGTCGCTTTATACGCTGCTTCAGAAAAAAAATCCCAATTTGTGACAATATAACATATTTTCCACACATTTCAAACACTGGGTGTAACAAAGGGCGGAAGGATTTCTGTTAACTTTAGATTTACTTGTGATAGTACAAATTTACAATCTTGACAAAACAAAAATTGCTTTCACATTATTTGCTACTTACCTTGTTTACGAATGGTATTGGCCATCAGACATGTTGCTTTTCAATGGCACATACACAGACAGCAGAGAGGTCGAGGGAAATGACTCACTGATAAAACGCAATGTTGAGCGCTGTCTTTTTGTTCACCACACCTTGCATCAAGGATAAGCAAAATGTTACAAGATTCCCAACACAACTTGCAATCTAAATCCTGTAGACTTGAGTTAATAACCATGAAATTACGGCAAGCAACAAACGCGAATCCGCGGTACGTTCCACAGCTACACGTTGTACTTTACTTATGCCAAAATAAATGGTGGATTTTTACGAGTGCTGGCCGACCTTGAAATACAAAACGACCTGTGATTGGTCGACGCCTAGCACGCTTCATTGCTCATTTTTTTTACAGCTATTCCCAGGCTACGCTCTCTATTATCTTTCGGTTTCGACTGCTGCATAAATTTGTCCAACCATGGAGGAGAGAAACTCAACCAAGGGGATGTTGTCCAAACCCCTCCAGGATCTTCAATTCCTTCTCCCAAGTATAGCTTTATTTTTGAACTGGTATCATTTTGATTTGCGTTTTATTTGAATAGGTTTTGTTTTTAATTTAAAATCTATAAAAATAGGGGAAAAAATAAAAATAGAAAAATAATTTTAAAAAACCCAAATGAAAGTAACAGTAAAACAAATAAACTGCAAACATAAATTCAAAAAAGATAATAAAAAATAAGATGAAAGGATAATTAATAGAATTTTACAAAAACAATGATTAAAATATTCAAACTCAAACATAAAACAGCAAATAATAGAAATTAAAACGTAATCAATGAATCCTCAAAAAGAAATTAAAACGTAATCAATGATTCTTCAAAAAGTGTAACTCTCAAGTACATTAGGAGTGAAATTGTCAACAAACATTTATTAATTTAGTTACCAGTCCACACCATTAGAGCAGTTAACTTATTTTTTTGTGTTTTTGATATTGTTTGTTCTAATGTTCTTTCCTTTTTACGTATGACGGAGATTAACATTTCAGATAGTGATTTAGTTCGCTCTCCTTTAGCAATCCCATAATAGGTCCTGTTTGTTTTTCGGATTTCCGTATATCCCTTTGAATTTTGTGGTATGTATGCTATTGTAAGTCTTCTGTATATATTATCCTGTTTTCTAAAGCCTGAACATCTAACTAAATATAATAAATAAACACTGAGTCAAAAGACACAACTTCTTATAAAAATGCACTCTGTAAGTTATTAATAGTGAACATTTTCGGATGGGACGTAAAGCCGTTGGCCCTAGTGAGTGGAGTCACATAAAACTAGAACCCATCGGAAACGGAGAAGGTGTTGGTGGCATGTCTGACACCAATAATGCGCCACACCTACGTTGGTGTTGTATTATGGTAGCTTCATCTCGTAAAATCATTTGTAACAAAGCTCCACTCCACCAGAGATTTGATAATTCGGCGCCAGGAGTGTGACACTACTAAACCTTCTAGTATCAACGCGATTGATTTCAAGTTGACAGGGATTCCAGGCGCATTTATTTACAACATGATAATTAATTCACAATTCTTTTAAAGCCGTTCACATCTGTTTTGTAAATCTAACTTTGTACGCCAACTTACTCTACCTTCAAAACTCCTATAACACAAAGCTGGCAAAAACAAGGCGAACGGTGGCGTCCTTAAAAAGTAATGACGGACGGAAGAAACGAAAATGATTTAAACATAAAAATTGTTGTGTGTTTTTCCCCGTATGGTCTTCTTCTCAACAAAACGCTAATGTTTCAATATTTAAAATATTGATCCGATGCTATTTAATGACATATGGCTAAAATGAACGTGCTTCTTAGACAGTTCCGGTAATTGTCCTACAAAAATAAATTATGTTCATTCCCCCTATCAAGTTCCCAACGATGGCGAACGGTGATGATGTCATCGCCGTGGCCAAGTCCGTTCTTAAGTGTCATTCTATTGGTAAATAGGAAATCTTTGCAACCAATTGTCTTTGCCGTTCTATTGACACTCCACGAGTGAATATTGCGCATGCTCAAATTTGACAAGCAATTTGAACTTTCAACCCGGAGGATTTCAGCACACTAAACCGATTTGAATGATCCATCACCGTCAGTTTCAGGTACGATTTCAGTTTTTGAACGTGTTTATTTGTTCATTTTTGTTAATTGTATTTCATTTTAATATTTTATTATGTTATATTGTAGGTTTCATTAAGTATTGGAACAACATGAAAGTGTATTTAACAGTGAAACGTCTTTTTAGATACGGAGAAATGTGTGAACTCGATGAACAGTGTGGACTGGTCTGGAAGTGAACACGGACCATTGTATGTCGCACTCGGATTGAATGATTGAATGACTACACTGTGTCACTTTTTAAGCAGGCAGTTTTTGTTTGTGTTCGCAAGACTTATTGTCCGGTAATTTTTTGACACCAGGAAAAAATCTTTAGTTGTCAACCAACTCGCCACATAAATACAAGAAAGTTGTGTAAAATGTTTTCAAATGGAAACAAACTTGGAAGTTGCGATAATCGTAGGTAACCCTTCTCCTCCATCCTCCCGACCATCGGGAGGATGGAGGGTTACGATTATCGCAACTACAAACTTGGTTGACGTGGTTGATGATTTTACAGTGTAGTTAACATGTTCAATTCCTTCAATGATTCATTTATTGACCATGTTTTTATAATTTTAAAAAGAAAAATATTCAGAATTTGACCACCACTTTTTCACTTATTTTTTACAATAATATGTTTGTACTAATTTTGGCCTATCATGCCTGTATCATAATATTAATAGTTGCAATAATCGTAACCCTCCATCCTCCTGATCCCCAAACGGAGGATGGAGGATTAAGATTATCGCAACTACATGTAGGTGATTGTACTACAGTCTAGTCTCATTCATTATTCAGGGATGAGATTCTTCCGAATTTTTCCAGAGTTTACAAAATTACTGTTGTTGATTTAAAAAATAAAAAAATAAAAAAATTGAATGTCATTAACCCTATCCTTCCACCATACCACACGCCCAGTCCAACACCATACAACACTTATCAATGTGAGTGGCTTGCCCCAAGCAACAAGATCGATGTGTGGATACCGTTGTGTTGTGCAACAACACACAAACACACACACACACACACACAAGAGAGGAAGCCACAGAATTCCCTGTGCAACATTAGTACAACACTGATTTAAAACTGTTGGATCTTGTTGTGTAGGGCAAGGATAGGGTTTTAACATACATGTACATCCAGGCCCTTGTAAAGCCTTAACACAGTAACTGTATTTGGACTACACCAAGATGCTTGCCCCATCTACATTTAAGCACAGAATGCCGCCATTGATACAGGTTATGGCGTGGTTGGTAGCCACCAAACCCTCCATCAGTTATTTCGTGGACTTTTCATTTTCAACCCCTCTCTCATCCCTGATTATTGTTTTTAATCTTGGGCCAATCCACCAGACTTCTTCCTTAAATCGTTCTTGAATCTTGACCCTTAAATGCTCACTGGTCATGACTTGAAATCTGCCTGCTCTGCATTATTGAAGACTTCCTGTTTGAGTTGTACTTTACCATAATACTGGTGGATAACCCACCCGCCTAGATTTTGTTTGAAAACTGCTAGCTTTTGTGAAAATCTTGGAATATTCTTGAAATTAGGAATATTTATTGGGTCAATTTAAGGCATGTTTTTCACTAGCTGCGATAATTGTACTTGTACGTTGTGTTTGTAGCTCTTGGTCACATCCCTTAGTCTTTACTTCATAAATAAAGGGCATCTCTAATCCTAGGAGAAATATGTACACATTTGTACTGGAAAATTTCAAGGGGCACCGAGGCAATGACCCGGGGCATGGAGGCAGTTGCCTCCTTGAAGTGTCAGTCCAGCTGTAGTCACATCATTTATTATTAGTATTGTTGATGTTCATAAGAATTTGCTTATTTGTTTTAAATCTGGCCTGATATACATGTATCAACACAGAGGCAGCAGAGGCAATTTGCTTTCCAATCCCCTTGGTGCCCTTTGAAATGTTTCAGTAAAAATGTTAGTTTCTCGCATTATAGAATTGTGCCCTTTAGAAAAGAGAAAATGGCTTGCCCATACAGAAAGTTAGAATGAAGTATTAGACTACGTACAGTATGTAGGCCTACTACTTGCATTTAACGCTCTAGTACTTGTATTGTATCAGAGTCTGGCCTTGACACTGATTGCGTATTTTGACATTCAATTTTGAGGCAACATGCATGTATTGAACATACTGCACTTCAGGCCTGACTGCTTCGTTCTTGAAAGGGTAAGGGCACACCAAGACATTTTCTTCACGATAAGGGGCACCTCTATGAGGAAATTGTAAATTTCTGTGGGAACATTTCAAGGCAATGACCAGGGGCAACGGAGGCAATCGCCTCCGTTGCCTTCTTGAAGTATCAGGCCTGTCACTGCAAGCAGAAGGAACACTTCGGTAGCAGCACAAGAGGCTGTCTTTTTTGGAAATAATACGAGAAATTAAAATGTAAGTGTTTATTAGTTCTTGGAGATTGTCTGGAGCTGGCTGGCAGGCTGTAAATTGACGCCTGTGACATGTCCCTAATGCCTGAATTTGTATGCCTATAATGTGTAATGTAACGTTGTTGAGAGACATTCTAGACACCCTGAGTTGCATACACTGCTAGGTCACAGAGTGATATAGTATGGTGGTATTTAATTTGAAGAGGATCTTGAAAGTAGCCATTCGTTTATTTCCAGCACAGCTTTAATTTTTTGTTTACGTACATGTATGTACTGTTTAAGCCCGGTTCGTGCTTCACACAAAAGCGAAGGCGAAGCGAATTTTGGTGACGCAACAACCCAGTATGCACTGTTTTTCAATTGTTCGCTTCGTCTTCACCATCCGCGTGAAGTATGAACTGTTAAATTATTGTCAACTGATCACTGAAAAATGATGAATGAAGGAACATTTTTTGGGGCAAAATTAATTTTTTCGTTTACCCTTGTCAAATTGCATGCATGTTGCTCACTGCAAGTGTTCACTGTTTTGTTTTTAGGGCTTTACATTTACACTATTACAGACCGTAGATGACTAAATGGTTGTCCAGGTATAGACAACATGTGCTGGAAGATTAGGGAGCGTCTCAAACGTCGGGCATATTCTAGGCGGAAATGAACGTTCCTGTAGGCATACGGCAAGGCCTGGAGTTCCACGGAGGCCATGGCCTCCGTTGCCCTTGGTAGTGGTACCCTTTCAAAAGTTTCCCATAGACTTTCAGATTTTCAAATGGAATTGCCCTTTGCAAAATGAAAATGGCCTTGCCCTCTAGAAGATATAAAATTCCTGGCCTGATGATGATGATGATGTCGAATGCTACATGTATCTCTTTGCCATCAAGTCCGTAAGCCAGTTGATGGCCAGGTCCTCAGCTTGGTGGAGCACTGTGACGCCACCATTGAGACAGGAGCCTGGGCAGCTGTCCACCATGTGGCGCATCGTCTGGGTCTCGCCACAGTCGCAGAGTGGTTCCTGGCCTGATACGCTCTCAATCCATTGGACGGTCTGCTGGACCCCGACATTAGGCCAAACTATGGGAACTAACTTAAAATGGACAAACATTCCTGCATGGGTGAATAAATGCGCATTGGCCTTTGAACGTTCCGATGGAATGGTCATGTGGTCTGACAGGAATGGTCCATGTTCAAATACTTACTGTACAAAATGTACACTTGACCAGTTAACCTATCCAATAGAACGATTGCGTGACCAATGACCAAATTACATGTGCGTGCAAATACATGCTGAGACCGACAGAGTCAAACCAACAGTCAAGTTTTTTGGTAATAATAACACAGATTACTAAGCCCTTTTATTGAATGTATGTTGTGACATTAATTTTAATCACATTACTGTTTCATAAACTACCAGTACTCTACTACAAAAGAGGTTTATTTTGAGTTACACATATTTACCTATCCAATAAAAATGTTCCTACCAGTCCGACTTTCGAGACACTATAATAATACGTACTAATAATACTTTCACTTATTTTCTAAGAATTTAGAGGGAAAAAACCCACACATTTTATGCCCATGTACTTGTTTCCTGGTATGATTCCAATTCCAGATTCATTACCTCAGAAACTTTGTTCACTTTTTCACTTGGACCACGTGTTCAATTTATACATTACATGTATGTGTTTAAAACCAACAAGAATAGGGCCTACCCTGATTGGTCCTAACAATAGCAGCATGTGCATACTGAACTGTGAACAACAATGTGGCTGCCCTTGGACCTTGATTTCTTTTGTAAGTGCTTGGTCAGATGTGAGATGACTAACTGTAAACCATCATGGTAATCCAATTAGTAATGGAATAGTATGTCTACATGTACTATAATGACTGAAGATCATGAAGCAGCAGTGACATGAGGTCTTTGTGTACTGTACAGTTATTTGTAAAAGGCCTGAGACTTAAAAAGGTTGTGAAGTGAGTTTTTTTTTTTTCCTGTTTTGTTCGTATTTCAGTCCTCCATGACTACATACGTACATATGTATGTACATGTACATGTAGTTTCATCGAGGATTGATGGTTAAATCAAACCGTCTGTTTTTGTTTTTGTAATTCTAAAGCTAACATTAGATTTAACAGTTGACTTAAACATCCTGCAAGTCATTAATCAAAAGTTTGGACGCCATGATGTTTAACTGCGAGCGCGTTGGTAACCCAAACAGCGCGCTTAGTTTATACCACAATTAGCGTGGTACCAGCCATGCATAGTCTGGACCCCTGCACGCAGATAGGGAAATACAACATACTAAGAGATTTGGTGTTGGAATGACAGGCTAATGTTTACCACTGTACAACGGCAGCGCCGTGTGTACGTACGACGTGTAGTGTTTAGGGGGCCGATTCGCAGTGCTGGGATGGGAGAGAGACAGTGAGGGAAATTAAATCAGCATCGACTCGTCAGAATAGCGATAAGAAAGTTTGTTGAATTTTATTGTTTTTCCTTCTTAGTTTTGAGACACAGTTTTAATTTGCAAATGTGATATTTACAGTGATTTCTGATTTTTTTTAATGACTTCCGTGAAATTCCGTGCAGTTTGTCCGATTCTGTGTTTTATACTCATTTCCGCGATTCCGTCCGTGTGTTCACCGTGATGCAGAAAATTCTGAAGTCTGCCTTAGCCACCAATTCGGACGCGCCCATAGTTCCCCTCTTTACGGACAACTTTGTCTCTGAGCTGCGTGAAGCGTTCAAACTTTTCTGTGCAGCCAAGTGGTTCACTGACCTTATGCAAGGAATTTGATCATTTAACTCCCTTGTGATGCGTGTGGTATTTTTGCATTAAAGCATGTAGTTGTGTATTCATAAAAATTATGGATTTGCCCGTAAAGATGGTTGACTTTACTGTGTGACGTCAGTTGGGAACTATCTACCTGTGAACCAGGGTTGATATTCTCCCAGATTTTTCCGTATTTCCTGACTTCACAAAAAAAATTATTGTCGTGGAAATTTTGTAAAGTTAAAAAGATTTTGTTTTAATGTCTTTTGTTTTAATAATATTTACCCAGTCGGAATTCCCTTGTGGTTTATTGCTGGGTATTTAAAAATAAAAAGTTGCATCGCCCTTATGGTAGATCCCCGTTGACAAAATAAGGAGACTGCCAAGATTAGGGCTGGATAGCTCAGTTGGCAGAGCGTTGGTACGTATAGCCGGTGGTCCCAGGTTCAAATCCCACTACAGTCAATTTTGTCTTTGTTCACCCCAAAATTGATTTAACAATTTACCCAGTTTCCCCTGTGGTTTGTTGCTTGAGAAATATTTATGGTCCATTAAAATTTTGTTGCTACAAACACATGTGGTCTAGTGGAGATTGTCTTAAAATTGAAGCCATAAATGTGTGTTGCAAAGGAGTAACATAAATTAAAAATATTAACCGGATTTTCCCACAAGTTGTGCAGTAAAACAAGCAAGCTTACAGAGTGTGTCTGAGCATTTATAAATTACATTCGACAATTGGTCAAAGACATTATATGTACACTGAACGTTAAGAATTCTGACTTCACAATGAAATTGCAATGAACTCATAACTGTCAGTAAATCCAGTTAAATTGACTCAAATTTGACACTGTCATAAATCATAAACTGAATGTAAACACTGTGCAATGTAATGTAGGCCTACATATTTCAAAGCAAAAGCTACGGAATATTTGTACGCATGAGACATTATTTTTAGAAACATTAGCTGCCCCAGTCCTATTGAAATGCAAAGATATGCTTCAATTTAAAATCTTGTTTATGCTGTGCCGTATAAATAATATGACGTACTGTATATTAATGCTGCATTCTTACAAGACGCCGCATCATCATGTATAATCATTGGTGTCCTAGTATAATGTACGTAGCATCACACAATAAGATATGTAGTGACTCAGACTCAACACGCCAAGGTAGTCTCCAGACGCATGTCCCCTGACAAATACAGTACACCCGTGCTGTACATGTAGTGGTGTGACTAGTCATATAATTTGTTGTGCGGCATATGTGCACTTGTGTTCTTGTTAGAAAACAGTTGCTGTGCATCTTCGATTTGGATCTCGGCAAGAAATTGCCGGTATTGCGTCTATTGTGCCTGGGTTAGTTTTTCTATTGATTGGGGGCATCGAGGAGAGGAGGTGATGTTTAGTGCCTTGATAATGGAGAACGTTTCCATTTTTTGTATGAGTGATTGTTTAGACTTCAGAGCCAGCCAAGGAATTTGTTCTGCCCATGGGGGGACGGGAAGGTTCAACACACTTTTGGGGTTCTGTTGTTGGTTTGAATATTATATGTCCATTTATAGTGGAGGGTTCGTCTTTGAGAAGCCCATACTCACAGAAATTCAAATTGCAGCGCCATGGAGGGAACCAGTCACTGCATTGATTGGTACATTGTAATTTGGCTGGTAACCCTTTTGCTTAGCAGAATTGTTTTGGTCTGTACCAACAACTTTATTTATTAAAGTCAGTTTCATGGAGCTACCTATAAACAGTTATTTTAACATTTTTGTGCCGAGCTGAAAAACATTTGCTTGAACTGAACGCATGTTTCACAAGCTAGCAAGAAAATTGGATGGCGTGCTAGCGCGTTAACCATAAATTCACATTATTATGGCACTGATAATTCTGCTAGCAAGAATCACCAGGGCCCAACTTCATAGAGCTGCTGAAGCACAAAAAGTAGCCAAGCACAACAAAATTATGCTCACCTGATTAAGGTTACCAGCCAAAGTACCATGTCGCATGTACAATATGTGACTGGTATCCTGCTCATGTTTGCTTAGCAGAAAATGTTTAAGCAGTATTTTCTGCTTTTTTTTATGGAAGTCGCCCAACACAAGGCACAAAGGCCACTTGAGGTGAGGGCTGAAAAAGAAAGAGAAAGGAAAAGAAAGCGCAGAGAATTATGAGTTTTGTTTTTTGTTTTTTGTTTTTTTTTTTTTGCTTAAGCAGCTCTATGAAATTGGGTCCAGCAAGTTCATAGTAAGCACACCTTTTCCCATGCCGTACTATGTGCAGTACTGTAGTTAGCAGGGTTTATGAATAGACGCAAGGCAGTTGGCAGACAATCAGGTTTTAAGCAACACTGAATCTTGGCCCCGCTCTAGATGTAGTACACAGAACAAATAGTGTGAACTGTGCACCACTTACATGAAGGAAGGTTGTTGTACTATATAACATGTAGTTTATTTGTCATAAGTGAATAATGCCTTGGTACATCACATGGTTACATGATCTTCTACAGTCAAATTAGCTGACTACGTGACAACCTTGAACCTCATTTTTGAAGGGCCACAACCAATTTCTCTCAGATTTAATGGGTACAGTAAATCCATGAGGAAAAGAAAATGTAAATATTTATCGTATTACTGTGGGTGTGAGGAGTACATACATGTATAGTGTAGGTTAATTTTGAACAAAAAGAACACTAGACCGCATGTATTGTGGCTTGCACCTTTCTCTGGAATGAAAAATATTTTGGAAGATCATTTTTTTCTTTCTTGAACACTTTGTTTAACCTTTCAGTGGAGGATTTGAGTTTAAAAGTATAATCTACCGTTGTCAATCTTGAAATGTACAACATGTACGTGTTTTGATATAAAGAAGGGATCGTTTCAGTAATGCTGGTTTGAGGTCACCAGCCAGATGTTATTACTGGCCTGTCATGCCAGTAGCCAGTAGGAAAACAGACCAGAGTGGAAGTACAGACAAACTACATTACTACTGTACATGTACTTGTGATCACAATGCGTGCTCACCGTTTGTAAAAAGAGTTAACAGTAAATGAGTTAACAATAGATAAAAGCCGATTTTATTTAATTATTCATTTTTTTAATATGTGGTTTACATTTTAATGGTTTTCATGGGTTGTCTGGCACATTTTAGGGCCAGTGCATAATAATAATAATAATGTATGGATATATGCAGTTCTTATATACATGTAGTGCTTTATCACACTTGAAGGGCATCTCAAAGTGCTCAGTATTTTGTCCTGTAAGGTATGCGGAGTTATACATTTTGAAGTATGAGACCAGGGGTGGATTTTTACAAAGCTAGGCCTTACTTTAGGACTAGTTCTAACTTATGACTAGTCCTATAAGTTAGAACTACATGTAGTTACTCATCCTCAATCAAGATAAGACTAGTTCTAGGGCTTTGTGAAATACACACCTGGTACTTTACATAGCACCATGTAACGGTTTACAAGATGCTGCATGGCGCAATCTGTAGCCGATCCAACCAGGAACACCAGGGCGAACCCCTTCTCTTTGCGATACGTGCACTGGGTTCTTTTACATTCATTACACAACACACGGGACCTACATGTATGGATTTACGTCCCATCCGAAGGACACAGCAATAATGGTTGAGTGTCTTGCTTTAAAGACGCAAGTGTCATGACTGGGAGTTGAACCCTCACTCTGCTGATCAGAAACACCAGAGCTTGGGTGCGGTGTTCTTATCCATTCGGCCTAGACACACTTGGAATTTCAATTCATTGGGCTGGGACTGAAAAAACCCAGTCCACATGTGAGGGCGGCCCTGGTCTAAGGCAGGATTTGAACCCAGGGCCACAGAGTTGAAAGACAGTGTTTGCTACATGTAGGCCTACCATAGACAACCTAATCTCCAGTTTATTGTGAAAAAGAGGAAGTGGCACAACTGTATGCATGTTATTTTTACATTTATTTTGAGGCCTTAGTGGATTGATATACAGCCAACATACACATATGCATTTTCAGTGTGTCTTTTCTTACCAATGTTTTTGCCTTTTTTTTTTTTTTTTTTTTACTAATGTACATGTAGTTTGATCATTGTTTGTGTTCTTTTTCTTTCCCTTTTTTCACTTTCAGCCATAACAATCTCATCAACCAGTTCTCAAAATGTCAAATTTCAATGTGGTAAACGTGTATTCATCGAGTCAGACAACAGACAACATGAGTCGGAATGATATGCTATCCTGGGTCAACAGCTCGCTATCACTCAAATACAGCAAAATAGAGGAACTGTGCTCAGGTAATCAATCCAAATAAGACCGGCAATTTTGTAGTGTGACTTGAAAGTCAATGTAAGGACGAGCAGGCTGAGTCAATTGACCGTATTTTTGGACCGTATATGTGGGCGCTTTCAAAGTCGAATTTCCTGGCATCACAATAGCAGTTTTAATTTTGACTGCCTGTATGTTGTTTTCTCGTATCAATTTCCAAGTAAAGAAGAAGAATAATAATGACAATGAAAAACAAAAGTTTTTTTTACTTGTTTCGCATCACGTACATTTTGTAAATGGGTTTCACACTCAACCCTCAAGGGGTCAAACATACCGTGAATTGCAAGGTTCTCCAGGGATTTTTCAAAACTGGGGGGCTTGCTGGCTGGACCAAAATTTTGAAAGTGTGGCAGAAGTACATGTACGCTGAAATGAAACTGGTCTTCAGTGGTTTTTATTTGGTGTTTACATGTACCCCTACTCTATGTATGTTTGTGTTGAAAAGCTCTACTGTGCAATCGAGCATTTAAAATAGTTGTTTGTTATAGGTTTTTAGTGTGAATTTGATCTTTAGCAAAAAAATAATAATAATATTAGGCCTATTTGTATTTGTGTGTGTGTGTGTTGGCTGTAATTCGCGCGTATCAGCCTGAAACTCTAGCTTGTACATGGGGAGAACCCTGAACCCAGGTCAGACTTTCTTACACCCCCTTTCTGTGCTCCTTGTGGGCTCCTTTCTGTGCCATTGCTGTTCGTCAATGGAGCACCAACAAAAATGCCCCTCAGTGTGCCTCGGCTGTGCCGAAACACGTTCAGTTACCATCACTGTGAATGTGTATAAAAACAAAACCGCATGGAATATGAACACACACACCACGCACTTTCATGATTGCGCTGGACATGGGCGCGTGGGTCACGCATAGAAAACACTCCATATTTTTCAGGCTTGCTATTTTGAGACGCTGTCTACCATTCGATTTGACAAATGTCAGGTTTTCTGAAAGTACACTTATTTGAGTCACCATAAGGAACGACGAGGTTACACGGGGCTGTATAGGAAGTATCAGTTCTCTGGTTTATTTCTATGGGGTGAATATTGCTATATTTCTGACATTTCAAACTGAATTTGAAAGAAGAAATATATATCAGTGGAGCTACATGTAAATTGATATTCATTGTAACTACTTGTCAAATAAGTATTGTACTGTTTCCTTCAACGTCTCAAAGCAATGACAACAGCGTCTGTGAATCAAAATAGGGAAATAATGGATTGATGTCAGTAAGCAGTCATAGTTCTCTACTTGTAACATGAGAATGAAGATAAATATGTTTTTTTGGGGGCGGTTTCTTACTCTACAGGAGCGGCCTTTGCACAGTTCCTTGACCTGCTCTTCCCAGAAGCTGGTATCAGTTTAAAAAGGATCAAGTTTAACTCCAAACTGGAACACGAATACATCGCAAACTGGAAAATTGTGCAATCTTCGTTCAAGAAGCTCGGCATCGATAAAGTGAGTAGAGGATGTTCAAAATGTGCTACATGTAAGGCTGTTTCCAAATAACTGGCCCAGGCTGTAGCCGTGGCTGTGGTTGTGTCTGTGGCTGTGGCTGCGGCTGTGGCTGCGGCTGTGGCTGCGGCTGTGGCTGCGGCTGGGGCTGGGGCTCGATGTCCCAGATAGTTAGCTCAACAGGAGAGCCACTGGTAGTATTGCCAAGTTAAGCACCATTGACTGTGGTTAGTAAATGGATGGGAGAACACTCCATGTACTGTCATGGTTGGTGGCTTGTCTGGGACTTGATAGGGCTTTGTAACATTGAGCCCACGTCTTTTGGATGGGACGTGAAACTGTAACGTCCTGTGCATTGTGTAATGCGCCCAGAACACTTATCGTAAAAGACAAGGGGCTTGCCCTGGTGTTTCTGGTTTGGCTGCTTAATGCCCCACCTCTGTTTGGAGCATAGATTATACATATTGTAATGCACATTTGATCATATTAATATGAAATTTGCGCAATATAAATGGAAAATTGATATTAATTATTATTATTACCATGTTAACGTTGATGCATAGGTATCCTTGGTGAAAACGGCATAGCAAGATCAATAAATATTATTTGTAATTTTTACCCATACACAGATGTGCGTTAAGCACTGTATACTCTATTTCTATCATGTCATTACTTTCTTGGTGAGATAAATCATCGCAATAAGTTGACATCAGTAGTTTCAGTTAGTCGTCGTTAGTTGTCTTGGTGAGATTGATTGTTGCGGTAAGTCCACGTATACCACTAAGTCGACTTAGTGAGATAAATGATCTTATCTTGAGAGTTGGTTAGTCACCTCTGGAGCTCTGTAGTTTGAGTGGCCTTCAAACGAGTACAAGACTTGAGAAATCAAGCTGGAGATTTCTTAACATGTGGATCTGATCCAGTTTTAAAATTGCTCTTTCCACAAACAGATTATACCAGTAGACAAGCTGATCAAAGGGAGATTTCAGGACAACTTTGAATTCGTTCAGTGGTTTAAGAAATTCTTCGATGCCAACTACGCCGGCCAGGAATACAACCCCGAGGCTGCCAGGCAAGGGCAGAAGGTATCTACTGGAAACAAACCAGTCAAGAAGATGGCACCGACATCGAAAACAACTCGTAAGTGTTCAAGTTCCAAGTTTTATTTTGCTTTTTATTGGGAAGCGTTTTGAGGCATCGCATAGGGTGTATATAAATGTTCTATTATAAGTATTATTATTTTTAAGTGCATAGTTATGTAGGCTCGCTTGACAGTTTTCTTTTGTTTTGTTTTTTACCAAGGAATTTTTTATTTTATTTTGAAAAACAAAAATGTTTGTTGAAATTTCAACAAACTCTTTTATTTAATTATTGTTTTTCATCTTTAAAGTTATATATTGTTTTTATTTAGATTTTTATTTTTTGTATGTATTTTTTTTATTTATTTATTTATTTATTTATTTATTTATTTATTTATTTATTTATTTATTTATTTATTTATTTATTTATTTATTTATTTATATATTTATATATTTATATATTTATTTATTTATTTATTTATTTATTTATTTATTAATTTATTAATTTATTTCTTTATTTCTTTATTTATTTATTTATTTATTTATTTATTTATTTATTTATTTATTTATTCATTCATTTATTTATTTATTTATTTATTTATTTATTTATTTATTTATTTATTTATTTATTTATTTATTTATTTATTTATTTATTTATTTATTATTAATTTTTTTTTGAGGGGTGGCGGAGGGGAATGTATTGTTAGGTTTACCTGTGCGTCAGATAAGTAGGAAAGGAGGAAAGGACTTCGGCCTCTTTCATTTAAACTTCTCCAGAATATGCTTCATTGATTTACATTTCTACTCCTACCTTCTTCTTTTTATCGGACGTTTTTTATAGCAATTAAGTATAATTTGAAATAAATTACAATCATAGAAGCATCATGTAGTGAAGCCAAGTTCTGAGATTTCTGCCAACAAAGAGAATTCATGACTATTCTCTAGCTTGCAATTAACCCCAGTTTGCCCTGAACGTTAACATTGTAAATGTTTCTCTTCTTCAAACCCGCACTGAATGATTGTGTGCTTGTGACTGTCCAAATGCATGTGTCTGTTTTCCGATCCGGCTGTTTTTCAGAGTCGGTCGCAGAAGATTCTCCTCTTAAAACTCCAAAGCAGCTTTCTGTCAAAGGTAAACATGAAAATTGTCAAAACAGACTTTCGAGGTCGGAAAGTTGGAAGAAGTGTTTAAAAAAAACCACCAGTGTTCACATACCTTCAGCTGCACCTGCTCTTATGTTGTGGATAGTCTTTCAGTGTTTTTTTTGTTGGGTGTGTTTTGTTGTTGTCTTTGTTTGGTTTTTCTATTAATGATGTCATTGTCTGTTCCTTACACGCAACGTGTACAAAGTAGAAGGAGAGTACCGTAAGTAGAGAGTGTTAAAGAAACCCTGCTTATTTTGAGTGACCTTGATTTGATTCATCCCATGCCAGGCACAACAAGATCAATCACCTTGTAAAATGCGTAGATCTGTTCAAATGTGCACCGTTTTTTCTTCGTGTTTACTTTTTTTTTTTTTTTTTTTTCACAAGTCCCATTTACATGTATGTTCAGTATGTGTGTATGACGGGAAAAACACAACAAAGGGGACCATTTTTAGGGCCAATGATTTTCTTTTTTCGGAGAGTTTCAATTTCATTCGGCAAACAAGTCACTGTGACTTTTTGGAGGGACTGGAAACTTTCTGTGGAACAACTGAACTTTGTAAGCTGTGTTTGGTCTGGGGCCAGTTGGTGAATGGTGAGGGCAAGGTTTGCATGTTGCCGAAACGGAAAATCATTGGCCTTACATTTTGCAGCCGCCACTTACAGCAGTTTTTCCCAACGGTTGTTACTTTTTAAGTACATGTACCTGAAACCACTCCAAAATGCTTCAACATGTGAAGGGTCATGGAGGCTTATACTGAAAATAATTTGAGTTGAATAGGATTATTAATTGTTATTAATTACTCTCAAATTTCATTCAAAATATGGACAGAAAATACAGGTGGATTTTCCCGTCCAGTTTTGATAGATTTTTGGGGATAATTTAAAAAAAAACAAAAAAAAAAACACTTACAAACATCAAATGAAATAACTCAGTTTCAGTGGAAGCCTGGACGTCCATTCCGTGCATGTTGAAACACTTTTGGGCAGCTTCAGGTACTTTGGGAAAAACTGCTAAGGCAACGGATGCAAAGGGGTCACTTCTGCTTGGTTTCCTGTCATATTGCACATCACCTTGGTATTGTGTGAGTGAGTGTTTTGTGCTTCGTTGTTGTAAACAAACACAATTCAGATGGTAAAACTACTCAAAAATGCACAGGTTGTCACTCAAGTCACTTGTTGTTTCTTTGTACAATGGCAGCAAGTTGTTATTGTAAATCTGCTTTTTTTTTAAGTCAAGTTGCACAATTCACAAAATTACATGTAGGCCACTCGAGCCCAATGGCGTCAATAACACTGGTTCATGAATGGTCATTGGTCACCACCCCTACTGTTTGTGTTTTGCATTTTACAATGGGTGTGAGCTTTTGTATAAAACTGCACACTTGTATCTTAAGCACCCAATAAAGTCTTGGCTTGTATTTTTTCAACTGTGACATTGTTTCTGGAAAAATGTTTGGGCCGGAGATTTTGTCACCTGTATTAAGCAGGGTTGGAAGTAGTGTGTAAGGAAACACTGAGGTATTAACCAAAACTTGGGGACATGTAGGCCTACTGTACTTGTACATATACATGTACATGTACATGTACCCATGACTTTTTAAGTCCATAACGATCTTCGTACTGATTTTGTGCGAGTTTGTTTGATTCAATACTTTACAACCGAGCCGACCATGCTTGCTTTGCGGCCAGGTATGACGGTCTCAGTGTTACGTAACCATGGGCCGTTTAGAAACCTCTTCAGTGGTGCCAGTTAATACCGACTATTGCCAGAATTCTGCCTCTCCGTCTTTCATCAGGCCGGAAAGAAATTCCTTGAAAGCGCATGCCCCGACAGATGTTCTTTTATGGAAGTCGCCAGACACACAAGGCCAGTAAGCCACTCGAGGTGTGGGCTACAAATTAATTGTTTTTTCCAGGGGCTGTTGCCACCTACTCCTGGGGCTGAAACAGAGTTACCCCCTTTACAGTCCGTAAGGATGTAGGCTTGGGTATCATCCATCAGAAGCCTGGCTAGTAGAAGGCTCTACCTCCCCAACTTTTACGGAGCATTTATGGTTCAGTGCCTTGCTCAAGGACACAAGTGTCATGACCGGGACTCGAACCCACACTCCGATGACTCAGCCACCGGAGCTTGAGTCTGACGCACTAACCACTCGGCCACAACACGCCACGCATAATGCATAATATGGGCTGTTGGAACTGATCTTTCAAGATCTCTGTATGGTTTACGTGTAGTTGAGACTTTCCTAAACAATCCTATCCCTGAATAGAGGGAGTCCTGGATGCAATTTGGGTTTTTGGTTAGCAAATGTCACCATACGAAGCACATCAGTGTGTCTGCACTTGGTAATGCACCTCAACGTAACAAGACCAATAGAACTCCTCAATCAGAGACTGTTGTTGGCACATTGCACGTTTGTTGTATAAAAAGACATGTGTACGCGCAAATTGTTTAATCACATTGTATACGTATCGCATTTTGTTTTCACTAAAGACAGTTTCATTACTCAGAACAGGGTATTCACATATGTTATCCAGCTACAATTTCTGTTCTTTGTTGTTCGTTAATTTGATTGCATAATTGTCATGAATGATTTTACCCGTTTTCCAGTCGCCCCCAAACAGCATGGGCCAACTCCATCATTTCGACAATGGGCCTGTAAGCAGAATCGAGTTAGGTAGTTCTGGCAACACTCATCAGGGAACCAGTTTAAAACCCAAGGTTCATGTGCACGACATTTTGGCTGGTCACCCCTTGCTTCGCTTTAGGCAATTTGTTTTGTTGGCAGAGCTGTGTGAATTTAGCTCCGAGTCCGAACACGGAACTGTTGACGTGAAGTCAGAAGTTTGACAAAATCCCATTAATGTGATTTATTTATTTGATTTGTTGTCATCTTCAGAGCCAAGGGGAACAGGGAAGGCAGCAGTACCAAAACCGGCCGCTGGGGCAGCATTGAGGAATAACAACCAAAAAAGCAGTAGGGAAAACATGGAAGTTGCTGAGCTCAAACTTAAGGTTGGTTGTGATAATTTAAAAACAACATCTGTCATGCACAAGTTAGTGTATTCTGCCGATACGCTTGAATTGCAGCTGATGTGCACACAAATAAAATAAATAAATAAACATTTTCTCATTATTTTTTTATTATTAACAAAGAAAAGAACAAATAGCTGTTCCAAACTGCTTGTCAACCACAAGGACCTGTTGTATAAATGCAAAAAGAAGTTGTTAATGGCCTCACATTTTGACCTTAACAGAGTCTTTCTCAAAGGCTTTGAGAAAGACTCTGCTGGGTCAAAACATGAGGCCATTAGTTATTAACATTTTGTGCATTTGTTAATTTTATGTTAATTTAGATCAAATTCACAAAGATCATAAAATGAAACAATTTAAAATGCTCCATATTGCACAGTAAAGCTTTTGACACCAAGGAAAAAATCAATTAAAAAACATTAGGAGGATTCAACTCCACTTGCTTTGATCGGCAAAATTTGGGGTCCAGAATGCCCTCAACTTTTGAAAGAATCCTGGGTAGACCCCTGAGTGTTGTATGAATTTTTTGTAATAAACCACAAGGGAAACTGACCGGGTACAAAAGAATCAATTGTGTGTTAAAAAGAAACATTTTCAATTCTAAGTTTGTTCGGGGTAGTAGATTGGTCCATATTGCACAGAGATGAAAGGCAAGGCAAGAAACCGTTATGGCGTGAAAAGAAACAAATAACATAAACTTCTCAATCAGTTTACTAAAACTGTTCAGCAGAATTTCATTTGCTTAGCAACAAAATGACGAGGTACCAGTCATAAGAACATAAATAACATGTTTACTTTGGCCGGTAACCTGTTTCAGCGTTTTGCAATTACGCTTCAGTGCTAGGCAGATTTTTCAGTGCTCAACCAGCTATACTTGTTCTCGTGTCTTAGGTTAAAGAAGCAGAGATCGCGATAGAGAGCTTAGAGAAAGAAAGAGATTTCTACTTTGAGAAGCTGAGGAACATCGAGGTCATATGCCAAGAGGGAGAGAACGAAGAAATTCCAGGGGTCAAGAGAATATTAGAAATCCTGTATGCCACTGAGGTAAGGCTCAGATAAAAGGGGAAACGATTTTGACCTTTTTTTTTTTGCAATGGGATATGAGTGTGCCATTGCACAAAGATGGTGCCTCCAATTGGTACACGTCAAAGATTATAGAGCGCCGTAGGCGCAAGATGGGGAACTGTGCCTTTATCCACTGTTGGAAAGTGAAATTCGCATGGGCGCCATTCCAACAAGTGATTGCCTATGTTTGCCACTGATAGCATTTGTCATTGTCTACACTGGTACCCACGTATTTTGTGCTGTATCAATGGCGTTCACTAGCCGTAATGGCGTCCAGTGAGATTTCACATTTCAGCCAAAGTTCCCCATCTTGCGCCTACGGTGCTCTATAATCTTTGGTACACGTGTAAATTATATGTAAATGCCAAATAGTACGTGTAGTTGATGACCTCATTCTTCAACCCTACCATAATATTCTTGTTTCTAAATGACGACAATTGCACAGTTGCGTGTAAAGCACCCAATAAAGTCACCTTTACCGAGGAAGATTTATAATATGGTGTAAGTGCAACAAAACTGCACACTGAGTGAAAACGACATGCGACCGTATTCAAGGATACGTCTGACCAAACATTCAGATCTTTATGATTTTTACCCCTGCTCAGCCGTAACAAATTCACCTGTCACGATAATTTCTCCCGTCCACCTGTCACAAAGCATGTTATAACATAAAAGCAAGACTTTGTTTTTTGAACGGGTACTACTAATTTTTAGGGCAAGCACAGAACCAGTTCAGGCACCCATATCTTTCTTCTTTCTCTCTCTCTCTCTCTCTTCTGTTTTTTCCCCTTCTTATTCCACCCGCTCCTCTTGAATGCTTCTTGTGTTTAAGGACGGCTTTGCACCCCCCGAGGACTTTGAAGACGACACTGTTAGCGACCCGGGGAGCTTTGATGACCAGAATGAGCAATATTAGGGGGTTAGACAAACGTGTCCACTTGTAGATATCTCTTGCTTGTTTTCATTTCTTCTTTTTTTTTTTCGTTTGTGTTTTTATTTCTCTCCTTACATCTGTAGCCATTTTTTACTCTATCAGTAGATTTTTTATTTTCCCCCAGTTTTTCCTGTTTCTTTAGATACTTGTGGATTTCATTTTTTCATTTGTGGTGTTTTTCATTAGTGCCTATTTGTGGATTTGTTTTCCATTTGTGCATCATTTTTTTACTATTTTTGTTCATCTTTTCCCCATTTGTGAGCCTTTTCTTCCTTCAAAACTGGTGAATGGTTACTGCCTCCGCATTTTATGACCTTCACCAAAACACTGCATTTGTTGCGAGATATATCAGAGCCGTGATTGCTTCTGGGCAAGTCTGAGAAAAGGTCACCTAGTGGTCCCTCATGATGTAACACACCTTATTAATATAATCTTTGCAATGTCCACGGACTAACAACACATAAGTGCTTGTGGGTATTTCCCTTGCAGATGCCTAACATCAGCATACAAATCAACCATGTCTCTTTTCAGAAGGTTAAACTTTCTGAATGTCCCACACTGTGAACTGTTACTGCACATCTTGATCAGCCTTTAAAGTTTAAATACAGGATTGATGAAGCTGATAATGCAGTGTTCTTACTTTGTGCAGGTCTCGATCTTAAGAAAAACGAGGGCAGGCCTTTGCTGGCCAAATCAGAGAAATTGTACAAGGGCGTGCTGGCCAAGTTGGCAGTGACAGTGCAATTTTTCTGGAGGGCATGCTGGCCAACTCGACAGGGCATGAGGCCAATGGCCTCGGTTAAGATCAGGGCCTGTTTGTGTTATTCAACATAAAAAAAAGAAGAAAACTGTGAAATTTTGGGCTAAATCTGTCGTCTGTGTCTCGAGAAAATAGTGAAAAAATGGTTCGCATTTTTCTGCATGTAAATTCACTGTCTTTAATTTTGATTGTAACAACCGAAATTGAAACGGAAATCTGCAAATTTGCATTTCTGACTTGGACAGTATTTATCTGGTAACAGCCGAACCCGTCACGGCTTTGCAAAACAGATTGATTTTTCTGAATAACAATATCTGTGTACAGGGCACCAGTTGCAGTTGTCTCTCCCTTTTGCAAGATTTTCCTGTACATGACACTTTGATGTGCTCGGGGGGGGGGGGGGCCTCAAGCAGGCATGTGGCCACTGATAGTTGACAAACAGTTGCTCTGTGGGTTGCACCTTCCTCTTATTTTGACAAGCTGTCATTTTTGAATATCTCGGTTACATCCAGGGCCTTGTAAAGTTAAATGGAGTACCTGTATTCAATTTGATATATTGACTGATGCCGATGTACCCTTTACTGATGAACTTACCCTGTAGGCTTTTTGTAGCCCCTAAACCTTCCAGCAGTGTCGGTGTTTTTTGTTTTCCTTCTTCGCTTTCATCCACGTTCATCCCTTCCAGTTGCATGCTCCTATGTGCCAGTGCAGCCTCCTGTACTGTAGATGTGGTGTATTTTGTACGTTTTGTATTTAGTGATTGAAATAGTTGTTTTGCATTCACCACTTCATCTCCGCTTTGCGTTTCAACCCGCAACATCGGTACAATTGATTTGATTTTGGCTGGCTTGTTAAAGGGTGCTTGGTGTACAGATGTTGTCACTTGTCGTTAATTCTGTCTCATACTTGTCTTTTAACATGTAGTACATAGCACATGTAGCAAAACTCCCCTTAACCAGTTGGCGCCAGCTGACGTGTATCCACGAAAATATTTTTAGAGCCAGCAAACGGGTGACTTCGAAACACCTGATTGTGTATAATCAGTATCTGAATACCCGAACAAAGGTCATCCGGACATTCCACTGCTGAGTGTGCACAGAGCACGCACACCCCGTGTATCGGTCCGTTTCACCCGCATAAACAGGACAGATGGCACTGAATATTTCACCTATTTTTGGCTTTTGTGCGGAGGCGTAATTGCAGGTTTTGCAATTCACGGTGCGTGTATTTGACATTTTCTGGATAGGGAAAATAAGAATCATGGTGCATTGAAGAGAATTTTTGTTCTCTTGACACATGTCAGGGTTTCTTTGTGCCAGAGGTACTCTCAAAGAAAAATGATTTCGGCAATTCCGAGAAAGTAATCCCACCCAAGGCTGGAAAAAAGGGAAGAATCCCAGCGGCAACTGGTTGACGAACCCAAATCCTACCTAATCCTACCTAATCCATGTGATTGGTGTGCTCGATTTTAGTGAATTTGTTGGTGTACCTCCATACCACCCACTCTTAGGATAGAGACTCGGATACCAGTACTGGGGTGTTCATCGCTCAAAGTGACAATTGGACTACTGGCTGACAGTTTAGCCTTGTGGGCCAGTAACCTGAAGATAGATATGTTCTGAAGAAATTTACTCTTTTATGCTTTTTAGTTCATAACCTCCCTTTAAAAGTGCAACAAATATTATTAAACAAAAAATAATAAAAAAAATTAGATATTTTTTTGTATTTTTGGTCCAGTTTTAAGGTTTGAGTTACAAGAGCTTTGGTCTAGCTAAGATTTTTTTGAAAGTGGAATTTTGATGTTATGTTCCATAAAGTTGTGTATTTGGACGGATCTGGGACATTTCTTAGCCAGACCTAGGAAGCTATGGTTGAAGGATTGGACTTTTATCTTTTATTTTATGCTGTAAATTACAAACTATGTGTAAATAGTTTTTGCCAAAAGAATGTCAAATGCCCCCCCCCCTGCCTAGTTGGATCAGTTATTTGTTGTTAGCATGGTAATTACTGTTTTCTGTTTTGTTTGTCGTAATTTTTTTTTGAAAATTCCAAAGGCAACCTGAGTTCAACCCGTGAACATATTCCACTGCAAAGCTTTAAAAATAATTCTAAACATTTGGGATTAAAAAAAAAAAATAATAAAAAATCAGAAAAACTCACTCAATTTTTCTCTGGACCGTGTTTACTTGGCTTCATTCATCCGGTTAATTCTGAGCTGTGGATTTTATAGTCTAAATTATTTGTGCACGCACAACAGGGCGCAAAAAAAACATTCCACAAAAAAAAAAACATCTCCATTTACACCAGTCTCACAACTCCTAGAAATGTACGCAATACTACATTGTCAGTAACCGACTGCAAGAACTTTATATTTCAAAATCAAAAATGCACACCATAAAATCCTAAGGGTTTCTTGGAATTGCAGAACTCAACTATGGTAATATAGACTGTACCTGTCTTGAGTTGACTTGAGAACATTAAGTGTGCGATTTTGTCTTCTTCATGATAAAGCCCCAGCTCAACATTGGTAATCTGACTATAAATTCTTCCACATGTCAAGATATCTGTAATAAAAACCAACCTGTGAAAATGTCAGACCGTTTCATTGTTGCATTTGCGAGAAAACGGTAAAAATGCATTCAGCATTTTTGTACGCATTCCTGTAGACAGAGTATTTGTTTCACTGAGACGAAAACTAATTTTGGATCTTATTTCATTTATTATTCAAGAACGATAACACTTCAGGTAGAAATGTTTCAATGAAAGTTTTCTACCATCGTTATCTTTATCTTATCTTAGGTATATGTTTATCTTATCTTAGGTGTATGTCAATCTGTGAACATTTATATTTTTACTCTCTTACCAATATTGAGCTGGGGCTTTAAAGCAAAGTACGAGAGAACCCAGGGTTCCAAAAAGGTTGATACTTCAAGTGACCAACTCGCTCATTTGTCGCCAATATTATTACATCCTCGCCGTGAAAATCTGACCTTAAGGAGATGCTCATTGAAAAATAAATGTTCGTTTTGTGTCGTTTATGTGCCTTTTTCCTTGACCGCTATCCATCAAGAACTCCTTATTTGGTTGTGTGTGTAGATGGAATCATTACGTATTTGTGAAAATGTCAGCACTGTATTCTTGGCCGAGTTCGAACCAGGACTATATGGAGATACATGTAAGAGGCAGATTATGCCTACTGCGCAACACATGTCTTGTAGCATGAGTACCAGTCAAAATCAAACTCTAGTAGACAAATGGTCCTTGTGGGAACTTAGCCTTTGTTTGCAGGCTGTATTTTTGTTTTTGCTTCAATCATCAATTATTTATTTGTTTTAATTTTTTTCCCCCCACCTTGCTTAGTTCATCAGCCAGGGACAACACTACAGTCAGCAGTTTAGTTTTTGCATTAAACTTGCCAATAAGGCAATGCTTTGTTTCTTAGTTGTGTATCTTTTTCATGTGTATTGTCTTGGTGGTGCTGTTGGTCTTTGTAGACTAAAAACCTTTCTTTTGCAACGTCACAGGCCGAGTTTTTGCCAACCAAGGTTGGAGAAACTACGGGGAGCCATCAATGCGAAACAAAAATGGATAATCATAGTTTGTAAAAATGTTAAACAAATTTTCAAAAATAGTGTTTATTTGTTGGAAACAAACCAACCAATAATAGGGTGTATTTTCTTTAAAACAGAAAATTTGGAAAAAAGGTTGAATTTGGTCACACTGTCTGTCAACTAGATTGAATGTTTTGCTAACAATTGGCCGTCCAACACAACCAGCAAGGTTTGTTTGTCAACAAAAGAAAGGTCTTTTTTCATGCTTCCTGCAGCCATCTTTGTTTCATCCTCATGTTGGTGCAATTACATATGTTCAATATTGCAAATGGAGACCAGTCTATTTGTCCTTCCAACCTCAATTTGGTGACAATGGTTTGAAAGGCAGAGGGCGGCACTATGACAAGGGTCCAATAGAGAGGTTGCGCAACCCCGGGAAAAGTTTAATTTCGCAGCCATGTTGGGTCCAGCCATGTACAAATTTAATGGCTGACGCATCTTCTGCCGAATGATTTTCAGCGTCTGTTTGTGCACGCAGCATTAGGACAAAAAGGTCTCAGGTGACGTCACGTGAAACCTCTCTATAGACACCTTGCATGTGATGTTCATGAGTCAAACCAGCCCCCTCATTCAGCTCAAAGGAAGACCTATTTTTCGGTTGAGAATTGTGCATGGTTCCGAACTGCTTGAGTGTTTCCATTATTTTACCACAGTGATAGTCCTGTTTAAGGGGTTTAGTGCAATCCTCCAAACTTAGATGTACATATTTATGTTTTTTCCACCCAGTTCACACTTTCTCAATGTGATTCTTCATTTTTGAGAGTTTCGATGATACCCAGGGATGAGAATCCTCCGGATTTTTTCTGGATTTCGAGATTAAATGTTTTTAAATTTTTTTATTTCATTTACATACATCCAGGCCCTTGTAAAGCCTTAACACAGTACTTGTACTGTATTTTGACTACACCAAGGTCCTTGCCCCATCTACATTTAAGCATAAAATGCTGATATTGATACGGGTTATGGCGTGGTTGGTAGCCACCAAAACCTCCACTGGTATTTCGTGGATTTTTCATTTTCGTCCACTCTCATCCCTGGATACCGTTGCCAGAGAGCTTTTCTTCTCACAAATCACTTTGGTTTGGTTGACTCGGGTTGTCCAGATGTTATGAAACCAACCCGTGAGCGAGTATAAAATCTTTTAAGATGACCACCCTTTTGCTTCTCTCTGCCCCCTTTCTTTCCTCCCCAGGATGGTTTTGAGACTCCGGATGCAGAAGAGGGCGTGGCACCCGAGGAAGGGGTTGTGTATGGCCAGGAGGAACTCCTCAACGACGACGGTGAAGAAAACCAATATTATTAAAGAGTTACTCCAGCGTCTCCTTTTAAAAATCACAGTCTACCAAGAGTTATCAAGTACCCAATAGTGTTGACCCGTTCAGAACTGCTCCGATATGGAAAGTATCTTTAATTCACGTATCGCATACAAATCACACCGCGACCACCTTTTTGGATCATACTAATAAATTATCCTTCTCTCACAGTGAAAAATGCCCAACAGAAACTGATGGTATTCGCACTAAAAATGGATGGATGATCTCTTCAAAATTATCTTAAATGTACACAAAAAAAGTGGTTTTGAAATGTACTGCTGTAGGAAATTGAGAAGTGAATTATACTTTAAGACCCCATGGTCATAGTTATGTAGGCATGATATTCTTCCTTTTTTAGTCGATTTCCATTTTTTTTTTTTTTTTTTTTTTTCTGCCATCAGAAAAAATCAACAAAATTGTTATTAAATAGACGGAAAAGTCTATAACAGCCTATACCGAATGTACATTTAGGCCAGCCCTGGCACTCGATCAAACGTTCCTATTTGTTTTCAAGGGCCAAGGATCAGGGCTGGTTGTGGCATCAGTAGGTACATGTAAATGGTGACTTAAGGTTTTCCCTTCTAGCCTCGCTTTGGACTCATAGCTCTGTATGTTTAGGAAAAAGGCAAGGGCTGCCCTGTAACTTTGATACATTAACTATTCCCGGGGGCTGGATTTCATAAAGCGCCGTGATTCATCTTGAGATGAGTTGTCAGTGTTGCCATAGTGATATGTATTGTGACATCACACTTTGCTTAGAAATTAAGATTGATCACACGTCTTATAATCAGTCTTTAGCTCTCTGGGAACTTGAGGCCTAGACAATGGCCGTTTACGAAACCACGGCTTTGGTATTGGGCTTGGGCTTAGGCTCAGTTTTTTTGAAAACGTGTGCTTTCAAACAGGCTGACGGAGCCCAAGCCAAAGCCGTGATTTTGTAAATGGCCAATGGGTAAGAAAGTTCATCCTGCAAGGAATAGTCTGACACCTTTGCTTGCTATAGTTTACATTGCTTTGTTCTTATGAGGATACAGGGGTACAGACAAAGGTGGATGCGGTGTGATACGTGTACATGTCTATGCTAAATACGCCAGGAGTCCGCAAAATTAACTGCGACTTAATTTTTTTAAATTTATTTTTGTTGTTGAAGTGGAACACTTAAACAGCTTGAGTGATTTTGCTTTGCCCAACAAATTTTGATTTAATGTGGTCTCTTGTATAATAATGCCGTGTTCGAATGAATGACTTCGGCAGTGGCTACGGCCGGAACGCCGAGGATTCCTATTCCTCAACGTTGTCGTTGCAGCCAGCAGCCATAGCCGTAGCCGAAGTCGCTTCATTCGGACACGGGGTAAGTTTCATTTATGTGGAAGACATTCCCATCTTAAGCTTCGATGTTGTGTGAACATGCACCCAAATTGTTATGTTCCTTTTTTTATTTTATTTATTGTTTTCTTCAAAATCGGAATTGAATTTGTGTCAAGTCTGACAGCCTCCGTAAAAAGGAGACTTTCTGGGGCCCTTTAGCGGGCCATGTAGGTTTAAAAATAGGCACTGACCTTGACCATGTAGTGATGATAAACTATTGGTTGGGGCAAGGTTGGTTGTCTGAGCAGGTTGAAAATGCCATGTGCGATGGACTTTTAAGGCTAGTCTACTTTGTCAGAGAAGTGGCTGGTCTGATATTAAAATGGTGCTGCTGTCCATCAACTGTGTACAAAACCACTGGTTCCCCCAGACGCTAATTTAAGCAAATATAATGACAAAAACACAAAAAACCACACGTGTGTAGATAAAACAAAAGCGCAATTTTACTGGCTCAGTTTCACCTTTAAAAATAAACTCAAATGTTAGCCTTGATATATAGGCCTATGTATCTGTAAATTTGAATTGTAGTGCCATTGCTTACTCCAACTGCTAAACTCCAACTTCAATCCAGTAAATGAAGAAGAAGAAAAAAAGAAAAAAATGTGGACTGTCACTAATTTAAAGATGACAAATTTCAGACTTTCATCTGAATTCAGACTTTTGTTTGTTTTTGTGTCTGCTTGGTGGAAAAAAAAGCTGTCAGATATAAAGAATTTCAACTCTTTGATCTATGTCTTTAGCGCTGAGGGTAAGGTTCCCGAAAGCTCCTTGAAATTTTCTGCTCCAGGGGTTACCACAATATGGGAATGCCATCATTTCTACCATTTTGGGAGTCAACTGGCAAGCTTGTGAACGCCGCGTCTCCTTAAATTTGCACTACACTGTAAAACGCACGGAGACGTTGACTACCCAAAATGGCGCGACCAAGATTGCCGTGATGGTGACGTCAGGTGAATTGGGCTCAATTATTTACATTATTGAGTTTATCATCGCTCACTTGTGCATAGCAGACCCGTGTAAGGGCAATGGAGTTCATAGGGCACCAATGTAATGACCAGGGGCATGGAGGCGACTGCCTTCATTGCCTCTATGAAGTATCAGGCATGAATCATCGCCCACAAGCACTCAAATGACAAGAGAAGTGTATAGATGAAACGAAAGACTCCCTAAAGCCCGGTTCATACTTAATGCGAAGGCGAAGCGAATTTGACATCACAAATTCGCGACGAACAATTCGCCCCAGTTAAAATGTGTTCAACTTTTTTGCGAAATTCGCTGCGAATGTAGGAGAGTGACGTCCAATTCGCTTCGCATTCGCGTGAAGTATGAACCAGGCTTTGCCCATTATTTCCCTGGCGTTTGATGTAAAAATAATATCGCACATGGTTTATAGCATACAAGAACAGCAACTACTGTTGGATCTGATCACCCTCTTAATGATTTCCTTTTGGAATCCTTGTCAGAAATTGAGATGGTGTAAATGTAAGGCAATTTTTTTAAGGAGTTTGTAGCGTCAGACTAAAGATTGCATTACTGTCTTTTAAGACGTCCTTTTGTTATCATTTTCTAGCTACACCTGTTAAGTCTAACAAACGGCTTTGTAAATAGTAGTGATTGGTCAGATAGACTAAATAGCGCCACCACTGACATGAATATTAATGAGATCAAGGCCAGAGGTCAGAGGGCTGCTTAGTACATCAAGTCTTGACTATAGCAGACATTTGTTAAGCATAAAAGAAACTTGCAAAGCATAACAGAAAATCTTTGCGTAGCAGAATTGGGTAAACCAGCCGAAACACCATGTCATGTTCTTTGGTCATGTACTGGTTCCCCCTGCTTAATTTTGCTTAGCGGACTTGAGAGTAGCATCCCCTGCTTAGCGTCTTTTATGAAATTGAGCGCCTTTTCTTGTCGTGGAAGCTAGACATTGTACAGTTGAGTATTATAAGAAGAATAATAACTAGTGGCATAACTTGAATTATTAATGACATTATGATGTGAAGATTAATACAATATTTGCATTTAGTGTTTGTCCGTTTTTGTTGATTATATTCTTATCGTGCATCAGTGACGAGTAAAACTGTGAAAGGCTTACGCCTTACTCTCTGATATTTCTGTTTCGTCCACTTTGAAACAAAAATTATTTCGCTTGGCATTCCCTGTGTGTTGGACCTGTAAGCTTATTAACCTCCCTAGTACGGAAACTAACTGCATGTACTTATGATGTAATCGTAAATAGAACAAGCACGTATCAATGGATCATTTCAACAGCAGTTTGCAAGAGTCTGTGAAATACACTATCCCATTTTGGAGCAGTCAACATTTTGTTTTGCAGACGATTTTGTGCCGCTCTGCCTTGGAAAATATTCAATGGGGTCTGAGGTTCGATTCCCTGTCTGTATACATTTTGGTGATTATCTTGGCCTTGACTTATTGTGGGCTATTGTTAAGGAGCACTGTGGTAGCCATATCGTTGACTTTCTTTTGGAATTTCTACCAAAGCGAAAGTTCTCCTGGGCTAGTTCTGTTCTGACGATCGTGTAAACGTGTACCACCATGTAAAGCTAAAACAAAAATATAAAAAAAACAAATCCTGCCCAGTGTTAATGTGTATAGTCCAGATTCTCTTTTCAGTCCACTTCAGGAAGTCACATTCTGTACACCATTGTTTGCATTCTGTACACCGTCGTTTGCATCCTGTACACTATCGTTTGCATTCTGTACACCGTCGGTTGTATTCTGCACAGCATCATTGGCATTCTGTACACCATCGTTTGCATTCTGTACACCGTCGTTTGCATTCTGTACACCGT
Organism: Marthasterias glacialis; assembly: GCA_911728455.2. Classification (NCBI taxonomy): domain Eukaryota; kingdom Metazoa; phylum Echinodermata; class Asteroidea; order Forcipulatida; family Asteriidae; genus Marthasterias; species Marthasterias glacialis. The sequence continues at coordinate 16,803,638 of OU452234.1, read as the reverse complement.
CGGTTGCATTCTGTACAGCATTATTGGCATTCTGTACACCATCGGTTGCATTCTGCACAGCATCATTGGCATTCTGTACACCATCGGTTGCATTCTGTACAGCATCATTGGCATTCTGTACACCATCGTTTGCATTCTGTCCACTGTCGTTTGCATTGTGTACACCGTCGGTTGCATTCTGTACAGCATCATTGGCATTCTGTACACCATCGTGTGCATTCTGTAAACCAACCGTCGTCTTGCTTTTTGGATGGCTGACAACAGTCTGGCCGATCAAAAATCAGTCAGTTCATAAGAATCGGGGGATCTCACAAAGATGGCTGCATGATCTCATGGTCTATAGCAGTCAGTTCTTTGTACTGAACCTTATAAACTTGACAAATTTCTCTTTCCATTAATTCATCTTTAACTTTAGTACTTCAATTTGTGCTTCTTTTTTGGTATGTGTTGTGTCGGGAACACAGTTGTGTAATAGTAATAGTTTGGAATATTTATATACTAAATATGCTTTTAAAATCTCATATTTTTGCCATTTTGAGAAGTAATTAATTTGTCTTTATAACAAGAATAACATGAGGTGGTAAAAATGATTTAGGAGATATGCTGCAGATTGGTACACGTTAAAGAAAGGGTTAACTTTTCAAAAAGATCAAGTGATTATTTGATTCGAAATTGGACATCGTTCCATTCATCTTACTTCTCCACAAACAAAAGTGATGGTTCATAGTCAAAGTAGTGGCAAACTTGTGCCAAATGTGTGGTGAATCTTTTTTGAAAGTCATCTTAAGAATCTCATCTTGAGGTTCTTTGGTCCAAAATGGCTAAAAATCAACATCATGAGAAACTTGGTCTTATAACTTTGTAAATCTTTGTTCACTTGACTGTCTGTAACAGCTAAGATGAATTCGGTTTAATACAGCGATGGCTGGCAGTAATCTCAATATTGGGCTTCAACAGTTTCAAAATAACAACAGCCTGGGAAACTTTTCTGAAGCAGACGAAGGAACTCCAGCCCCCCCCCCCCGGAAAAAAGTAATAAGTTTTTCAAATATTAAATTTGAAATTCCTTTTTTAAATTCTTCTCATATAGAATAATTTTCGTCTACCTGGCGTCATGCTCTCCCACAAAATGTCAGTTAAATAAACAAATCAGAGCCAGTGTTGATTTGTTGAATTATTTTGTAAAAAGAAATTGTTGCTATTGTTTTATCCCCATTGTATTTTTGTCTGTGCATTGTAGAAATTGTTTCCATTGTTTCCATTTTGAGAATCATTAATTTTGAAGATTGTTTTTTCTTTTTTCGTGCGAGAAAGGATGCATTGTAAACACTAAATAACACTCGTTTCTCATGGTGTTGTAAATAGTGCATATTACTTGAAATTAACCAGGTTATATACAAGTTAATTGAACAGGTGGTACAGAATTAAGAAGAAAAAACTAAGCTGGAAATGATCATATCAGTTCTTGATATAGCTCGCAGATGGTCACAATTTTGTGCAAGTATCTAACGTACTGGATAATAGGAGAACGTCATATGGAAGGAAAATGATGACGGTTTTTGTTTGAACAAAATTGTGCATTTTTGTTTCATAATGTAAGTAGCGGCCGATGAAATGTTTTGTTTAGATAACATCAGTTTTATGCATTGATTTGAGAAGTATTTGAAGTGTTACATCACCTAGTTCCCAACCAAACCAGCGTCCACAATCGCTTTAGTTTAAATGTGACTCTATAACAAAAGTATGGGAGCTTAAATTGCCAATCTGACGAGTGGCGGTGTTTCCGAGATTAAATTTATCTTAGGAAGACTTTAATAATTAAGATGGCTGTCCGAGTTATACCATAAATATATGTCTTTCCAATTTGCCATATCTGGTTATCATGGTGAACTATGATCATGGATCGATCACTTGACTCGGAAACGTAGAAATGGGTGGTCACTTTAAGCTTCCGTACATTAGAAAGAACCAACACACTGTGACAAATGTTGTAATGTAGGCTAATCTGCGTACAATAAGCCTTCTCGTATAAAATCATACTGTATTATAACAAAGAAAAATGTTCAAATTAATCCAATGACGTCACCTTGTGTATACAATGCCATGCAATATTGTTTGTACATACACTTCTCGTACAAAACATTGATTTTTTACATTGTGTTTTGTGTTTGGTTCATGGTTTTTGTCAACCATTGTTATATAATACCGAAGAATGTGATTTTACATTTTGTGCCGAAAATGCATGTGTTATAAAGTCGTTTTGAAAAGAGATGCGAGTTCCTTTGTGTTGTTACTATCGTGTCGTGACAATGGTCTTATCGAAGGGTCCCTGGCATAGGATTAATACGCTGTAGTCCTAATCTCGCATCAACTTAATGGTGGACTTTTCTAGACGCTAGGTGGCAGTAGAGTTATTAGGTAACCCATTGTTTCGAAATCCTCACGCTCGGAATAGACCTTTATCACGGTGCGGCCATCTTGATTTTCTCCCATTCAAACCAATGTAACCAAACCGGGGCTGGAATGGCAAATAGCCTGGTTCCTTTTTGTATTAGCATGTATTACTGTTATTGGTTACAGGGAACACGACCAAGATGGTTGAAGCATGATAAAGGGGAGTGCTGCGTCCGAATGAGCGGCTGTGGCAGCGATCATTTTACTTCAGCGACGAAGAATGGGCATTTGCAGCGATCTGACCGACCGTAACCGCTTGCGAAACCAACCACTATGACCATGCTCTGACACGGTCACATCTCGTTGAAAGTGTGTGCACAACATTTCGTTGTGTGCGTGGGAGACGGACCTAACGAAAGTGTGACCGGCGAAAAGTCGTACCCTGTATACTGTCCAAAATTGTGTCTTAAGAAAACTTAGTGTGAAAGTTTTGTCGTTTTTTTGCTTTTGTAAGTCATTCAGGAAAACTAAATTCCGCATGGGAATGGGGGGGGGGGGGGGGGAAACATGTCTCGGGTGTAATTCTAGCTACATTTTATGCCCTACTGTTTTCTAAAGAGCCATGTGACCTGCTGGGGCAAAACGTTGTAATTTGCGTGCCCGGAAAACTCGAGGTGGTACAGTCTTATGACATTCTTCCGGGCACACTACGATTGTTAAGATAGAAAGTATATTAAATGTTCACAGATTCACTCTACAACTATAGCCCTACATGGGATAATGAATCGTGGTTATGGTGGAAAACTTCCTTTGATTTATTTTTGCTTGAAATGCTTTAGATTAGCTTTTGAGAATGAAATGAGTAAAACAATTTAGTTCGATCTAGCGAGTTGAACACCTGATGTTTGAAAACAGTGAAAAACGTAATATCAGTTTTTTACCCACTCATTCTCGTGACTCCAATGACCTATTGAGCTTAAATTTTCACACGTTTGTCATTTAATGTATATGTTGGGCCACGTGAAGTGCAGAAACTGGCATTTAACAATGGGGGGCTTTTGAAACGTTAGCGGGCGCCCCATTAAGCGTTTTCCATGGAGAGGTTTCACGTGACGTCACCCGAGACCCTTTTCTAATGCTGCGTGCACAAACAGGCGCTGGAAATCATACAGCAGACGACGCGCCAGCCATTGAGTTTGTACATGGCTGGACCCAACATGGCTGCAAAACCAACTTTTCCCAGGGTCATGCAACCTCTCTATTACCAATGTTGTCCGAAGCAATCGATTTAAATCAATGATGTGAACCAAGGCCGAGCCTGTCACCTTCACTCGTCCTTCATTACCATACTACCCCCCCCCACCCACGCACCAACACAGACCGATGGGGCCGCCGACCTACGAAAACTTTCTTAATAACGGACTGGCTCAAGTTATAAGATTCAAATTCCAACCGCTGTACTTGATGTGCTCTGCGCAGCTTCACCTTAACGTGCTTCTCTTTCTCTCGGAGTATAAATGGAAGAAGTTGAAATCGGGGACAAATCAGGCTCCGAACTGATGTTTTGATAATTACCACCCAGTGTTTCCGGAAATTGAATAAAAAATATCGAAATAATTTAACTGTCGCACACAAGGTTGTTGAAACGCTTTAATGTTTATTGCTGTTTATTAAAACAACAGTATTTAGTGGTTATTGTTAATTTGTTTTTGTAATAAAATAAATATCATATGCACCCAGCACATTGTAATAGACAGTCATAACTTATAATTTAATTGTCTTCATAACATGTACGATCCCAGGACAGAGTAAATAAGTTAAAATATTACCATATTTTATGAAAACCCCGTTAGGGTGGAGCTCAAAATATACGTTTATCTTTCAGAGTGACCGCAAAACTACACTTCAAGCCAAGCTAGCTCACATGGCAGACCGAATAGTGCCCTCATCGTGGAGAGGCAACAAAGAGATCAATCAGGAGCTGATTGGAACTGCTTCGTTGAAAATTGTCAGCGATATGCAATTGCAGAGTAAAATAAAAAAAAATGTGTTTGGTTTTTCACGACAAACATATCCCCTAAACACAAGTCATTCGTTGGTGAACCAAGGATTTAGATCTCTCATAATCTAACAGATTTTTTTAATCAATTTATTTAACATATATTGGAAATACCAATTTTGTTTCGTAAAGTTAAAAAAAAAAAACACAAACTGACAGCTCAACAAAATAAACGTCCTCCAACTAAAAACGAAACCGTGTGGAGTGTGGTTACAAATTCAAAGAACAAAGTTATGTTAGACTCTGGTTTTATTTATATTTTCAAAATAAATCAATACTTTACACATCTTTGAACATTGTCCCGTCTGCTTGTCATTATAGTTGGGTATTGTTCGTCTGCTTTTCGAAATAATATATTTTTTATGTATGGTGTTACCTTAAATACTATGGTGTTACCAAATTAATTATAAATAAAAAAATATAAAGAAAATCACTTAATGGTTATAAATTATTGGAAGAGTTTATAATAATGCTACCATCTTCCTTGTAAAGATGGATTTTCATTGTACACCGAAGTCATAGTATTATTTTGCCCATCCAGCCTCGATTCCGGCGTCCCATATTAAAATGAGAGACTGATGAGGTGGTTTGACCACTACAGTCCCCAAGTTAGATTTGGTAATGTAGGATCTGTCTGTGCGATTTAAGTCCTTAGAAACATCTCCAGGATTACTTTGGCAAGATGAAATCGTCTCCGAGCAACCTCTCCAACCGGAACCTTCAGAAATTTACCCCCTTCGGATCGAAACTCGGTTAAGTCCAGCGACATCAAGAAGTACCCGGGCCGCCTGTGAATGTCCCATATCGGCCGGACGAGGGCGTGCTCCACAGAAATGGCTTGGGGAGGAGACTGGATGAGGGGTGTCAGCTAAAAGAGACCATAATGATGTATAAAAATAAGCGAGATTTTGCGAGGAAATGTCAAACATCAGTCCCCTTCTACTGATATAAATCATTGCAAGATTCGAAAATGATCTGCGCCGATATTTGCTCATCAGTCTACACACACAGTCCTTTGTGTTATACACTGTATAGACATTCCTTTGTCACCATGCAGTTAAGAACAAGAAATCTTTAAAACCACTGCCATATATAGAGAGTGTTTTGAGAGCTGATTTTTGGACACCCAATCCCTTTAATATAATACTCGTTTTTGAGCTATTCGATGATGTACAGAAAATGCTTCTTTTCGTGTAGTAAAACAAGAACATCTAATTTGTGAAAACACTGTGTGGACGTGTGTATAGTCCACCCAGTGTTTCAAGTTCCTGTACAGTGTGGACATCATTTGTTATCAGGTCCACACTTCGTACGTGAAGCTTAAACACTTTTATTTGTAATACTTTAAATATTAGGGGACAACAATTCCAAAATGACAAACTTTTTCAGGAAAACTTTGAACCTTTGAATGGTAGTTGTTAGTTTCTTGGGTCAAAACTCTCTAGAGTTAGAGAAAGTAACAATACATTGCTCTTGTTACATCGCTTCATGGTCACGTGGCAAAAGATTCTCAAAATAAGTATATTCCCCACCAGTGCATGGAGGTAGAGTGTACAAGTATGATGCCGATAGTCGACCACGTTGAGTTTTACCAACAAAGAAAACGAGATACTAGGCCAACGTTTCTATTGTCGCCATTCATGTATCGTCATAGAAGAGCATAATTAACTTGTCTTGCTTGTTCGAGAAAGACCCCCCACACCCCGCCCCGCCTGCCTGGTGCAAAAGGTAATCCCAGACCATGCCTTGAATACGACAATAAAGCAGACGGTGGCTGTCAATTCGATAACGTAATTAACTTCTTTGTGCCAAAACGGAAAATGACTCCATTTGCGACTTAACCAAACAATTAAAACTGACTCCAATCAGAATATTAACGACTGGGGCCTTTTTTTCAAGTTGCTCTGATGACATCAGAGAAAGCTGTATTACTTTGGCGTATAATAACAAGGTTTTATTTTATCTAGGCCCTATGTCGATTTATTTCGCTATAGAGTTTCCTTTTGCTAAATTCCATTGCCAATTTCGTTCACCTTTATTGAATAGAGGTGAAGGAAATTGGCAAAGAATGTTGCGTGGTACCGAGGGTGGAGATGTGGTATGTGTGTGTGAGTTTGTTTAGGCATTCAAACCGGGGACTTATAACAAAAGAGGACAATAGGGTCCCCGATTGGAAAAGGTCCCCAGTTGGAAATCGTGTTCAAAACCAATGGGAGCTGTTGCTAAAAAGTTAAAGTACAAACAAAAGAGGGACAATAGGAGGTCCCCGATTGGAGGTAAATACACACTTGTGTGTGTGTGTGTGGGCGGGGGGGGGGGGGGGGGGGGGGGTAGGGGAGCGGGTCAGGTCACCCTTTAGCTCAATAATTAGCTAACAATCAACTCTTGACCCAGTTATGTACAATGAAGGAAAGTTACTGCCATTGCAGTATACAGGATCGATCAATATGAGTGTTCCATGTTTTCAAGGCTATGGATTCCCCCGCCATTAAAATATGAATAAATCAATAACGCAAATTAAAAAAAAAAAACTACTCACCAGTTGAATAATCCGTTCGGTCTCTGTTCTGGACAGATTTGCCGCCGTCTTGATCGCAGTGTGTGGTAATTCTTGAAAGAAAATAGAACAAAAAACAGTATTTGAAATACAATGGTTTTCGTTTAAGCAATTTTCCTATAGAATTAGAAGCCCTGAATAAGTCTTATATTGGTATTACATCACCCTGGGATGACTGGGTCCACTTTTAGTGAGAATACAATTTGATTGAGCACATACAAATCTTTTGCTTAGCAAAAAAATAAAGATCACCAGCCGAATTTACACGAACTTTATGCAGATTGTAACAAGTTATCTTGCTAACTGTCTGCTCAGTGGATCATTATTTTAAAGACATTAGAACCCGGAGAATGTTCTTTCATTGATAAGAACTTTTTTACTTTGAACTAACAGCACTTATTGGTCTGAATGGAGCCAAGGTCGGCTTAGTGGATGTGGCATGGTGCCCTTAGTGTATTCCACCTCAGACGGACCCCGGTTCGAATCCAACCTCGGACCGAAGCCTCGCGTGCGGCATTGTGATCAGTTGATTTTCTCCCTCCCACACTTAATACTGAACATCATTTGTCTTGGGTCTTTTTTTTCCCTCACCGTTTTGGGGTCACGGTGGATGGCACTTTTGGGGAGCCCCCTGGTTTCTTTCACAAGAAAAATGTTGGCGATTACTTTTTTCGAGGAAAACGTAATGAGTCGTTGCTAGCATTACGTACAGCGTCCGGAATGCCATGTTACGACTTGAGGAAAGATTAAGTATGCTGTGTCACCTAAATTATTACAAAGTTCAATCCTCTATCAAATTTAGCAAAATACCAACAAAAAAATCCACTTATCTGGGATTACTGTTGATGTGCATCGATCCAATCATAATACGTTCGGGCTATTCAGTGCCGTGTTCCAGAATTCTTCAACATTCCATTGCCTTTCTGATACAGATTGTATTATCATAATCCTGAATCATTCGCGCAATAGATTGATGTGGTTTTTGTGAAACCGCAAAATGCTTTGAGGATGTACCGTCGTCATTTTGAACGAAACTTTTTTTTGTTAACAACCTGTCAAAAACGTCCCAATCAATCAGGGACTGTGAGCTCTATTTTCCTGGAACTTGTGAAGATGTATGTTTAGGAGGTATGTTGGGTATTTCTTTCTACACCCGCCCCGCCTCCTATTGGAAGAAATATTGCGCTTGCAGATCGGTACTGATACGAAAGCCCAAATAGCTTTCAGATTGAAACTAAACTAATCAAGTCTGTAACTATACTGTAGGCCTACGTCGAATTGAAATCTTTGCGTATATGAACTTCTGTCGTGGATGGTTAATCTATAAATTTTTACTTAAATCAGCGGCGAAACAAGGGTAAAATTTCAGGGGGTGGGGGGCACAAGAGGGTGCACCATTTTTTCTATCTGGGGGACACTTCTGGCCAATTAAAAATGTTCACTTTTCCTAAACAAGCTCTCAGCGCTCTTGTTATGCTGTTTACTAGTTTTTTATAAGATAATCTGACATGGAGGTAAAAACAAATACACTGTCTCGTGTAAAAAGAAAAATAGTTCACAAAAAACATTGAAATTACTGTATAAAAGCTTACAAAATATATTTTACTCTGGTAATTTATAATCTCAAAAGTCCAGATTTCAAATGGGGCCACCCGGTGGGATGGGGTGGGTGAACGGAAATCTATGGGGGGGGGGGGGGAGAAGACACCACTGGTGGAAATCGTGTTCGACTATAGTATGATCGGTTCAGAGGGAATGCCTTTTGACTTGTGTTTATGGTTACGGGGCCAGTCATTGTTTAGATGGTTGTAAACAACGGATACGGTCAAATCATTACAAGACTGGCCCCAAACCCAAACCACATTACTGAGTCATCACCAGAAGAAACGGAGAGTTCTGATGAAAAAGAAGACGTTCCTATCCATTTTTTCTAGAAAAAGACCGCAAGCCGTTGCAAGTCCTTTCAGTTGTTTTTCTTTCAGAGAAAACACTGAGCAAGAAACCGGCTGATGTTGCTGAATCACCCAGAACGGATCCAGGGCCCATATTTATCATGGGTTTTCCTGAACTTGTGGGTGATTCATAAAGCCACTGACTTTGCGTCACAGGTACTTATTTTATGTCTCTAAACTTATGTTACGGAGGCGCAGAATCTTGAACCCAGACTGCCCGGGTGGTTCCGAGGGATACGGTAGTTCCCCCCTTTTTTGGGGGGTGGGGATTATTGCCTTAGTCAGAATTAAAAAAAATCGCGTTGAAAATTGTGCCACAAACAGCTGGAACGTCTATGTAGTGGCTGGGGAAGATAATAATTGGATTTAAAGTTGGATATAGCGATATTCGTGCCAGATACAATGGGGTACTGTCTCACCGTTTGTTTTGTTCCCCCATCGGAAATAAAACACTGCAAAATGATTCATTGATTTAGATGGGTTGGTTTACACTATTTAAAAAAAAACCCATACAAATCAAGGTTTCTGACGGGAAATTACATTAATGTTTTAGGGAATAGAAAATTGACTTCAATCTTCTAGATTAATAGAAAAACATTATACAAGTTAACCAGTGGGGTTAACCGAGGGTGGGATGGGGGAGGGAAATGAGATCGGGAAAAAAAAATGCACAAATGAATAATTCAATACGGTACGTTAAATAGCCCCTCCCCCAAATTATGTCTTTGTCCCTGCTTGCCCCCACCCCCATCCCCAACAAAAAAGTCTGGTTACGCCACCGGAGCTAACCTTAATGTACGTCTCTTCAATACCACACTCACTGCACGACATGAACGCGCGCGCTGCAAGTATGCGCACGCATGTTTACGTTTTCCAATAGGATTTTATCGTGTCGGACTTTCGGTGGCATCCCCAAGGCTGTGATATGGGGGCGGGGCTTAATGAACCGGTCTATTACCCCTTGGGCCAATTTCACAGAGCTGCTTATAAGCACAAAAAGCAGGCAGCTAAGCACAAAACATATGCTTACTATAGAAAAAAAACTTACTGGCCAAACTACACAATACATACACAATTTGTGACTGGTATCCTGCTTATTTCTGCTTAGCAGAACATTTTTAAGCAATATTTTCTGCTTAAGCAGCTCTATGAAATTTGGCTCAGGCCTTTTTTTTTGACTTCACACACTTCACGTGTGTGAAGTATTGTACTCGCATTCGATATAATCTAGGCTCAAACGGAAATAGGCTTAATATTTTATAATTGATCAATCCCATATGGTTTACACACAAATATGCCCGCCAGGAAATGCCCGTCAAGAAAATGGCCTGGAATTACACTAAGGTCAATGTGCCACAATATTTAGGATTTCTTACCAAGTAAACTAGTTAAGACATGCCGGTATTGCATCAGATTGCTCGGTACGAGACCGGGTGGAACGATCACGGATAAATCTCCCAACTCGTTACTATTGACGCCCCCGTTGTTGTTGTTGTTGTTGTTGTTGTTGTTGTTGTTGTTGCTGCTGCTGCTTTCATTCAAACTGGCGATCACGCTGGCTAAGAAACTGCTATCATTCTCGTCGTTGTTGTTGTTTATGTTTAAGTTGCTGGTCTGTGAGAATTTGAAACCCATCGAGAGAATAAACTCTGTCCATGTCTTGAGGCTGAGGGAGGACGGTCTTGGGACGGCTAGGCTACCTAGACGAATCGGGTACATCTCGGAGTTTGGCCCGTGCTGTTGTGACACACGGATGGCGTTCTTTACCTGAAAGAAGTCGTGCATCAAAACAATTCATTTTAGAAACTTTGTTCAAGGCGTTACGCAGTATATATTTTTTTCACCTAGCCAGCTGGTTGTATACGTCGATACAAGCGAACTCGAGTAAAAAGCCGTTGACAAGGCTAATTATGTACACCAAATAGTTATCGTTTTTATCTAAGATTGGAAACAATTGACGTCTTCGTCGGGAATTAGATGATTTGAACTACCCCAACCCCCTAACGGGACTCGAGAGCGTGCAGTGGTTATCAAAAGTCAGTGCACAAACAGCAGCAATATCTTTATTTGACGAAGCCATTTCGTCATAAGAAATATATCAAATCATATTTACAAGAATAGTCAAGGATAATCCATGGTACCCAGCCGAGCCTTTCACTGGAAGACCTGATCTTTATATGCATGTAACTATACAGGAGGGAACCAGTTCATACAAAAAGAAACATATCTGAGTGTATAGCACATTATGAGGAGTATACCACGGAGGGCCAGACAAGCCCCGTGAAACAACACGGTGCACCCACCCTTCCGATTTGTATTCCAATGTCAACTTCAAACCATCGACCTTGTAATTGATGAGCGGATGTTCCCCACGAAACCTCACCTTCCCCCCCCCCCATCACCCGGAGGATGACAGAAAGATAACGGACCACATCCCGGAAGAAAAATCAAGATAACTCGCTGGTTCCTCTTCCCCTCCCAACACGGGTCAGTCAGTTGGGAGCGCCTAACGATTAAAAGTCGTAGTACAGCCATCACATGGTTTTCTGTCCCGTCTGGGATTTTGTACACGGTCGTTTTTTATTTATTTATTTATTTATTTATTTTTTTTTTTTTTTTTTTGGGGGGGGGGTCAAATGCAATTTGCTCAACTTGTTGACAATATTTCAGACAGAAATAACCACCTAAAGGATTGCTACCCGGGTATGAAGTTTTATGAACGGGTATCAAGTTTTATGTGTTACCATCATTTTCTGGTAAATTGTTCATTTTTTTTTTAAATATTGTAATTAAACTCACCAGGCAATGGAAATGTGCGATCGTACTTTTGAAATTCCTCTCCAGTGTGTAATGTACCACCCACCTCAAGCACTGTGTCCAACTGCGCAGGCGTGGTTGTGTTCTTGTGATGACGTCAGATTCTGACGTGTTACATGTGAGAGATTTTAAACAGAAATAATAAAACAATCGAAAACGGAATTAGTTTTAGAATCTTTTAGGAATACAACGTTTAAGGGATATAATGTCTGAATTGATATTTTGAATTTATAAATTTTCTAAACCATAGTTTTGAAGTGTTTTTTTGTTTGTTTGGCTTGGGGTGTTTGTTCGTTTGCTTGTTTGGTCATGAAGATTTTACTCGATTGTCCGAAGGCGGAGGAATGGTCCGAAACCAATAT